>JAPPVO010000029.1:161093111-161416277 GCA_030407325.1 Camellia japonica
GAGGTGAACGATAATAAATTGAAGAAAAAAATTAAAATAAACAATCACACATACAATTGCTCCTCCAACAACTGGAAGACGAAGAGTACTAGCCTTCAAAGCTTCAATTGCTCCGAGCAAAGAAAGAGAGTGGTCTTTATCTAAAGAAGCCCAATCTTCCAAACTGGTAATCTACATTTAATAAGTAATTCAGATATGGTAATAGATATTCTTCTTCTTCATTTTTATTAAAAAAAATAATAATTAAAATTAATAAGGGAGATAATTACCAGCCGGTCCTATTGACAGAATTTATTTACTAACAAGTCCTGAGTAAATTTTTTTTACCTATTTGACCCTCGTTTTGATAATGAGACACTATTGAGACTTTTTAAATGTTTTTGTATTTGTGGAATGATCATGTGGTACTAGTAATGATACTAAAATATTCATCAACGCGATAAATGGTTGCAACATTTTGACTTTTGTTTCTAAGTATTGATTATTTTTTAGTTTGTTTGTGTTAGTTTTTATTGAAATATGATGTTGGAGTTTAAGTAGTTTAATTGTATTTTATTTTTTTTATAAATATTTTTGCAGTAATAAATTTATCATTGAAAGTTGGAGTAGGACTTTTTAATAATTAAGTCTGGTCCACAAGACCAGCTCACTTGAATAAATAAGTACGATTGAATATGAGTTTTTGTGCGAAAATCAAGTAAATTTGATCAGTATACCTTCTGCTTGTTGACTGATTCTTACCCTCTTTCCCAGTTATAGTGTTATGCATATACAAAATTAAGGTATATTGTAGGGATTCCATAAAAAATTAGAAATTTTGTTTTAAAATTCCTAAATCATCTTCTCCTTTTATCTGATAAAATCCTTACCAAACCAAACTAGTTATGTCTAGTTGGGTTTACTACATGAATCTTTTTTCACCATTTTGCTTGATCAAGAGCTATATGCCTAATTTTTTTCTTACCCATTGAGCTCTCCTACTTTATTGAATTGTGTGATATTTTTGTGGAAACTGTATTGTGAAATTGATGCTTTATTGCTCACCCGCATAACTCATTGGCTTGAAACCATCTAAAGATTCAACCAACCTACCGGTTTGAGAGAGTCAGCTGTATTTCTTAAATGTCTGTTTTGGAACTCACATTTGTGAACTTCTCCTACGAAGATAGTTAAAGCATCCCAGTGCTTTTAAAGTAACAAAAATTTTGGCATGTAAAATGAAATTGAACAAAAATATGATCCTATTTTCCAAAGAACAGATATTCCATAACATTACTCTAAGAAGCCTATATAAAAAATTGGCTCTGTTTGGTAAGCAATTCAAATTATAGTTTCACCCATTGATTTGAGTGTGTTGTTTGTTTTGAGTTTTCAAATCATAATTCTACACACATTTCTCAAAACTCAATTCAAAAAATAATCATTGTTTTTCAAAACTCATAACCAAACACATAATTCAAAACTCTTTTCAAAACTCAATTCAAATCAATATTTTAATTTTTAAAATATTTTAAATATTTAAATATTTTAAAAATATTTTAATTTTGTTAAGATTTTAAATATTTTAATATTTAAATATGTTACGATTTTTTGAATTTTTGAATTTTTTGAATATTTTAAATATTTTAATTTCAAAATATTACGATTTTAATTTTTTAAATTTTAAAATATTTTATAAAAATAAATTCAAACTCTATTTTATAAAAATATTTTTAAATATTTTAATTTTTTTGTTATGTATTTGGTTACGATTTGAGTGTAGAGTTGTGAAAGTAGTATGGAGTTTCGAATTATGTGTTTAGTTATGAGTTTTAAAAATAATTTCTTAATTGAGTTTTATTTTATGTGTTTGGTTACGATTTGAGTGTAGAGTTGTTTTTAAATTTAAAATATTAACTTTCAAATTTTTAAAATTTTTTGAATATTTAAATTTTTACGATTTAAATTTTTTGAATATTTATTTTAATTTTTTACTTATTAAATTTTTTAGATTATTTAAATTGTTTAAATATTTATGATTTAATTTTTTTGAATATTTATTTTGAAAAAAAATTATTTCCTTTGTAGTATTTTCAATTAAAAAATTGATTAATGTTATTTTCTGTTAATAATAAATTTTTTTAATTGAATTTTAAAAATAGTGTGGTTATGAGTCTTGATCAGAATTTTCAATAGTGTGAAAATAGTGTGTTTTATTATGAGTTATAACAATTTAAATTAAGTTTTGAAAACTCTTTCCAAAACTCATAACCAAACAAATTTTCTTACTTCACATGTCAAATCAAATTTTCAAAACTCAATTCCACACTCAATTCAACACTCTATTCAAAAATCATAACCAAACAAATTTTCTACACTCAAATCATAATTTCACAACTCACAAACTCAAAATATAACTCATACTCTCAAATCATATTTACAAAACTCTACCAAACGCAACCTATAGCTTTCCAGACTAACAATATCCCAAGCCTACTTACTTTGATTTATAGTTTATTATTATACGTCTAATTATGAGAGAACTTATATAATGTGGATCTTGTGAATGATGTTTTGTGTAACTAATATTTTGTACCCACAAGTGTATTCTAAAATATATGTTAATTCCAAATTTAAAACCTAAACCAATGAAGCACTCTTTCTGTAATTCCAATCTTTCTTTAGTAAATGAAGTTAGATATGCATTCAACTTCCTCTTCTAATTTAGATAAATGTGAAAAAATTTATTACTAATTTGAATCTTCTAGTGTTTTTCATATTGAAAGTGGTCCATCCAGAAAAGTGATACCAAAAAACATAATATGCGTGCACAAAGGAGACCAAATATAATGCCACACCAAACATATATTTTCAACCTAAAAGTTCCAGCAGGATTCAGAATTAAGAACAAGAATGAAGCCTCAAACATATCTTACTTGTCCCTTGAGAATGGAGGCTAGCTTCAACTTCTGCCTCAGCAATTGTAAGCGGTGTCTTTTTTTGGTGACTGAATCACGTAGATCTGAGATTGTTATCCATGCATTCCACAGATTTTTCTGGTACAAAGAAAGCTATTTAGCTAATAAAGTCACTAACACTACATAACGCTTATTTATTCTGAGAAGTTGAGTAACAAGTAAAAGTTATCTTAGTACATGGTATGCAACTACATATGCCTGGTATGCGAATATTTTGTGTAACAACAGATTTGATTACTGCAAGAAATTAACAAAGCATTGTCCCAACTATTTCCTTTGAAACCCTAAAATCCCTATGTTGTGCCTCTGATGCAGCCGCAAAAACTAACTACAACCGGCCCTAACTAAAGCCCTGCCCTACTAATACACCAACTTTGGGCTTATTACTTGTAGGAAAATGTTTTGTGCACTTGTCATACATCAATTGCAGCCAGTGACTACAGTCAATTCACTCGTAATTAAGGCAAGAAGATGCTTAATGCAGATCCATGGTTTATAAGCCCCACAGTGGTACTGAACAATCATAGAATTAAGAAAAAAAGGGAGTCCTCCACAAACAAAAGAGCTACGACCAATTTCCATAACATGTTCATAGACTCTTCCTACTAATATAATTCAGCATCCTTGGTTGAACACTAGGCTAAAGCCATCTGTAAAGCTAGCTCTAATTCTAGCAGTTATTTAGCGTCCATCATTTCAAGGACTGTTTTAGTATTTCATTGATCAATGATCACCCTAGAAGGAACACTACAGGGTAACTCATGATTTCTCATATAGACACTTTGCGCTTTAAAATTTGTCAAAACTCAAAACTCATTTAGTTCATTTCTGTTTGCAAGAATTTGATTCTCAGTAAATAAATTTACCCACCCACCTTCAATTTGTTAACTGTTCCATTACATAGGTCTTTAATACTAAAACATTTTCCTTCATTTTGCATGGGTTTCTTTTACAATATGACCTCTCTTCACTTATGTGCCTAGAATTATATGTCCAAATAAGCATGTAAAGCATGCAGAAAGAAAACAGGATGACCAGCTTTTGAATAGAAAACTACTTAATCCTGCAATAGTCTGTTATATTATACTGTGATCATTAATTACCTTTTTTAATAAGCAAACCATGATTGTCAATTACTTTGAGGGAATATAATGAATGAGAACATGTTTTTTTACGACAAGATGAATATGTATAAAACAAGCAAACCATGATCATCAATTACTTTGAGGGAATATAATGAATGAGAACATGTTTTTCAACGACAAGATGAATATGTATAAAACAATTTTCAACATATATTAGATCAAGAATAATAAATCAAATTCAGTATATTTAGAATTATGGAACATAACTTAAAATACCTTACCTCTGCACTATGTTTCTGTACCAACAAGGAAGCTTCTGTCCTAGCATTTAAAAATCGCCATTGCAAGTGCCGATTGTACAAAAGCCTTAAAAAGTGTGCATCCACAATCCTATTCTCCCCCACCTTCCCCCTCCGAACATCAACAGCAAAACTGAGAACCGAAGGTGTCTCACCAAAATTACTACTTATGGTTCCAGAAACTGAATTTCTGACCCCAGATGGGCTAACCATTCCCCTTGACGGCGATGATCCCATTGATGTCATAAGCTTACTTGGTGATGCAGGCCTAATGCCCCCCCTAACAGGAGACGATATGGTTCGTGGAGATGACAATGGGCCATCATTGGGGAACTTTTTTAATTGAGAAAACTTTGGCGGGGCTGCCATTTTAGCAGGACTAGTTGACAATGCTGAACCCGGATCGCACAACCTCCTCAACCGACTGTTTGTCTCTTGCCAAAACCTCGCTGAAACAACAATTCCACGAGGCCCACTTCGTCCCCTCGCAACCCCACCATTTTCTTGCACTCCTGAAGTGCTACCAGAAGAAACACTATCCGAATCGGATGCAGTGACAGCAGACAGCACAGATGACTCATTTACCGAGTTGTTTCCATCTGGGCACTGTTGAATTGCTTTCAAAATCTCGGCATTGCTCAAATCAAGACTTAATCTACCATCAAATGAAGCCCTCCTACCCTCATCAACCATAGATTGCTTCAATGCCCTAATGACATTCCCAGATCCAATCAACTTCTTATTATTATCCTCACTGCAATCTAAACTCCTCCACAATGGGTTCGGTTGCCGGGTCCTAGCCGGCCACCGATGCTGATCAATTGGCTTTGAATTCTCCACCTGATCTCCACCACAATCAACCTTCCCTCTCAAAGGAGTACTAGGCCTCCTCTTCTCCGGCGTACCCTTCTTCACATTGCTTGAATTCGGGGTCTTAGTCTTACTAATCGGAAGCGAAAAAGCTTCCCCTTGAAACGAAACCGACAAGCTCCTAGTCGAAGTGACTAGAAGCTTCGTAGCAGCCGACATTTCGCCGGCCTTGCTCGGTTTCGAATAGAGATCCGGGGCAAGCGATCGAGAAAGTATCGGCCGCCTCCGGTCAGCAGATACCGACCGCTTCACCGCCGCCGGAGACGGTGAATTCGACACCGGAATCGAATTTCTAGAAACTAGAGGAGATAGGCACCTCCTAGATGTACAAGATTGTGAAGAAATTGATGATGCAGTGGAAATGGAAGATGAAGGGGACATATACCTTGAAGGGACTTGCCTTGCTTTGGGTCTTTTGGGATTAACAATACCATTGTCTCTCTCTGAGGGCAACAATGGAGGCCTTCTAGGGTTTTGTTGGGTCTCATCTAGTGAACTAGTTTTGAGATTTTGTGGGTTTGTTGAAGCTGCTTCAGAAATATCAGCCACCATTATCACACAAGCACATATAAACCAGAGATAGAGGACTCACCTCACATTTTTTTTCCCAATAAAGAGACTTACCCAGAAGCCAAATCAGTATTTTCCATAGCCAAAACCTGCAAAAAGATCAAGAAATCACAGTATAGCTCAAAACCCCATGACGGGTCTGTGGAAGATTCCACATTTTAAAGAAATGGATGAATATACTAGAAGAAGAACAGCAGAGTGTAGATAGAGAAAGAGAATGGTAGAGAGAGAAGTAAGATGTCCCTCCGGCGAAAACAGAGAGAGAGAGTGAAAGAGAGAGAGTGTGAGAAGGTGGGTGGGAGGGACTAGGAAGGTGAGATTTGGGGGGCATATGAGGTGCTAGAACATCTAGAGAGAGAGAGAGAGAGAGAGAGAGAGAGGTTTGGGTTTTGTGAATCTTTGGAGAGACGTTACGCTTACTAATCATAGTTTAAAACTCCAATTTTACAATTGGAGCATTGTGTATTTTTTTAATAGGAAAAAATTGCTAAAGATGGCCTTTTAAAGTGTCATATTTGTGAAATAAAATACGTAAGATATATATTGGTATTCTAAATTTTTTGATATTTTTTTATTGGTATTCTAAATTTTTTGATATTTTTTTATTGACAATTCATCAAGTTAACATTAGCATATTATTTTTTTAGGATTCTTTTGATAATTGACTGAAAATAATAACAAAATAAATTTGTTTGGTACATTTATAATTTTTTTAATATCTTTTAGAGCAATTAAAGTGAATTTTTTTGGGCTCAAAATTTTTTTTCAAATGGGTTAAAAAAATTTAACAAAATTAAACCTTTTACCCTACTTCAATGATTTAAATTATTCATCCTCTAAATTTTTGTGTTCAAATTATTTTTTAAAAAAATATTAAATTAATCTAATAATTGTAACACATGCTATATAACTATAATTACTTTTAATAAAATAAACAACATGACTTGAAATTGATATATATGGATATGAAATTAGAAAATGAGAAAGAGGTATCGAAAATATATTCCATTATTATCACCTCTTTCTCAAAGAAAATACAATCCAACATTATTGTAATTAAGTTCACGATTTAATGATAAATAAATTACATTTTTCACCTTTATAGTATGATACAAATTTCACTTTCATTTATATTATTTTAATTTAAATAATTTGGTCTATATATTTTTAATTCAATTTTAATTTAGTTATTCTGTCAAAATTTTTATTAAATTTTCCTACTTGTACACTTTAAGAGACTAATAAGTATCTTAAAATTATTAATTTTAACTTCTAATTTAAAATTAAATTTAAAGTTTAAGAATCAAATTGTTCAATTTAAAATAATAAAAATTTAAATCAAATTTAAATCAAATAACAGAAATAAAAAATGTAATTTACCCTTAGGCCCCGTTTGTTTGGGGTTATAGGGAGGAGATTGTAATTGATAGTGAGGTAGGACCCACTATATGAGGTGTTTGTTTTGAGAGATACAAAGGGGACTCCTAATACCTTGGTTTTAAAATAGGCCTTGGGCCCTGTTTATTTGGAGAGTTAGAGAGGGGATTGGGATTGATAGTGAGGTGGGACCCACTAATATTGTGTTTGTTTTGAGAGATGGGGAGATGATTGATAGTGAGCTCCGGATTAGGATGGGCTTCCCCAAAGAGATTCAGATGGGTCTCGAGGACTTGGTATTAGAAAAATAGTCCGGCGGACTAAAATTTTTTGTTTTTATTTATTTTTTACATGTCGACATTTTTTTTGAAACATTAATGTTTAATTTTTTGTATTTTTTGTTAAGTAAAATCATTATTTTATTTGTTTTATTTTTTTTTTTGAAAATTTTTCATTTTATTTTTATTTTTTAAAAATTTTTTACATGTTGGGCATTTTTTTAAAACATTAATGTTTAATGTTTTTGTATTTTTTTATTTGTTTTATTATTTTATATTTATTTTAGATAAAAATAATTTAACAATCCTACACTAACAACTATCATCAAAACAAACACAATTTTACTTAATCCCCTCACTATCAATCCCCACCATTCTATCTCTGAAAACAAACGGGGCCTTGGAAGGGGGATTAAGATTGAGAAGGTAGACATAGTATTAGAAAAATAGTCCCAAGGACTAGAAATTTTTTATTTATTTATTTTTTACATGTTAGGTTTTTTTTTTTAACATTAATGTTTAATTTTTTGTATTTTTTATTAAGTAAAAATTATTATTTTATTTGTTTTATTTTTTCTTGAATTTTTTTTTTTTTTAAATTTTACATGTTAGGTATTTTTTTAAACATTAATGTTTAATATTTTTTTATTTTTTTATTTGTTTTATTATTTTATATAAAAATAATTTAACAATCCCTACATTAATAACTATCATCAAAATAAATACAATTTTACTTAATTCCTTCACTATCAATTTTCTCCATATAAATTTCTTACATTTTACCTCTGAAAATTCACCTTAATAATATGGTCTCTTTGAACATCAATCCTTATGATTGTATGCTTACCTCGCACGTACACTTTGTCCAAGCTTTTTAGTTTGTTTTTATAAATTAATTTTTCACATGAGTTAATACTCAACATTAGTCCCCATGCTTTTGTTTCCTTTGTTTTGTACAGTACCCCCCATGCATTGAGTGTTTCAAAGTACTTAAAGTCCAAGTTTTTTAGTTTGTTTTTATAAATTAATTTTTCACATGAGTTAATACTCAACTTTAGTCCCCATGCTTTTGTTTCCCTTGTTTTGTACAGTACTCCCCATGCATTGAGTGTTTCAAAGTACTTATATTTTTAAGTGGAGTAATGTTAAAAATTTTAAAAATTCTACTAAAGTTTTTATCAAAGGTCTCACATGGGTGTGAGACCCACACAATGTGGGTCTTGTGTGAGTCCCATACCTATATGAGATATTTGGTAAAATTTTTGATAGAATTTTTTAAATCTCTAACATTTTTGTTTCAAGGCATGGAAGATATCTTTTAATTTTATTTAGTAGATGTTTTAAAAGTTAGTTTATTGACTAAAAAATACATTTTGTTAAAACAATCTTACTTAATTTGAAAAACTCATTTATGTCTAAAAGTCCATTTTAAGTGCTTTAAAAAGTTATTAAAAAAGTTTTCAAAAAAATTAAGATTGTGTCAAACGTTAATTTCTTGTAGACTTTAAGTCTTGTTTGACAACCTTTTGCTTTAGTTTAAAAGTCACTATAAGTTGTCACATCACTCTCTCTACTTTTCTGCATATCTCAAAACGTTATTAAAATAATATGTTCCCAAATAAGGCCTTATTTTTAGTTAATAAACTAGTTTTTTTAACCAACACCAAAAAAAAAAATACCCTAATAATTATTTGAAAAAATCTCTTTATGAATTCGCTCAAAACTGTTTGATCATATCTCAAGTTTTTATTCTTTAAGATTCTTATAATCTTTTTTTTTAGTAAATTGGAAATGATCATCTCTCTCATGCATCCACACAGAAATTCTCCAAAATGGAACAGTAAGATAGCGTTTGGTAACGTTTATGTTTTTTGTTTATATTTACAAAAATTTTATAAATTAGTTTTTGTTTATTTTTAGAAAAGCATAAACTACAAATTTGGTTTGAACAAAATGTTTGAATTTTTTTAAAACATAAACTAAAAAGTATGTTTGTTCAAGCCTAAAATATTCATATTTATTTTTTATTATTTATGACAATGGGATTATACACATTATAATTGAAAAAAAAAATTAATTGAAAATAAATTAATTGAAAAAAATAAATTAATTGAATTTTTTTTTTGTTTTTTTAAAAACCAAGGTAAACTCATTTTGTAAGTTTACATTTTTTCCTCAAATTTATAAACTGAAATAACTATTTATCAACCAAAAAAATTATTAAATAAGTTTTTATGACAACTTTTTAGATTTTTATAAATATAAACTGAAAATTAAAAATGAAATGATTACCAAACAAGACGAACAATGAGAACAGCAGAATTAGAACAATCCTTGCAATGCCAAAGAAATTGGAAGAAACTTCACAAAAAACTCTCAATTAAGCAAGCGAATTAACAGAAGGTGATGGTTGCAAAGAAATTTTGTACTTTGATATCATTGAAAAGGACAACACCGTAATTTTTGCAAACTAAGATATGACCCTTTTTACAGTTAATTTTTGTTTAATTAGCTTTCTATATATAGGATACCCTGTCCCATTCTGTCCCTCTCCAATCTTTCTACCTTGCATCAAGGTATTTTTCTTTTCTTTTCTTTTTCTTTTTTTTAACATAAGATATTTTTCTATTGATTGTGTTTTTTTTATTTTTTATTATTTTATAGAGCATAGTTTGCTTTTACAAATATTAGTTTTTTATAGATTTATTTTTAGTTAATAAGCTACTTTTTTTAACCAACACCCAAAAAAATTTTAAAAAAAAAAACTAATAATGAAAGATCTTCTATTTCAAAAACTCTCTCTTTATTAATTCGCTCAAAACTGTTTGATCATATCTCAAGTTTTTATTCTTTGAGATTCTTATAATTTGTTTTCAGTAAATTGAAAATGATCATCTCTCTCATACATCCACAAAGAAAATCTCCAAAATCGAACAATAAGTGAACAAAGAGAACAACAGAATTAGAACAATCATTGCATTGCAGTACCAAAGAAATTGGAAGAAACTTCGCAAAAAACTCTCAATTAAGCAAGCGAATTAACAGAAGGTGATGGTTGCAAAGAAAGTTTGTACTTTGATATCATTGAAAAGGACAACACTGTAATTTTTGCAAACTAAGATATGACCCTCTTTACAGTTAATTTTTGTTTAATTAGCTTTCTATATATAGGATGCCCTGTCCCATTCTGTACCTCTCCAATCTTCCTACCTTGCATCGAGGTATTTTTCTTTTCTTTTTTCTTTTTTTTAACATAAGGCATTTTTCTATTGATTGTGTTTTTTAATTTTTTATTATTTTATAAACCATAGTTTGCTTTTACGAATACACATATATGTACATAGAAATGAAAAATAATGGAATTAATATTTGTTGCAAGGTGTTATTTTATTTTTACTACACACTCAGAATTATTGTGAGGAATATTTTACAGAGGCCCGGTTTGAAATCAGTATATTACCTATTGAAGACTCACACAACCAAATTAATGGGCTAATGGATAGATCCAACCTAATTTCTGTATTTGGGTCTATTTTGACCCTATTTGTTATTTTTCAGACGCTTATATAGAGAGTTATTTCGCGATTTTAAGATTAATGATGGTCTTGTGAGTTTTTATAAAGGATTGTTGAGAGAGAGAGAGAGAGAGAGAGCATATGGCAATTTTTTCATTTATAATGAAACTCATTTGTCGACTTTTACCTGTGAATGTAAGCTTACAATCAAACTATAAAAATCTGTCTTCTTTTGGGAAGTGGATTGGTTTTTTTAATGGTGGTGCTAGAGACCACTAATTTAGTGACTCTAAACCCACCACTAATGAGGTGGCAAAGCAAAAAAAAAAAAAAAAAAACTATGGCAGTGGGTGAGACCCACTGCCACATTACTAGTGGTAGCTCTAATTAGAGCTCCCACTCATTTTACTTTTTTTAACTTTTTAATTATTTTAACCTGGGCTAAAAAGTCTCGTTTGAAATGAACTTTTTGATTTTTTTGACTTTTGTGAGAGAAAAAATGAAGTAATTATGATTTGAATGTAATATTTTATTTTATTAACTTTTTAATCTATTTTATCTTTTTATGACTAAAATAGTCTCTAACTGACATGCCAAACATAGCCGTATGTGTTTGTGTATTTGTGCTGCTTTAATCATGCCAATGTGAGTGAAAAAAGAAAAAAAAAAAGAGCATGGGTGAGTTACATTTATGTAATAATGTGCCTAGCTAATCTAAATAATTGACTAAATAACTAACCGACAAATCGCAAACTAATTTGAAACCTAAGCACAACCTAATGAGTCCCCCAATTGGTTCATCAATTAATTCTTTAAAAAAAAGTAGAAAGTTAATTAAAAAAATATTAGACCCTACTTTTTAGTTAAGCTATGGTTGTTATTAACAAATGATGATGATGATGCTTGGAATTTTTGAAGCCATGTGGCTTAAGAAGCACTCCTTATATAATAATAATAATAATATAATTAGTTTAAAAGTAACACACCTCCTCAGTAAGTGATATTTCTTATCATAAAGGAAAATGTTTCTTTTCTTTCTTTAATCAAAAGTTTGGGAATACTAAATAAGTGTATTTTTTGACTTTTCTTGTATTATGTGTAGAAAAAGTAGAGAGGATATATTGATTGATGTGACCCAAAAAAGATAAAAAGATGAAATAAGTACACTTTTTTAGTTTAGCCAAACTTGATATAATTGGATTGAAGGATATAACTGTGTGTATGAAAGTTATTTGGGCTCAACTTTATAATCTAATCGTTCAATTTGTAGAGTTTGAATCACATTTGTTTTATAATAAAAAAACAAAAAACAAAAAACAAATAGTCTTCTCTTAAAATCATAGATGTCATAATTTTTTTTCTTTTTTGTTAAATAAATATAATTTGATCCTGTGAATTTTAATATCGAATTAATATGATTTTTTACATAAATGATCTACTTAACCGACCTTACAAGATGAATAGTTTTGCCCCCAATTATATACCATTAATCACATTCTCCTTTCTTAAATACTAGTTAGCCCACTTTCAAAGTCATTACAAAATTTTGTATTAGTAAAATGATTTTTAGTGTGGACATACATTGCTTTCCAGCTTTGCTTCTCCTTTCAACTTCTAATACATAAATGAGAAAAATGTGATAATTCAAGATTAATTTATTCCACCACATCGCTTATAGACTAAAAAATCTTTTCAAAAATGTTATGTAATTAATTTTCTTTCATTCCTTTTCCTTCTTACTATTTTAGGTTAGTAACTAACAATTTACATATGTTATTGTCATCAAGACAATTAAATTACCTTTTACAAAAACTCAAAAAAATAGGAATTATTTTTGGCCATATTTATTTTTGAAAACATTGATCAAAATTTGATGTTGTCTTATGCTTACCACGATTGTAAGTCTTTAATACTTCAAAAACTGTCTTTCCTTTTATGTAATGATGATTTTAGTGGTAGAGAAATAACTAAGATGCAATGATAGAGAAAATTGATCAAAGTTTAAATTGACATCTAAACAGTGCATATAAACATATATACAAGTCTATAGGAAAAGAAACTTTAATGCTGTGTTTGGTTGGGGGATTTGAGGAGGGATTTGGAAAGGGAAATGGAAAAGGTAGGTGAAATGTGAGTAGAACATACCTATATTTCACCTAGTTTCACACACCTTTTCCCTTTTCCTTTCCAAATCCCTCCCCAAATCTCCCATCCAAATTCCTTTCCAAATTCCTCTCCAAATCTCCCATCCAAACACAGCGTAAAGAATTTGGTATTACTTTATCGTCTTGCATTACAAGACTTAGTTTGGCAATTGCTTTTAACATATATATATATTTTTCTTTCTTTTTAAACAGCATCAATTTTTTTAATAATTTTCAGGAGCTTTTAGATTAGAGATCTTATTTCAAAGGCATCTCTCTTAAAAAATGGCTTGTGATCATTACGTGACACCTTACAAGATTGCAACTCACTTGTAACCCACTTCAGAGACGAGTTTTAAATTAATAAAATTGAGTTTTTAAAAAGCATTAGTACTTTCGGCGCAAAAAAAAATCTTATGGTATGATCTGGATCACCAGTTGCCATGACAATCTCATTCAGGACATCCAAGATTTTAAAACCTAGTCAGTCTACAGCAAAAGAACAAGCACACATCTTGGGGTATTCAGGACATCCCACTCAGCAGATGCCAGTGTTCTATCCCGCATGCTGATGCTTTAGCAAACCTTGGAGTCAATCAACAGGAACATCTCGTGTACCTCGAGGATCCACCTAGCTCTTTACTTTCTTTTCTAATTACTGATATGGTGAACGCTAATTCTGGAAGGGATTGATATATCCCAGGACTGTTTCGTTTGTAAACTCTTTGTTGTTTCTTTCCTATGAATCGAAGGGGGAAAAAAAAAAAGAGAACAAGCACACAACGTCAAATTTAAAAGCATCTAAATAAAATCAAATGTTTCTAAAAAACTAGGAAGATTTTCCAACAGATTTATCCCCATACATTTCCCAACCATGTGAATTAGGTGTTGCATTAATCCCAACTTTCTCTATAGCAAATTTTTTTAAAAGTTCTGCTTTTACTTTTTCTTTCATTAATCATATTCCAAGTAATGCATCAAAACTGTGATGGAATTGCAAGCCAAAACTAGCAGACTTGATGATGTGGTTCTAAAAACAAACTAATAATCACCAAAATAAACTAAAAGCAGCAACAGTTTCAGGACAGTTTGCCTTCAGGTTTCCTCCACATCAGTTGCACCACAACACGACGAAGAAGCAAGGACCAATCCAAAACAAGTGATACCGGAAAATTCTTGGTTCACCAATCAATTAAGTTCAACATTAAATTAAGACAATAACGTCGTTACAATAATAATGGTTTGTATCCAAACGATAGAACAATCATAAAGTTACTCTAATCAAAGAAAACACCAGGCATTATACTTCTGCAAAATCATCTTCTCTCGTAGAACAACCAGCACAATGCTTTTAACGGTACTGCAAAGACAAGTAGTGACACAATAAACATTCACTCCGAAGAATTAACAGGGATCAAATTGTTAATTTATAACACAGCAGTAAAACAAGCCAAAAGAAAGCAAATACTTAAATTGGGAAAACAAGTTTTCCAGATGAAGTGAAAGTATCAAGTGAAAATATACCAAGTACAAAAATAGGGCAATTAGGAGGGGGCATTGGCAATTTGATGTTCCTAGAGAAATTCAAATGTTTACCTTAATAAAGCCAATTTCCTTGGCATTGCTGCGAAAGCACTGTCTGCAGCACATAAGCCCATACTTTCGGATCAACCCATGAGGGTTCCCGCACACACGGCTGCCAAAATAACAATTAACTATGAATGAGAACTTTTGATCTATTTCAATTTCAACAACTTCCATCAGCACTGCCACAAGACAAAATGCCAATGTATTCAGACACTAACTGCCAGGATCAACAGCAAAATAAAAGAATGATAATTTAAATGATGGAAAACCAAAATACATGGGGCATGCCAATTAGCCCGGTAGATGACTTTTCTTCCAAGGATTTTGTTAACATATGCCCTAAGAGGGCTTGTTAACAAACTTGAAATAGTTGTACATTCTTTATAGCAGTGTGCACCACAAAAAATGTGAAACCTTGCTTTGTTAACCAATGCAGCACTAGTTAACAAGACAATTCTTACAAAAAGAGAAACAAATAATTATTTCAACTGTAAGCATTGTGGACCAAAAAAATTAAATCATTTATCAATTTGTGAACTTTCAACCAAATTTGTAATGTCACCTTCAAATACAATTACACAAGAAGAATTCAATGCAAGAGAGCAAGAATGTATAATTTTTCAGCAAATGCTAAAGAGTGCCTTTGAGGTATTGTTTAATGAGTGTTGCTAACAAGTGCTAACAAGTGCAACTGGAGCACAAGACAAAGACAAAAAAAAAAAAATGCATTTTTCATCAATTTTAAAACACTTCTCATGGAATTAAAAACATTTTTTAAACTTATTTTACTATTTTCAAAACACTTTTTACACAAATCACAATACTACTTAAGCAATGCCCTATAAGCACTAGTTAGTATTTATTTAATATTGAAATTTGTGTAAAAAGTGTTTTGTAAATATTGAAAAGGTTAAAAAATTGAAATCCATTGAAAGTTTTGAAATTAGTAAAAAATGTCTTGCGTACTTCATTTATTTTATCATTTTCTTATACTCCAGGTGCACAAGTTAGCAAGACACAATTTTTAATACCTTTCCCCACTTTCTTGATAATATTCTTTTTAATTATCAATTCAAACAACAATAAAAGATTTAAGCAATTACCAAATACCAATAGAATGTCAAAACTAAAGCCAAATGATGTCAATGTTGAACTTAAGAACTGATAGTCTCATGTTCAAACACCAGATCAATAACAAAGATAACTAATCTAAGCATTCATAAGAAAACAACAATAATAACGCAGATAAACCATCGAGAAACTCAAAACATAAGATATAGAAGTACAACGCTGTTAGATAATAAATACAAAAATAATACTAAAACCAACAATTTTCTTGGCTCACCATCCATTTTCAAGGCGACAGCTGAAGCAAATGGTAAGCATAACGATTCATATGAGGAAAAGAAAGCAAATGCTAAAGAGTGCCTTTTGAGGCACTGTCTAGAGAGTCTTGCTAACAAGTGCGCTTGAAGCAGAAGAAAAAAAACAAAAGAAAGAGAAACACAATGCACTTTTCATCAGTTTTAAAACTTACAACACTTTCTTTTAAAACTTATTCCACCATTTTCAAAGCATTTTTTTACAGAATCTGTGTAAAAAGTGTTTTGTAAATGTTGAAAAGCTTTAAAATTTTTAAAATCTATTGAAAACAATGAAATTGATGAAAATTGTCTTGTTATTTTCATTTCTTTTTGTCATTTTTTTGTGCCTCAATGTGCACATGGTAGCAGACTCAACTTTTAATAACTGTTTTTAATTATATCCAACGAACACAGTATCAATTCCAACAATAATAAAAAGATTCAAACAATCACCAAATACCAAATCAATAACAACGATATCTAATCTAAGCATTCAAAAGAAACACATGAATAATAACAGCACATAAACCATCTACAAATTGAAAACAATAAAGAATCAATAACGCTGTTTCCACACAATCTGTTAAGAGGAAAAAGAAGACTCAAAAGCATCAATTTTCTTGGGTCATCATCAATTTTCAAGGCAAACACTGAAGCAATCGAAAATTAATAACGATTCATAAGAGTAAAGAGAGAAGGGTTGAGATGCAAATTACCAGGTGCGAGAGCCAGGACCGTAGCTCTTTGGATGCGAATTCCACACGTTCGAGTGACCCATCTTTACTTTTCTCTCTCTCTTCTCTCTGAATCAAAGAAAGACCTCAAAACCCTAATAATCGCAGAGGATTCAGAATCAGAAGCCTCTCTCTCTCTTCCTCCCCTCAGCGGCGGCAAAGTTGGGCGGTTTTTATAGGAGTAGTAGGCTAGGGTTCGCAAAACCCTAGTATTTTCTAAGTTGGACGGGGTGCGTATTACGCTCCAGCCTTCAAATTTTCGTCAGTTTATTCGGGTGGCTTCCATACAATTGGCGGGTGCTGTTAGGTTTGTAGGTCATATTTGGATAGTTTAAATTGTCAGTGTATAAATTATCAAATATTATATATTTGTAAAAAATTATAATAATTGAATATTAATGGTTACGTAATCAAATTAGTATTGTATAAAAAAATAGACAGTGAAAAAATAAATAATTGATAGAAATCTAATCCGATGAGATAGTTATTGATATTCGATCAACGTGATTTTTTACAGGTATTTATTACTCGACGAGTTCTACACATTGAACGGTTCGAATTGTCGAAACAGGACCCGTAGTGGAGCCCTACAAGCCCAACAATACCCTCGAAGCCCAGTCCTATTCGGAATGGTTTTCTCTCTGCTCCACAAATGGATTGGATTGGACAATACTGTTAGATTTATCAGATTTATTACGGGTCTCGTTTTAATAATTTAAATTACTTAATATGTAGAGTTTGTTGAGTATTTTATTCCTGTAAAAAATTACGTTGATCAAATATCGGTAGTCCCTTGATCAGAAGACATTTTTGTTAATAATTTATTTTTAAAATTATATTTATCATTGACAAAAATATATTCCAATCAAGAGATTATCGATATTCAATCAACACGTCAAACTTTATATATTAAATGGTTCGAATTATTAAAATGAAACACATAATTGGAGCCCAACAGTAGCCCGTTCTACTTGTAAATATAAATATAAATGGGTAAATTAAACTCACCTACTTGAAGTTTTTTTTTTTAAAAAAAGGTAAATTATAAATACAGTTTTTTAAATTTACTTAAAATATAGATTAAAATTATAAATATTTTTTAATATAATTTTTTATTTAATAGAATTAATTGAAAAAATAAAATTTCTAACAATTTTTTTATATTATAATAAAATTACTTGAATTATTAATTAAATTAAATTTCTAACATCATTAAAAATTATTAATTGAATAGATATTTTATTAATAACAAAGATCATTTGCTATGAAATTATAAATTTCCATAACTAATATGTAATTTCCATAATCAAAAGAAACAAATTGTATTTTAAACAAATCTCAAAAGATATATTTGTAACTTACCTAAAGATTCAATTATTCTCACATGTTAAACATAATTACCCTAATCTCTCTTTTAGTATAGTTAAAACAACCAAAATTAATGTCAATGATTGGTAGACAATGAAATAAATAAAGATAAATATATAATTTAGTAAAAAATAGGTGATAACATCATTTTTTTAATTCATATGATTAACTAATTACTAATGAAAAATTACTTAATTGCTATGTGAATTAGAGATGATAACATTTTTTTTATTCATAAAAATTTAACATTTTTTTATTAGTAATTAGTTAATCGTATCAATAAAAAAAAATATCATTTATTTCATACTAAAATATATTTTTATTTATATTTATTTTAATATTTATCGATTATCTATATTAGCTTTAATTTTTTAATCTTATTAAAGGAAGATCAATATGATTATGTTAAAAGTATAAAAGTGATTATATTTTTCTCGAGAATGTGAGTGTCATTTACCCAAAATAAAATTTTGGGTGGTCCAGGCCCAACGCATGTCCATAATATCTTTGTTTGAGAGGGACTAAGGCCTCGTTTGGCAAATGGCTTTTTTAGTTAAAAAGTTTTAAAAGTCACTAAAAAAATTAAAAGTAACAATTCATACCAAAAAGTTAAAGATTCCATTTTCTCTCTATTTTTTGTACATCTTTTCGTAAAAAGTCAAAAAGTCATCCCAAACATACTAGTTTTTTATATTATATTTTAGTCAAAAAGTTAAAAAGTTAATAAAAAATCTATTTCCAAACGAGGCCTAAATGACTAAAGTTTTGTTTGAGAATATATTATTTTAGTAATTTTTTAATTTTTTATAAAATAATATATAGAAAAATTGAGAGAGTAATGTGATAAATTATAGTGATTTTTTGAGTTTTTTTTTATCTAAAATTGAAAGTTTCCAAACGAGGCCTTAGTGAATGTCTAGAAAGTTGACTATTTTAATAGGCTATTTTAATGTTTGGCTATTTTAGTGGTTAAAATAGATCTATTCGGAAAAAGAGTTCAATTTTTTTTATAGTTTGATGTGATGTTTGTAAAAAAAATAAAATAATTATGAGTTTGATGTAACATTTTATTTTATTAGTTATTTTAGTCTATTTTTATCTTTTAGTGCTATTTTAATCCCAAAAAAACCAAAACTCTTTCTTCCCAAACACCATACAAAAAACAAAATAGATTAATTTAGTCAATTTTGAGAACTTAACCAAAAGCCAACCTATTTTGAATCATATCACCTCTATATTTTTTTATATATTTTTTCAAAAAATATCAAAAAAAAATATAAAAAAATAATTTTTAACCAACTTCCCAAACACAAGCAATAATCATTTTATTTTTTCTATCCTAACTGTCACATTATAAATCAAAAAAAATTAAAAATTCTTCTTAAAGAAAACTTGGCCTATTTTGACAAGTTGGTTTAAAGCCAACATTTTAACTTTTTTAAATGATCTCACCTCTCTAACTTTTTATACATTTTTTTTAAAAAAAAATTAACCTGTTTCCATAACAAATCTAAATCAACTAAAAAAAATTTAAAAAAAATTAAATTAAATTGACTCTTCCCAAATTGGCCCCATCCCTCTCCACCAACTTAGGGCTTCGGAAATTATGGGCACAAGAGATAGGACATTGGGCGGTAAAAAAATTAATGTGGAAATTATCATTTGTATAGTTTGAACCTTGTATTACTTTGGTTCTTAACTTTTTAATTATAATATATTTGAGTTTAAATTTTAAATTTTATTTTAAATAAGAATAATTAAAAATATTATTGCTCAATTTTAAATATAAAATCGTCAATTTGATAAAATATAAACTAATTTGATAAAAATAAATGTCAAAAAAATATTTTTGAATTTTTAAAAATTAATTCTACCACTAAAGATAAAATAATATAAAATTAATAAATTGTTTAGATATTTATTTATTTAATTTTTGTCGTCAAATTAATTTTTATTATGTGTAATGGGTGGCTGTTTTATTTTCATTAAAGTTTATATTTTTTCAGAAGTCAAATATGACGACAACTTTGATATCATTATTAAACGAATCTATTAAATCAAAAAATCCAAAACTAAAAACATTTCATATATTAAATATATTGATTACACATCAAAAACCTAACAACCACCCATTACATGATCATCATCCAAACATATAATAAAAATTAATTCGATAAAAAATTTATCAATTTTACATAATTTTATCTTTGATGGGTAGAAAATATTTTTAAAATTTTAAAAATATTTTTTTGACATTTATTTTTGTCAAATTAGTTTATGTTTTATTGAATTGACGACTTTACCCTTAAAATTGAACAATAATATTTTCAATTGTCTTTATTTAAAATAATATTTAAAATTCAGAATAAAATATGTCACAATTGAAAAATTAAGAATTAAAATGACATAAGTCATTATATGACCAATTAGTGTAATTGGTCAAAAAAAAAAAAAAAAAAAGATATTGGGGTTATTGTCCAAATAAACAAATGAAATTGAAATTAGATTTATAGCCCTACTAGTGTATGCCCGTGCCTAAAGGCACGGTGTAAATAATATTGAGATTAAAATGTAGTTGTAATTTGTACTCTACATATTAAAATTTGTAGAGTCTGTAGCACCTGATAAAAGTTCAAGTCAGCACTCCTACCATTAGTTTGTGGCTAACACTTAATACATTGGTGAGTGTCATAGTACCCCGAACCACAAATATCTGATTGAAATAATATAATACACAGAACATAAATACCATAACCTCGCAAATAGTACTCTTTAGAAATTGTTTACAAATTAAGATACGAAAATCAAATATTTTGAAATAATTTTCCAATTAAGATACGGAAAGCATTGAAAAACTAAATGCATCATATCACGAAGAAGAAATCAACTCTATGCCATAGCATCCCAACAATAAATGGTAAAAAAAATAATTCTTGCAACTCATCTGGTTTGTCAAATTAATGTGAAAATCATCAATTACATCAACTATAGAATACAAATTGTTGCTTTACAAAATAGTCAAATTAAAAAGATTTTAAAGTCATCTAATAGCCATCAAGTATTGCTAGTATCAATACTTGAAAGAAAATGTATAGTAAGAAGAGTAAATTAAATAAGAAAAATTATAAATAGGTGATAACTTCACAAAATATTTAAAAACTCATTGATTTGTAATTTTCTCAATGAAAAAAGAAGATGAGTAAAGAGAGCCTATATAACAGTTTGGTGCAAATCTCCATCATCCTATGAAAATAAAAGAGAACATAATTTTATACAAAAAGGGGGAAAAAAAAAGTGTATACAAAGTATTGACAACTGACATGTCCAAAGTAGTGACAACTTACATGTCCGAAGTAATAAATCAACTTATATGTCCAAAGTAATAACTCAATTGTAAAAGATCAAGTCAGCACTCTTAAATCAAACTTAGCTATACTGGAAATGCAAAAATATAGGGGAATAAAAGGCTTCACAAAAATATTTGAAATGCAACAAAGTCCACATAGGTGGAAAGCTTTACAAAAAGTGGGTCATAGCTATCGTCTGCTTTACAAAATGTATATACTTTACAAAAATATGTGTTTAATAATGTCTTCAAATTTGTTCTTTCCCACAATTCTTACGAACGTCTCATCAATTTCTGAAAGGTCTTCATAACAAAACTTCAGGGTAAACAATATTTGTAGTGGAATCTGGCTCATCATTAGGGAGGATGATACTTATACGATCGAAAAATGTGCATCTAGATAATGCCACGTATAGTTGCCCATGACTAAAAACAGGTGTACGCAAATCAACCCTAACAAATTTCACAGATTGTCCTTGAGATTTGTTAATGGTCAAAGCGTATGCCAATCGAACTGGAAATTGACGTCTTGTCATTCGGAAAGGCATTTTTGCAGAAGACGGAGTCAATGATATCCTTGGTATAAATGCCAAATTGCCAAACTTCTCTCCAGTTAAGATTCGAGCTTCAATTATGCGAGTGTCGCACCTTGATACCATCAATCTTGTGCCATTACACAGTCCATCTTTCGGTGCAATGTTTCTTAATAACATTATAGGACAACCCACTTTCAAGTCTACCTTAAAAGCTGGTAGCCCAGGAGGATCCAATGAATTTAAAAACTCATTAGGATATCTGTTTGTAATGGAAGGATCAATTTCATCATCTTCAGCCATCTTATCTGCAGCAAGATACGTATATGTATTCCTTGGAAAAATATTCAACGCAGCAATATTGATAGCACTGACATCATCATTTCGTGCAGAAAGAATTGTACGTTCCGTTAAGAATGATGGGGTTGATGTATCTGCCACATCCAATTGTGGATAAACTGCTGAGAGTAATTCCTTTAGATCCTGGCATTTGTGTATTGTTGATGGAATTTTAATGATTTCTTGCGGATTGGTTCCAACCTAATAAATAAAATAAAATAAATTTAAAAAAATGGTGTAATCAAAGTATCATCAAATGGTATAATCAAAGTTCGAATGAGTATTACCTCCGTCAAGAATTTTGCAAAAATAGCATTTCCAAGGTTTGCATGATTCAAGCGCATATTCAAATCTAAAGATAAATCATGTAGATCCTTCCACAAAACGGAGTGTCTCAATGATGCATTTACAATTTGCTCACGAACTCCTTTGGTTATAACTGGTAAGATTTGTCGAAAGTCTCCACCAAGAACAACAGTGATACCCCCAAATGGCTTTTCACAATCACAAATATCTCGAAGTGTGCGATCAACCGCCTCAACACAATGTTTATGTTGCATAGGAACTTCATCCCAAATTATGAGTTTTGTTTCTCTAAACAATTCAACCTGTAATGATTGCTTGCTAAACCCACAAACTGAATTTTCCAAGACATCCAATGGAATGGAAAATGTTGAATGTGCAGTGCGACCTCCTACTAATAGCAATGATGCAATTCCAGATGAAGCCACGGCAACAACAATATGGCCAAGGCTGCGACATTTTAATGCAATCGTATTGTACAAAAATGTTTTCCCCGTTCCAGCACCGCCATTCAAAAAGAAAATAGTCCCTTTACTTTCAAAGACTGAAGAAGTGATTGCGTTATAAGCAGTTCGTTGTCCATTATTGAGGCGATCAATAGTAATTTGCACATCTGTCTGTTGTGCCTCATTATGTAGTTGTTGATGTTCGAATATCAATCGGTTACCAACTGTTGCACTCCAATTTGCTGTAGGTTGTGGCATGGGCGGGAAGTCAATTAAACTCTTTCCTGATTCTTGAAGCATTTGATTCAAAAGATACAAACCATAATCTTCAATTTGAGCCTCAGTTGGGTTAGAAATGGCAAACAATGTACGAAGCTTATGTGCAAGATCATCACAGATATGCATTGAAAATTGATTCCATAACGCATGTGGTTGTAGTGGAAAACATTGGGTCAGAATAATACAAAACAATCTCCTCAATTGATATCCGGTTTTCATAACTACAGCCTCTTTCAGGCACTGTATCCATTCTTCATCATCTTCTAAGAGTCCTTTGGCAACACATGCTGATTTAAACGTCTCATGCAAAACATTGTTAACTGTACGTAAACATTGAAACGATCTTGGCCCTTTGACAACAGTTAACAACAAACGCAGATAAAATCTTTCACCACAGTTAGGGCTAGCAAAGTACATTCTACCAATTGCATATCCATGTTCTCTTGGTTTCCATCTATGTTCTGACTTGAGCCAAACAAAATGTTGCGGAAATTCTTGATAAGTGAATTGGCATTCATTTTCATTGGAAGCACAATAATCAAAAAAACCAGTAAGAGTCGATTTTTGTTGCGCAGCTCTAGAAAGAATCATTTCCAATGAGTCATTAGGATTGAAAAGAACACGATGCATTCCAGGTAGATGAAGTGCCAAGCGAACAACTGTTGGCATCTCTGCATGCAAATGATGACCGAATATTCGCCAAGCAGCTTCTGGTGGTCCAATATACCTCGCATCAAGATATTGTTGGATCTCATTAATCAATCCCAAAACCATTGTTGTGCGATCATAACCCTTGTAAATATACTTATGTATATACTTAACACATCTCACTCCAGCACAAACTTCTACATTTATATGACAGTTGAACCGTTTAGAAAGATATGCATTGTATGGTACCACATCCCTGTTATCAACTTCCTGTCCTCTCACAGTATATACTTGACCACTATCGCGACGACGATAGATTGGATATCCATCTTGGTCCATAGTTGTTGATTCTGCAAAGGCTCGAGGGTATTTCTTAGTACATCTACCATTTTCCATACATGGTGCTTGGGGATTTCGAGCACCACATGGTCCATGTACCATGCAACACTTGACAGTTTCAAAAAGTGTAGGATCATCTTTTGGATCTGGAAATTCTGCACAAACTAATTTGTCTACTTGAGCACATGTTCGAATTTTGTCTGGACCTTTAAGAAAGAGAAGCGCATGCATATGTGGTAGGCCTCGTTTTTGGAATTCAATTGTAAAAACATGTGCAACTTTATTACCGAACACTTTGTTTGTCTCTATCTCCTTCATCAAACACTTTCTTTTTAGCTCAAAAACACGGGCAATCAAATCCGGACGATCAATAGCTTTTTGGTGTGGTAATAATGCTGAAGTAATTTCTGGCCAATTGGGATTTGCAGTCATGGTGAGAAAAATATCTGGGTGCTGGTTGTATCGCGTGATAGCCATTGAATCTTGAAAGATTTCAAACATATGTCTAGGACTACCAGTAAATGAAGATGGCAAAATAAACCTTTGACCAATTTGATTAGGTCGCAAGTCATCTGGATCAATATCGCTTAAATCTTGGTAAAGTTCAGCCCGAATTTTTTTTTGATTAAGCTTGTAGTACGTCAACCGATTTTGCTCAGTTGCAGCCCAAGCATCTACCAAAAACTCTTGGAATAGTTTTCCACCTCTCAAAATTGTTGAATACTCTGTAGGTCGCTCAAACAAACGATAACTATAAAAATCCATTTGAGTAAGTCGATCAGTTGAAGGCCGATCATGTTTAACGTCCCACAATTTCAACTCAGGTTCCCATCCGAGCTCACCATACGGGAATAATAAAACATAATGCAATGGCAAATACGCAGGGTGACATTCATTAATTTGCATCAGTTCATTATTTCCCTGTAGATGTAAAACAACATCTCTCATTCCAGTAACCTCGGTTCCATCACCTGGTATTACAATTACAATCTCATCAGCAGTTAGTAGGTTATACCGTCGTCGATCTGTTGCTGAACTGTAGTGAAGATGAGCAGGTAGATTTTGTCCAGTGAAGGCTAATTGATTCAAAATTGCATGAGCTTGGCGAAATTTGTCTACAAATGCATTAACTTGCAACAAACTATCTTGAATAGTTTTGAGAACATCCTTTTGTAAGTGAGGATTTCTATGATTTCGAACTTCTAAAGCTGAATCAGGATCATAAATATACAACTGAACATAAGTCGCATCCAGACCTGGCTGTGGTAGAAGTGATCCTGTTCGATGTCGCAATTCCCAATGGATAATAAATGGTTTAGGGCCGCTTCCCCTTAGTACTCTTGGATCCAATGTAGTACCAAGACTTGTAAAAGCATTGGCTGCATTGTATACTCGAGTATAACGTCGAAACGATCTTGCTTGATCATCATCCCCATCATATAATGCTTGAAGCGGTGGAGGGGGTGTCATAAGCAGAGGTAGCCTAGTCTTTCCTTTTGAACAGTAAGTTCCAAATAGGGGACGCTTTCGAGATGATTGTGCTAATTTTTCGTCCATCCAATGTAAGGCTGAACAGTAAGGACATAACACATCCATCTTGCCGAGAGAATGACGACATGAATTCATGTGTGATTGAGTATTAATCGCAGTACTTATAGTCATATCTTCTAATTCATCATCTGTACATAGATCCTCTTGAAGAAATGTGACTGTAGAATTAGGCCTACAAATATTTGTTGTGCATAAATTAAAATTTATACACATGTAAAAGTAAGAGTATTATTTAAAGAATTAAACATGTTTTACCAATTCCGAGCTAAAGATGTACTTTCCATAGAGAACGAACATGTGGATGCATGTGTAACCATTGTTCGTTTTTGTGCCAACGAAGTATCCGCAAGTGTCTTTGTACCCTGTTCTAGGCAAGCATGACTGCGACGACTCGGTGTTAATGAAGGAAAGTCTTTAACATATGCTCCTAATCTCTCTCGTTCTTGTCGCAAGCGGTGTCTCGATTGATATGCAGAGCATGCATTTTCATTTCTTTCACGTTCTCGTCGTGCACGCTGAGCTAATACAGCTCTTGATATAACATAACCATTGGGTCCCTAAAATATGAATATTAAATCATTAATGCTTAAAATGCAAATATTATCAAGTACCATTTTCCACTGTCCAAAGAAAATACCAAGAATTTAGAGAAAATGTATTATACTCTTGCCCATGACTACCCATAGTTTTATAATAATAATAATAATAATAATAATAATAATAATAATAAATTGTGTGGTTTTGTTACACTAATGAACAAATGTTCGACCAACTTATGAGAATAATAAACGTTCGACCAGCAAATTGTGTGGTTTTGTAACAGTAATGAACAAATGTTCGATCAGCAGATGAGCTTCATAAAGTATCCCCATTTTCTTGTAGGGCCCATGCACTTATAGGAGACACTATATATTCCTTTATAAAGTATCCCCTATATATTTCTTTCTTCCTAAGAATATACAGGAGACACCAAAAAATATGCATAGTTTCAAAAATAAAATACAATTATGGCTAAATAAAATACAATATATGAAGATATAAAAATAAAAACTAAAAAAACTCTACAAAATCAATAACAACCATACCGCTAAACATAACGGATTGTGTCATTTTAGTCCAATACATAACGGTTGTTAAGTTTAGTGGACAGAAAGTCAAACTATGTGTCAATTTGGTTCCTGTAGTTTACACAATGTGCTAATTTAGTTCCTATCAAAACTGAGCAAATTAAAATAACAGGGACTAAATTGACAAATTGTGTAAACTACAGGGACCAAATTGACATATTGTGTAGACTTTCCGTCCACCAAACTTGACAACCGTTATTTATTGGACTAAAATGACACAATCTGTTAAATTAAGGGCAAAATCGAGCAAATTAAAACAAATAAATTGACACATCATGTAAAGTATAGGGACCATTTGCATAATTTACCCAATAAATTTATTATTATTATTTTTTAAAAATTTGAATAGCACTTCTCTATATTTATAGATGTAAATAAGTTGTCAAAATGATACCTCTCACAAGGGAAGCACTATAAATGGTGTGTGCTGTATGCACATTATAACTAAAGAAAAAATAGCATAATTTCATACTTTTTGAGTTATAACTATATATAAAAATAAAAAAAATCAAAATCAAACAACATGCGAGGCATAACTAAAATAAGGTCATTACTAAAGAAGAAAATTGGTCATAACTAAAAAAAAAAATGACATAACTCAAAATTGTCATTCATAATCTATATAATAAATTGTATGGTTTTGTTATACAAACAAACAAACAAATATTCGGCCAACTTATGAACTTCATAAAGTATCCCCATTCACATATATAGCGACCCCGGTCTTTTTCCTTTAGATTGTTGTATCCGGACTTAAGTTCCGTGGATCCAGGCATTGTGTATTGTTGTTGTTGTCCTTTAATTCTTTATTTTTTTGAGTTGTAGGATGTCTTTGGGCAGGTTTGTTTCAGGTTGGTTGGGTTTAGAAACCAAGTGTTGCTGTCCAGAATTTTGGACCTTCGCTCGAGCGAGGAGTTGGTCGCTCGAGCGAGCTGTTGTTTTTGTTCTTCGCTCGAGCCAGGGTTTGGTCGCTCGAGCGAGAGTCTGCGTCTGGGCTTAGGACCTGAGAGATGTGTTTCTTGGCTCGAGCGAGCTTTTCTTCGCTCGAGCGAGCGAGTTGTATGTTTTCGAGTTCTTCGCTCGAGCGAGAATTTCGTCGCTCGAGCGAGCGTCTGGGTTTGCAGACCTGAAGCATCGAGTTTTTGGCTCGAGCGAGCATTTCTTCGCTCGAGTGAGGGTTTCTGTGTCTGGTCGCTCGAGCGACCAAGTCTTCGCTCGAGCGAGCCTGTTTATATCAGTTAGCAGCAGCCGAGCAGAACATCATTTTTATCATCTCTTTTGTTTTGAAACCCTAGCAGCCGACTCTCTCTCTCTCTAAACTTATCTTCTCTCTAGATTTTCATCTCTTTCTAGTGTGAATCTACCCTAAGTCCTTTGTTAAAAAGATAGAGGGTGTTGAGATCTTCGTTTTAATCTGAACAATCTTAGATTTGGAGCACTTTGGCATTTGGGTCATCATCTCCATCTTCTCCATTTGAGTTGTTTTCTTCGAGGTAGGGATCTCCTACTCCATCTTATAAGTTTTGTTCTAAGTTTTGGTATTTTGATATGTTGGGGGTTGTCGGGTAATTTTGAGAAAGTTTGGGCCTTTGTGGAATTTTACAAAAGTTAGGGTTTTAAATATATTAAACCTATATGCAAGTTTGGCATGGAGAAATGCAATTAATCTTGATACATTGATGAAAATGGAACCTTAGGGTTGTAATGTCAATTATGGAAAATGCCCTAATTACATTGGTTAATTAATTAGTATAATTAATTGTGAGAAATGAGGAATGGAATTGGAAATGATGATATATATATTATCTATGTTGTTGTATTTATTTCCAGTATAGAAATACCTGGTTTGGGCTATCGGTGGAGGATAGTCGTGAATGTTGTAGATATTGCATGTGGATTAGGGATAACTGAAACTAATCACATTGGTGAAGTCATTAATTTTGACTATTGAATTAATACAGAAAATACGTGTATTGATTGAGCATTGCATTTGCATATTGTGTGGGAGGAGATAGGGGATGTACTCCACGGTTTAGGGGAAGATAGGTGATGGACCTCTAAACCGGATTTTGTTTGAGAGGAGATAGGGGATGGACTCCATTAGCATCACTTTTATGTGTGCTTATTATGTTGAAGTGTTTTATTGATACAGCATTAAAATGTGTATCAATCTGGAAATATGAAGTGTTTTGATATGAGCCTGAGTTTCATTTGTGTTGATTGATGTTGGAAGTAATGTGAATATGCTATATAGTCCACAGTTGTAAGATTGGCCAGGTTCTGAGCCATATTGATCATAATGAAAATTGATAAGCGTCATAGACATTAGTGTCGATATAATTGATTATCATGATTAACCATCTATTGAATGCTACTGCTTTATTCAATGCTTATAATTGGTTTAGTATATCTCTACTGGGCTGTGGCTCACCCTATAAGGGAACATCATTTTCAGGTCCAGGTGATAAGCTACCTCCAAGGACTTAGCTTGGAAAGATTTGGATCTTGAAGACTATCTATGGTTATTTGTTTTTATTTGTTAGTACATGTAAACATTCGAGCCTAGGGCTTTATTTGTATTTGAGTTAGCACTCATGGTTTTGTATCCAAGTGTTGGCTTGGAAAGATGTAAGCCCGTAGGGCATTTATTTGAATAGTACATGTAATGCTTTACTTAAGGATACTCTAATGAATAGATTACGGTTTATTGTCTTAAGTAATGCATCTTATTATTGTATAGGTATGGGTTTAATTTTGAGGGCGTTACAACATAGCTGGAAAAAAAAAAAAAAATTGCCCATTTTCTCTCTCCTCTCTTTATCTCTTATCTCAAAATTTTCGCTGCACCACATTGAAAAGTGGTGCAGATTTACACATATATACAGGAGACACTTAAAAAGTGCACAGTTTAAAAGAAAAAAATACAATTATGGTTTAAAATAAATAATTGGACATGCATTTTCAAAAACACTCTACAATTATGGCTTAAAATACAAACATATGAAAACTAACAATTTAAAAAAAAAAAAAAACACTTTACAAAAACCATTAAGAACTATACCGCTGGACATGCATTTTCCTTTCCCTTGCCCTTGAAAGCATAAGACACCTTTTCTTTTCCTTTCGACATTGCCTTTGCATTTTCCTTTTCCATTGCCTTTAAAAAATAACCAAAGTCTAAGAAATAACCAAAGTATAAAAAATAAAAATAAATAAAAAAAAATGATAAGAAAGTGATTTTTGGGCTGACATTAGAAATACGAACGACATTGAAATCATGTTCATCACGATTCACTACACCGACATTTCTTTGTTGAAGAAACTGAACCTATACATACAAAAACAAATAAGTAGCTGATATGTACACAAAATGAAATTTTATAAGACGATGAGTAAAGGGAACGAATATTACAGTTCGTTGTAAGTCTCCATCTAGCTGTAAAAAATGAGGAAATTTTTTTTTTTATAATCAGAACCTATAATACAAAAGTTTTTTTAAAATCTATGTACCAGTTTTTTTTAAAAAGACAACTTACATTATCCATAATGTTAGAGGTCGTTCCAGCTTAATATTGCCAAAACCTGTAATACAAAAGTTGACTTCAGTAAATCTAAATACAAACGTTATTTTAATTCACCAAGTGAAACCAAATGAAGCAATCAATAGATACTTAAATGGAATCAAACCTATCAATGGCTTAAGCTTTGTTGAATTTAATTGAACTAAAAGAGGTTTAAATGGAACTGCAAAATTTATAAAGTTAATTCATATGACAAACTAATAAAAAATCATCAATCATTTTGAAATCCACAGTTAATTCATATGATAAAATATCTCATTCAAGGAATTAATAAAAAATCACACTGGAAAAAAAAAATCACACATATGACAAACTAATAACCCAACAATCATTTTCCGCCACCAAAAGGAGTTGTGTTTCCAATAATGTATTTATTGAAATTAACAAATAACAAAAGATTTGCAATAAATCCACAGTTTGAAAATTTTAATTTAACTCCAAACATTTTCAGGTATTGGTAACACAATCTGAGTCCAAACAACATCAAAAGAAAGTAGTAATGAATCTTACTATTTTTCTTACAAATTAATAAATATTAAAATTGTCCAAGATGCCACATCATCCCAACTTGGCAAATGGTGCAAATGAGTAGAAACATGTGTAGTAGTAAAGTCAGCAAATATATATTGTTGCACCTGAAGTGGACGAACTCAATCTCACAATTTCAGAAGCTATGAAATTATCCTCTGTAATTTAATAAAGTCAAACTCAACCACCCCAATCTCACAATTTCAGAAGCCATGAAATTATCCTCTATTTTTTTCAATAATCAAACACCCAGAAAATCCAAAAACCAACAAAGTAAGGACAAAAAAAAGTCAAAAAATCGGCGTATTTGACTATCAAAGCCTATTGAAAGTTTATTTAGCAAAGTTGAGAGCTCCATCCACTTAATAGCAAGTTATAAACAGTAGAGGATAACTCGGAACTTAAAATTATATTTGAAACACTTTATCATTATATATTTGAGACCCATTATTCGGAACATATTGAACACATTATATTTGAAACACATTATCATAAAATTAAATCCCACTATATCTCAACACATTTAGACCGTAAATCTATATAAATATAACAAATGGGTGGAAATTTTAGAGGTTGATGCAGCTTAGTATTGTCAAAACCTGTAATACAAAAGTGAACTTAACTAAATAAATATTAAATACATAGCATATTTTAATTCACTAAGTCAAACCGAACGAAGCAATCAATAGATACTTAACATATCAATGGCTCCTACATTAATAAAAAATCACATAAAAAATCACATAGATATCGAGGGCTCCTACATATCGATGGCTTAAGCTCTATCGAATTGTATTGAGCTCATTCAAGAAATTAATAAAAAATTACATAGATAAACAATTTATCAAAAATCACAGAGATAAAATCACATAGAAACTAATAACCTACCAATCATTTTCCGCCACCAAATTTTACTAAAATTCAACAATTTATCAAAATGAGTTGTGTTTTCAATGGAAACTATCAATAAAACACATCAATCACTCAGTACTTTGCTTCCAAGAATCTATTTATTAAAATTAACAAATAACAAAAGCTTTGCACATCTACATAGTTTTAAAATAATAATTTCACTCCAAACATTAAATAAATAAAAAATAAATCAGTCTGTTGGAAACACAATTTGACTCCAAACAACAGTAAAAGAAAATATTAATGAATGTTACCATTTTTCTTAACAAAGGGTGAAAATATATACTTCTGCACCTAAAGTGGACAAAGTGAACCACTAAAGTCAACTGCTAAAGTCAAAAAGCCAATAAATAATTTCATAAAAAATAATTCATCCACCAGGTGGTCAACCACTAAAATGTCTCCAAGATATACCTAAGCTAACTTTTTTTTCACAAAAGATAGACATGATAAAGAAATATTTCAACGTACATAAGAAAATAACCTTAAAAGATATAAGAATTGACTTTCCAAGATTGTTTCATTTTTGTGAGAAAATACAAAAAAGAAGCGGAAAAGATAAAAAATAAATTGGTTTACTTAATTTTTTTTTTTCTTCCATAACCTTAATTTATTTTGTGCTTCCTCAATTCAAGAAAAGTTATGATACACTGCTTTACACATTGAAACCATATAAATCCCCAAACATATCTTATGTTTAGCATAGGAAAACGTCTTAACCATGAACAACAATAAATAAAGCCAATCCCAAAAGATATGTTATATTTACCATAAGTCTTAATGGCACTTCCAAACACAATCAGACTCAAATCAAAATTGGGTGAATTCCTATAACGAAGCGAATTAATTTTAGGACTTGAGATCCAACAGATGCTATCTAAGACCTGGAACACATCTTATAGAAAAGGTAAGAACTGGAACACATCTAAGACATGAAACCAATACAGTGTATACAAACCAAACTGTTTTAAAAATAAAAAATAAAAATGTAGTGATACTGTACGATTTACTAAGCTGATAAATAAAATAAAATAAAAGATTCCCTAGGTTTATTACCAAATAGGATAGAATATTTTCCAAATCCTTAGAAACACAAACACATATGGAGGCCATTATTGGCTAAAAACAACCCTTTATTGGCCAAAAACTGTCCGATTTATTGATTAATCCCCAAAAACTGTTTGACACAAAAATTTTGGATTTATTAAAGCTTGAACAGTACATAATACCACAAATTCGAACCAAAGTATAAATTTAAAAAATTTAAGAAATCAAACAGTACGATACCACAGTATAAATTTAAAAAATTAACTCATGAATTCTATAAGGGCCTTTTCGTTGAAATTGTACTCTACGAAATGTGGTTCAGATTTCCATACTTACCACATCTGTAAAATTAATTTAACTCCTAATAAAATTAATAAAATTCAAACTAATAATAGATTGATTTAAGTCCAAATAGATTAATTTTACAAACTAATAAAATTCAAATGTTATCGAATGTTACAAACTAATAAATTCGAATGTTATCAAAATGCTATACAAACTAATAAACATGTGTTTTATGCAATAAATAAAACTCAAACTAAGGCCTTGTTTGATTAACAGGTTAATAAAATAGTACCACTAATACTACCAATCAAACATGCCCCAAGTGTCATTCAAGGAGAAAAGAAAAGAAAAAGAAAACAAAAAACAAAGATTAATTTAACTCCTATCTACGTTGGTTAAATTTGAAACATTAGATAAAAAGTCAAAAACTAATACAAAAAATAAACCTATTCAACACAAAAAAAACATGCCCTAAGAGGCAAAGGAAGGTATGTTTATTTTCTTCTTCCAATTTTTCATTTTGTTTATTAAAAAAAACAAAAAACGCCCTCTGTTTGGTTTCTTAGAAAGCAGAAACCCACTTCAATTTGTTAAGTAATTGGCATAGGTTTTGTTAGACATGGCTTCTTAGGCATGGCTTCTCAATATATATATACTGGAATCATACATAAAGAGGGGGTTTGGGGTTTGGAATCATATATACATACATATTGGAATCATATGTATAGATATATATACATCCATAATCATATATAAAAATAAAAATAAAAGATTAATTTACCTTGTTTGGATATGAAAGGTCTTAAGGAAGTCCGCAATGCTTCAGACTCAATGCTTCAAACCTGTTGTCAATATTATTGAAACAAAAGATTATTGAAGATTATTAAAGATATCCAATTCATTAATATTTTGAAAGATTATTAAAACAAAAGATATCCAAAGATAGAAATATAAAAATCAAAGTTCAGATTTCCATTTGGCCAATTGTTAGCTACTAATTAATGCTTGGTTGGTTGTGTATGAATGACATTTAATAAACCGTAGAGGTTATTTGTAAATCAAATTTGAATGTTATCAAAATGCTATACAAACTAATAAACGGGTAGTACCTTTGATTAATAAAATAGTACCACTATTACTACTAATCAAACATGCCCTAAGTGTCATTCAAGGAGAAAGGAAAAAACAAAAAAAAAAGATTAATTTAACTCCTATATATTTTGGTTAAATTTGTTTGCGAATAGGAAAATTAGCTAAAAAGCCAAAAACTAACACATAAAATCAACTCATTCTCTCTATTTAAAAAGCCACAAAAAATAAATTAAATTATAGACTTGTATCACATACATACATATACATACATAAAATACAATTATAGACTTGTATCCAAAGACAGAAATATAAATATTAAAGAAAAATCAAAACTCAATTTTCCATTTTCCCCATTATTTGTAAATCAAATTCGAATGTTATCAAAATGCTATACAAACTAATAAATAGGTGTTTTATGCCCGTGCCTGAATGCACTATCTAATAAAATTCTTATATTACAATCTATGTGTTGCAAAAATGTTAACGACCATAAAAATGTTTTATGAAAATTGTCTCAAAGTTGTGATCAAACAACCAAAAATGTTTAGGATCAATCAATCAACCAACAAAGGCTAGATGATTTTTCGTAAAACATTTAAGAGAAATTATGTATTATGTAGCATACCCAAACAAATATAGCCCTGAATAGTATATCAAAAAAACCATAGGAAGACCACTATATCAAAAGTTACATTGATCACAAATTGTTCTAGGACCATCTCAGATGAAACAAACAAATTTAGATGAGTAAACCAAACCATGCCTTAAGTCCCATCAAATGGTATCGATTGCATATATAAAAATATACACAATAAAATAATCGATTTCAAATTAATTTAAAATTAAAATTAAAAAAACCATTGCCTATTTTGAAGAGTGATTGTGGTCAGCCACCATGACAAAATAAGAAGCCACTTACACACAAATGCAAAAAATATATTCTTGAAGCCCCAAACACATTTCTCATCTGTGATGGCATTTTTTGGTGCCCAAAATATTAGAGTGATTTCATGTGGACAATGACACTTTTTACCAAGAAAGGTAATATATCTTGTATATAAGAATAGCACTATCATATTCTCTCTTCTTCTTTTTTCATCTTGTCGCACTCAAATGCCTCTCCAACTCACAGAAAATAATGCAGTGGAATGGAATACATCTATTTAGACAGCAAATTTTGTTTCATAAAGTCAAAAAGTCAACAAATAATTTCATAAAAATAGTACCACTTTCATAAAAATAGTACCACTTTGATTAAAAATAATTTCAAAAAGCCAATACTATTAATCAAACATGCCCTAAGTGTCCTTGAAGGAGAAAAGGAAAAAAAAAATTTAATTTAACTCCTAATAAAATTAATAAAATTCAAACTAATAATAGATAGATTAATTTAACTCCTAATAGATTAATTTTACAAACTAATAAAATTCAAATGTTATCAAAATGCTATACAAACTAATAAATTCGAATGTTATCAAAATGCTATACAAACTAATAAACAGGTGTTTTATGCAATAAATAAAACTCAAACTAAGGCTTATTTGATTAACAGGTTAATAAAATAGTACCACTAATACTGCTAATCAAACATGCCCTAAGTGTCATTCAAGGAGAAAAGAAAAAAAAAAAACAAAGAATAATTTAACTCCTATCTATATTAGTTAAATTTGAAACATTAGATAAAAAGTAAAAAACTAATACAAAAAATAAACCCATTCAACACAAAAAACATGCCCTAAGAGGCAGAGGAATGTATGTTTATTTTCTTCTTCTAATTTTCCATTTTTTTATTAAAAAAAAAAAAAAAAGCCCTTTGGTTGATTGCCTAGAAAGCAGAAACCCACTTCAGTTTGTTAATTAATTGGCACAGGTTTTGTTAGACATGGCTTTCTTAGACATGGCTTCTCAATATTATATATACATACTGGAATCATACATAAATAGGAGGTTTGGGGTTTGGAATCGTATATATAGATATATATACATCCATATATATATATATACGTCCATAATCATATATGAAAATAAAAATAAAAATAAAAGATTAATTTAACTCCTATCTATATTGGTTAAATTTGAAACATTAGCTAAAAAGTCAAAAATTAATACAAAAAACCAACCCATTCTTTTCTCAACCCACAAAAAATAAACCCATCTAACACAAAAAATGTATGTTTCTTTTCTTCTTCCAGTTTCCAATTTTTTTTTTAAAAAAAACACCCTCTGTTTCGTTATGTGAAATTAAAATTCTCTACTCAGAATGACCCACTTAAGTCTTCGTTCCAATGATTTTATCAATCAAAAGCTTTTCAAAACCATAGAAAATCAACACCCATTTCTTTATAAAGAATCAAACCCATTGGATGATGTTTCCACAATAGATGTTTATCTGCCACTATAGATGTGGCAGATACATAAATAATTTCTATGTATAAACATCAGATGTAGATGTTTATCCACACCCCTAGGACTATAGATGTTGGAAAAATAATTTTATAAACATTAAAAATAAACATGTTCAACAAAAAAAAGAAACATGCTCAGATTTAGTGCACACATTTATCAAAAGAAACATGCTCACATTTATCAAAAGAAACACCACAAAAAAAATGTCAATTCTGTTTATTACTATCAACGGTGGCAGCAATGACTTCCATTTTCTCAAATAACCTATACCCCACAATAAATAAAAAAAATGCATATTGGAACGTGGCAAAGCAGCTTTAAAGTTTCAAATGACATGGAAATTGCATGTTAGAGCAACTCTAATGATATGCTTCCCCTTCATGCGAAAGCCAAAATTTGGCAACAACACTTCCAATTCTTGCCAAAATTTGGCAAGAGCTCATCTCTCTATTCTCTAATGATAGAACCCTATTTTTTTTTAATATACAAATTTAAAAGGACAAATGAAAGAAACACTGAAGTTGAATTTTTTAAACAACAGAGTCCAGCGAGGAAAGACCTAGTTGAATCAAAGAAAAAGAAAACAATAATTAAACAACATATATAATTGTCCCAATAACACTAACAATTTGTGTAAAATTCCAAGTTGACTCTTTGAGAAAAAAAAGATTTCTAGATATTAAATCCCAAAGAAAATTTGAAAGAGATGAGAGGAGTACGTGTGAGAGAGAGAGAGAGAGAGAGAGAGAGCGTGTGTGTTCAAAAGCAGAGCCATCAGATTACAGAGGGTGTGTGTTCACAATGATATATATAATACACACAAATAGATACATGTTCAACAAAAATCATCAAACCCATTTCATAAATCAAACCCATTAAATAATCAAACCCATTTCATAAATCAAAACCATGTTCAACATCAAACATTTCAAATTAACCATATCAGATTAACCATATCAAACATTTCAAACCCATTACATACATCTATATATATGTATACACATATACATATACATATATATATACATCCAAAATGCAAATTATATATATTATACACACAAATACATACACAAATACATACATATTAGTTTGATTATGTATAATATTAGCGGTCGGGCACACGCGATGCGTGTGCAAACTCATTTGAAAACTCAATTGATAAAAATTTTAATGGTGAGATTTACTCTCTCTATAAAAAAGGCACTGCTATAACCACAAAGCACTCCCATATAAAGACCACTTAAATGGTGAGATTTACTCTCTCTATAAAAAAATTCCTAAAAAATACCCAAATTAAAAGGATTTGAATCATACAATAGTCAACAATTGAAAGTCAACAGTTGCCAGTACCTAAAAGAAAAATTAAAATGAAAAAGTCAAATGGATTAAAGTTATTTTGAAATAAAAAATAACCAATGTTTGGTATTTCCAAATCACGTCACATAGTAAGCAATGAACTTTCTAACTGTTAAAAACTATGTTAATTCTTGTGGTACATGCTCCCATGTTCTTGACCTATTTTCCTCATCTACTTTCTCCTCTAAAGCACTTGACAAAAAATGAGCACACATGTAGGAAGAACAATGGGACAACAAATGCGATAGAGACGGGGAAGGGAAAAAAATGTTTGCAATTTATAGTTTCTATGTAAATAAAATGTATATAAACCAAAAACCCAAATAAAATCACAATTAGACATAAATATCAATTTTGACAATATGAATTTCAAAACTTAGCACAATGTTATTCCTAAAGTAACTCAAAATTTACAAAGATATATATTATCTTAAGACATGCAATTTTTTTTGTTAATAAGATTGGTGTGTCTGTTTTCTGTTTTATTTTTTTCATTATGCACATTTTCCTCTTAGTTGATATGGAATTGAAGTCATCCCAATAGTCAAGCCAACACTTTTTTATGGGTGGGAAACTATGCTAGGGAGTTCACAGCCCAGAGCCGTAACAAATAGCAAAATATAGAAACCAAGCCATCATGCAAAAGTCATTCTAATGAACTGTTATAATAGGCTTCTCATATCATGCAAAAGTCATTCTATTTCATTATACATCTACTGAAACCACTCATAGGAAAGGTACAAAGACTTCCACAATACCACCATTAAAAAGAAAGAAAGATTAAGGAGAGAAAAGGAGGAGAGGGGTGGGAAAAAAGGGAGAGAAAAAAAAAAGAGCACAAAATACCAAAAGATCCAACAAAAGACCTAATAAGTAATAGACCAAAAAAAAAAAATCTAAAATTTTAAGAGTAATGAAACAGATATAATAAAAGGCAAAATTGTTTAGGAAAACTAATTATTAAAGGGAGAAAGGCACTCCCATATTTATCAAAACTTTAAATAGAAAATCTTAACAAAGAAATCGAAATTGGATCCAACAAAATGGCCAAAGTAAAAGGTTTCCAGACCCATCCAATAGATAATTTACTTGTGACTAAAGCCATTCCTAAATATATTTAAATCCCAACTTAAACCAATGCCTTATAGATAGAGTGTAACTTTATGGTGACAATTTCCATCTAAGCAAGCGGAAACTAATTCTTTCAATCCAAAATAGATATATCCACCATGTTCCCATCTTCATCTCCACATCTCCGAACTCCAAATAATGTGTCCAAGGATTTGGCAACCAAAACTTAGCAATGACAATATAATGGATTACTGATAGAATGGAAGCACTACAAAATTTTATAGAAAGAATGAAGTTTTTCAATTTATGTCAACAATAAGAAATTTTAAAACCTATGTCACACTCGATTAAATTTTGTAGAGTACACCAAACAAAGCACACCTGTCAATGCCTACTACTGCCAATCACAAATGAGATTCAGAGGTCCTGAAAAAAAAAAAAAAAGAAAAAAAAAAGAGAGAGTTAAAGAGAGAGAGAGAGAGAGAGAGAGAGAATAAGAAATGGACCATAGCAACTACAAAAATACACTTTCAGTTTATAAGAAAAAGTAGGTTATGCATGCTCCAAAATAATATTGGGATTGCTTTACTTGCTAAATATTCCAAAAACAAACTCAATTTTGATTGAAGAACCATACCAATTTTTTTTTTGTTAAGACACCTTAGCATTTTCTTAATCCTTTTGAAAAAGAGATAAAATATATTAATAGAATAAAAAGAAAACTAACAGTTAGCAAGCAGAACATTTTGTTGTCCCAAAATAGAACACCAAATAGTTTGCAAGATGAAATGAAAACTAACAGTTTGAATGTCAGGACCAAGGTTGGGATCGGTGAGAGAGTCTGATGGATCGGATCGTAGGATCGGTGAGAGAGTCTGGTGGATCGGATCATAGGATCGGATCGAAAATCGTAAGATCCTACTTTCTATTAAAAAAAGATAAAAAAACAAATTAAAATAATTCATATTAAAAATAAGGTGAAAAATCATAAAATCTACAATCCTACTTACGATCCTACCTATGATCGTACACGATCCCATACGATCCTACACGATCCTACTTGCGATCCTATTATAACATCGATCCTACAACGATCTGGATCGTTTTAGCAATGTAGGATCGTAGGATCGTACGATCCTACGATCCGGATCACGATTTTAATAACCATGGTCAGGACTTACAATGTAATGTAGTTAGCAAACACATGAAACTAAACACAACCTAAAACCCATTCTAAAACCAAAATATAAAGCTGCAGACATAGAGATGCAGAAATACATAAATACCGAAATACAGAGATTAGAAACCCATTTCAAAACCAAAACCGAAATCATAGAAACCCATTTAAAAATCAAAATTAAAACCGAAACCATGTCGATGTAGAGATGCAAGAAACCATTTAAAATCGAAATACAGAGATTCGAAATCCATATCAAAATAAAAATCGCAATCATAGAAACCCATTTGAAAATCAAAATCATAACTGAAACCGTGTGTCATAGAGAAGGGGCGTCGTAAAACCGAAACCATAGACACCCATTTCATAATCAAAATAAAAATCGAAACCATGTCAGTGTAGAGATGCTGAAATAGGTGAGCTTTGAAACGGAGAGAAGTGGTACGTTGAAGAGAGAGCAAGAGAGAAACGGGAAGAGATGATGTTGCAGAGATGCTGAAACGAATTCTTACCACAATATTTGGAAGTCCTCAAGCTGTCTAATGATCAATCACTATTCTTAGGAAGTCATCATGCTGTCTAATGTGAGCCTACTAAGCAAACACAACGCATTTTAGTGGATTTCAGAACTGAACTGAAGCCTAAAGCAACAAAAATAGATTAATTCAGAACTGAACTGAAAGCAAAAACAACAAAAACAGAAAACACAGACTAATTTTTTGGATGTCATTAAAATAAAAAGCCTAGAGCAAGAAAAACAGAACTGAACTAAAACAAAAACAGAGCTACAAAACACAAAAAAAAAAAAAAAAAAGGAAAAGAAAAGAAAAGAAAAGAAACTGGTTGTTTGTGGTTAAAGGAAAAAAAAAAAAGGCTATATCAATCACAAGCAAGATTACACACGTGATATATTCTTGCAAATTTCAACTCAATGAAAAAAGATGATATTAGAATCCATATTCAATTTCCCAATAGTTTGTGAGATACTCTCCATATTCAGTTTTTGTATGTCTTTTATTCCCAATAATTTTGTGGGATACAATAAGTTCCCAGATGGGACATCTATCCTAAGTGTCCATGAGATTGAATCTTTTATCTTTACCGTTGGATATAGATTCAAAGTTGAAACCATTTCAAACCCATTTCAGTGTTACTCCCCCATTTCAAATATGTTTGGTAGACATGTTTGGTATACATAAAATTAGGTAACAGTAAAAAAAATAAAATCAGGAAACATGTTTGGTAGACACAAAATTTTCAGCAACAAAAGAAAACAAAACAAAAAAAGAAGTTTGATAACTATAAAAATTGATAACTTAAAACACAAAATTTACATTTACATGATAGCAAAACAAAAGACATCGAAAAAAATTAACATGGAAATCAACACAAAATTTAAAAATTAACATGGAAATTATTGAAAATAAATAATTATTGAAAGTTGTTTATACAAAGGTAGAGAGAGAATGAGAGCGAGAGAGATAGGGTTTGTGATGAGGGATACCCACTGGAAGGTGTTCTCGAAGGTGTTCTCTGCTCGAAGGTGGTATCTGATGAGAGATAGGGTTCTCGACCTCGAAGTCTCAATCGCCAAAGAGGGTTTGTGAGGAAGGTGGTCTCTGCTCACAAACTGATGGTGGAGATGTCAAGAGAGGAAGGTGGGTGTTGGTGGAGGATTGAAATGGGTTTGAAATGAAATAGAAAGAGAGAGAAACAGTGAAATGGGTTTGAAATTTTGGGCGGTGAAAGGGGGAGTAACACTGAAATGGGTTTGAAACTTTGAATCTATATCCAACGGTAAAGATAAAAGAGACAAAATCTCAAATTAATCTCAACCATTCAATCTCATGGACACTTAGGATAGATGTCCCATCTGGGAAAAAAAACAGAGCTCCCTTATTATATAGATATAAAAAAGTGTATTAAAAATAAAAAAATATTTAAATATTATATGTTATTTATTGACCGGCTATCGTGACAAAATCCTAACAAATTTTATAAATAAATACGGGCCAAAACCATTAACCCGACACATGTCAACATAAAACTGATTCCATCGATTCTCATCTTCTTGTCTTTCCTCCCTCCCTCTCTCCCTCTTTACATGGTAAATTTTTATGGCACATCACAAACACTCTTATCATGTTTTTTTGGGTTGTATATACCAATTAGGTCTCATTTGGAGTGGACTAAATATGTCAATTTTGGATTAAAATAGTAATAATAAAAACTGAATCACATCACACTTTATATTTTATTCACGTGTTATCATAAAATAAAAAAAACTAAAATTGACAATTTTCAAATGGAGTGAGCAAAAGATAATTGTTCAAATATCAACTTTTAAATAAATAAATCAAAATATAATATCTAAACAACTGAATTTTATTTAAAAATTAATATATGAATAATTTATTATATTATATTTCTTTAAAAGTTTATATAAAAAAATATATATGTACATATATTTAAAAAGAAAGAATTGCAGTATGTGCGCGCTTTGTGTTCAAGTGGTACAGCTACGTCTTTCTCTCTATTTCTCTATATCAAAAATGTTAGAAGTCCTAAAAATTTTATCAAATATTTGACTAAATGTCTTACTAGGTGTGGGTCTCTCACTCTGAGATCCACACACTACAAGAAAAAGCATTTTTGGTGACTAAAAAATCACCTTTGGTCGCTGAAAGTATAGGTTTTGGCGACTAAAAAGCATTAGTAGCCAAAAGTAAAAGATTTTTGGCGACTAAAAAAATTTAGTAGCCAAAAGTATAGGTTTTGGCGACTAAATATCTGTTTGGTCGCCCATATATGGCTTTTACTGACTAAAAAAATTTTAGTAGCCAAAAGTAAGGCCCTTTGGCGACTAAAAAAATTTTAGTAGCAAAAAATGAGGCATTCGGCGACTAAAAAGATGTTTGGTAGCCAAAAGTGAGGCTTTTACCGACTAAAAAAATTTTAGTAGCCAAAAGTAAGGCCCTTTGGCGACTAAAAAAAATTTAGTAGCCAAAAGTGAGGCATTCGGCGACTAAAAACATGTTAGTAGCCAAAAGTGAGGCTTTTTGGCGACTAAACAGAAGTTTAGTCGCCAAAAGTGATAATTTTAGCGCTGGAATTTTATTTTTTAACGACTAAAAAATAATTAGTAGCCAAAAGTATAGAATTGGAGACTAAAATTATGTTTAGTTGCCAAAAGTGGTCTCTTTTTTTTTTTCTACTAAATAATTTATTTTTACATAAATTATGTTCAATAAAAAATAATTATGTTTATATATATACTTTTATATTAATACGAGTCTATGTACCATATAAATAATATATGTTGCATATATAATTATATGGTGTTATGGAGGCGTAGTGAAAAGAGTCTGTTGTATAAGGTTTATGGTGTGGGAGGTTGTTGGTTTGAATCTCCACAAGAGCAGAGTGTAAATTTTTTTTTTCACGAATTAGCTTTTGGCGACTAAAAGGTTTCATCGCCGATTCCTTGAGCATTGGCGACCAAAATATTAGTCGGTAAATGTATAATTTAAAAAAATATAATTGACTATTGGCGACTAAAACATTAGTCGGTAAATGTATAATTTAAAAAATGTAATTGACTATTGACGACCAAAGTTTTGGTCGCTAAAGACTTGCTTTTTGGCAACTAAAAGTTTTTTAGTCGCCAATACCTTTCCCGACCGTCTTTCGGCGACCAAATCGGCGATTAAAAAATTTAGTCGGGGAAACTAAAAAATCGACTTTTGGCGACTAAATATTGACTGTTGGCAACTAAAAATTTAGTCACCAAATGTGTTTTTTCTTATAGTGACACCCATATAAGACATTTAATCAAATATTTGATAGAATTTTTGGTATCCCAAACATAACTATTTTATATATATCTATCTTCTATCTTCTATATTATTATTTATATTTATACTATTATATATGTGAACACTAGATTTGGTATTTAAGTGTTTGGTGATTTCTCTTGCCACGTGTCCTTTATTTTCAAATTAAAACAAATAAATAAATAAATAAACAAGACTCAAATCTTGAACTTTAAATTTGTCAAATGAGACTATTACCACTTGACTAACACATAATATTTAGTAAATATTTTATTTTATATTTATTTATTTGAATTTCACACACATTGTGTGTGTTACCCACTAGTATATATATATATATTTTCATTTCTCTTTAATCTCTATACTACATTGAACTCTGTGCGTTGCATATCATATCCCCCTTATCTTCGCCGCTGCGATCCTCATGAAATCGAAACCCATCAAAACCCACCACCCTTGTATCCGATGCGTTACATCATCAATCAAATCGTGACACTTCGTTGGCCGACATTCTCATTAGATCGAGACCTCCTGTAGTTAAAATTGCGACACCCGCCACCACATCATATTCCGACCCCCAACAGAATCAAATTCCCCTAAATTAAGAATTTAAGGGAATTTTTTCTAATTAATAATGCTTGAGTTTTGTCCGAATCGAAAGGGTGTCTTTAAGTTCGAATCCGAGCAAGCCAAACTCGAGTCTTCGGGTCGTGCCTAACATGGGCTTTATATAACACCGTTACTCCCCAACTAACTTGATTTCAAAATCCCAGCTTTAACTATCTCTGCTAAATTTTTCGTCCTCCTCCAACCTTCAATCACCACCCATTACAATCGCTATAATCTATTTGCCAGGATTTAGTCATTTCTTTCGTGATACACACGTTCAAGATTGTTCTTTGACACAGGAGAGAGACATTGGGATATCAAGAAGTGGTGTATTTCCTGACCCAAGTAAACATCAAGAATCATCAGAAATTCTCAGGTAATGACGTTTTTTTTTTTTATTTCTTTCATAAAACTATTGTATGTGTTGGTGATAATTACAAATAAAATACTAGAAAATACAAATTACAATAATTATTGAAAGGGTTGAAATGCGGAAAATTCATCCTCTTTAAGGAGATTCAAGTTCTCTGCGGTTAGGCGAAGCCTCATACTGATGCAGCAGAAAAAACCTTGACTTGTCCCCCCAGGATACAATAGCCCGACTAAGTGGTATGGGTCACCAATACTGCACAATTGGTTGAATCAAAAACTTCATCACATACACCCTTTATTTTTTTGCCTGATAATCTCTCAAATAAGAAACTAGCAAACACTTTTTTTTTTTTTTTTTACAACTCCATATTCCTCTCTCCCTTAAGTTAGTTTTTTGTGAACTACTAACAAGAGAGGTGGAAGGCTCAATTTATGGGAGAGGTAACTTGGTGGACAAGTAAAAGGTTAACTTGGTGGGCAAAAAGACTTGACTTGGTCGGCAAGCAAACTTGGAGTCTTAGTGGGCAAACAAACTTGGAGACTTGGTGGGCAAGTTTTCTTGGAGGAAAAGAAAGGGTTAACTAGGAGAACAAGTTATTTGGAACTCAATCACACAATATAATCTATAACACATTATAATATTAAAATATCTACTAATATTCCTCTACCTATTTTAATATTATAGGTAACAAAATTTGATATTATTAGGCAAAGAAGGGTATTATGCATCATGGTAGGTGTGCTCTGTATTAAACCTCCATTAGTAAAACAATAATATCTACTCCAGAGTTAATAGTATGCTCAGTATTGAACTATGACTGCTTAAGGGAAATACATAATTGTTGCACACACATAATATTATAGGTGTTCACATAAGCTTTAATAGCCAGCACATTACGGCCTTGTGCGATCCCAAGATTCATGAGTGTGTTTGAGAATTAGCCCAAATCTCATAGGTAGCGGCCCCACTACCACACTCACATAGGTGAATTTTGTCAAGGGTGCTCCCATAACTATGACACCCCACTCAATAAGAGCTACATAAATTCATTAAGGTTGCATTTGGTAGAGCTTTAGAATTATGATTTGAGAACAGAGTTGTATTTTGAGTTTGTGAGTTTTGGAATTATGATTTGAGTGTGAAAAATTTGTTTGGTTATGAGTTTAAAAGGAATTTAAATTGACTGATGTGACATATAATATTGAAAAGTGGATGTTTTGAAAAGTGTTTTGAAAAATGGGTGTGGAATTAATTTTCTAGAGCTGTAACCAAACAGCACACTCAAACTAAGGAGTAGAATTAAATTTTAAAAGTTCTACCAAATAGAGCCTAAGAGTTTTTTTAATAACTCAACCTTTACAACGTTACAGGATAAATGCACTTACATCATAGGGATGGGTAAAAATTAATTTAGTGCATTTCTCACGGCCATCATATGATCATTCTTCTCATTGAACCCAGTTACAGGATCTCTGGTCCCTGGGTTGAGTATCATCATACATGGCTCATGCTATATTCAATGGGCTTCAACCCCATCCCCTTCGATGTATTCCATACTCTATCTCTTGCTAAGGCCTTAGTTAATGGATCTGCAAGATTATCACCAGATTTAATATAATCCACATTTATGATGTCATTATTCATATAAGATCTCACAGTACTGTGTTTTCTTCTAATGGGTCTGGATTTACCTTTATAATAACGGTTATTAACTCGACCAATTACTGCGATGCTATTACAATGAATCAATATAGGTGGAATCGATTTTTCCCAACAAGAGATTTCATTTAACAAATCTCTTAACCAATTTGCTTCTTCATTGGTTGTAGCTAAAGCAATAAGTTCAGCCTCTATTGTTAAATTAGCAGTAATGGTTTGTTTTTTCAATTTCCAACTTATAGCACCACCTCCCAAGGTAAATAAGTAACCAGTGGTTGATAATGAATCACCTGACAAGGTATTCCAATCGGCATCACTGTAACCTTCAAATACTGCAGGATGCTTATTATAAAATAAGACATATTTTATGGTACCAGATAAATATTTCATAATCCGCTCAATGGCTAGCCAGTGATCACAGCCAAGCTTGCTAGTAAACCTGCTAAGTACTCCAACTGCATAGGCAATGTCAAGTCTAGTACATTCCGTCACATAACGCAAGCTACCAGTCATACTAGTATATTCCTTTTGATTAATTACATCCTCATCGTTTTCAACAGGAAAGAAACGCACATGAGGATCAAAAGGAGTAAGAACATGTTTACACTTATAAAAATTATATTTTCTTATATTTTTTTCAACATAATGCGACTGATCAAGAAATATAGCATCACATGTTTTGGTAATTTTCATTCCTAAAATATAATTAGCCTCACCAAGATCTTTCATATCAAAATGGCTAATAAGTATATTTTTAGTTTCCACGATGATATGCAAATTAGAGCAAAATATAAGTAAATCATCCACATAGAAGCTAATAATGACATGTGAATTTTCTTCAGATTTATAGTAGATGCATTTATCACATTCATTAGTTTTATAGCAATTCTCAATCATGTAGGAATCAAATTTCGCATGCCACTGTTTAGGAGCTTGTTTTAAGCTATATAGGGATTTAACTAGCTTTCACACTTTGCTTTCTTGACCAGGTTCCACAAAACCCTCAAGTTCCACAAAACCCTCAGGTTGATCCATATAGATTTCTTCATCCAGGTCTCCATTTAAAAAGGTTGTTTTAACATCCATTTAATGAATTTTTAGATCATGAATTGCAGCCACTGTAATTAATAATCTAGTAGAACTAACTCTAGTAACCGGAGAAAATGTATCAAAAAAGTCAAAATCTGCTTGTTGTTTTAAACCTTTTGCAACAAGCCTTGCTTTATATTTATCAATAGTTCCATCCGGTTTAAGGTTTTTTTTTTTTTTTTTTTTCTCAAAACCCATTTACAGCCAATAGTTTTACAACCTGGTGGTAAATCTACTAATACTCAAGTTTTATTGGATAATAATGATTTCATCTCATTATTTACAATCTCGTTCCAAAAAACAGAGTCAGGAGATACCAAAGCTTCTTGTAAAGCTAATGGAGTTTCCTCTACATTAAAAACATGATAATCAGGGCCAAAATCTTTTTATAATTTGGCTCTTTTACTCCTTCTAGGTTCAAAAACTACAGTATCTTGGTTTTGTAAAAGAGTAGTAGAGTAACCGATTTCAGATAAAATATTTTCTTGATAATTTTGACCCCCACCATTTTTATATTTAAAAGAAATTTTTCTTTATGAAAAATTGCATCACCTGATTCAAAAATGATTTTGTTTTCAATATCAAAAAATCTATAAGCTGTACTATTTGTTGCATATCCAAGAAAAGTACAAGTGGTAGCTTTCACACCTAATTTAGGTCTTTTAGGGTTCACAAGTCTAACAAAAGCTAGACAACCTCAAACCCTCAAATATCCCAAATTTGGCTTATGCCCTTTCCACAACTCAAAAGGTGTAACTTTTTTTTTTTGATGTGGCACTCTATTCATAACAAAACATGCAGTTAAAATTGCTTCTCCCCATAATTTTGAAGGAGCACTTGCTTCAATTAGCATAGCATTTGTTAAATCAGTTAAAGTTATATTTTTCCTTTATGCTACACCATTAGATAAAGGTGAATATGGTGGAGTAGTTTCATGGATTATTCCCAAAGATTGAGCAAACGAGTTGAATCCAAAAAATTCATACTCCCTGCCTCAAGAAGGAATTCTATCACTTCTATATCTTTTAATCTTTTTACCGAATTGATTTTCAACTTCAAGAAGGAATTCTTTAAATTTTTCAAAAGTATCACTTTTATTTTTCAACAAGTATATATAAGTGTGTTTTGAAAAATCATCAATACAAGCGATAAAATATCTATTTCCACCACATGTTAAAATTCCTTCAAATTCACATAAATCAGTGTGAATTAATTCTAACAATCTAGTATTTCTCACCACATTTTTACGAGGCCTTTTAGTTATTTTTTCTTGACTACAAATTTCACATTTCTCAAACTTACTTGTTAGTCTGGGAATTAATCCTAAACTACTCATGACTTCCACATATCGGCTATTAATATGACACAGACGAGCATGCCAAAAATTCATAGCAGATAGCATGTAAACAGAAACATGTGCTTTCTTATTCTCCACATTTAATTTAAACATTCCATCACAGGCATACCCTTTTCCCATAAATATGTCTTTTTTAGTGATCATATATTGGTCAGATTCAATAGTCTGCTTAAAACTAGCTTTGTTGAGCAAATAACTCGACATCGAATTTTTTCTCATGGACGGTGTGTACAACACATCTTTTAGAACAAGCACACGTTCAGAGGTAAATTTCAGCTCAATATCCCCACACCCGAGCACCTTGGTTAAACTAGAGTCACCAAGCATAACAATTATCTCCTCATTAAAAAGAGTAAAATCTTTGAACTAATCTTTATCATAGCAGACATGCCTATTGGCACTAGAGTCTGCCCACCACCCTTCCACAGATTGAACCATAAAAATATCTGTAATCATAACCACAAATGGTTCCTCAGTAACATTAACCTGTGTTCGAGACTGTTGTTTTCGAAATTTGCAAGTTCGAGCAAGATGCCCACTTTTGCCACACATACAACATGTCACATTTGTCAGATCTTGTGAAAGGGGTTCTTGGTTCCATTTCTTTTGCCTCAAGTAATTTTTATTTTGTGGCCTTCCAGTATTTTTCCAGATTTTCTTAACTAGCTTCAAGTGACTATTTTTATGAAATCTATCTTTAGCTAAAGTATTTCCAGAAGTTAAATTTACCTTTGTAGTGGAATACCCTTGTGTCATAAGCGTATCTTGTCCTCGTGCTTCCTCCTCCACCTGAATCCGTGTAATTAGAGTCTCCAAGGACGTCTCTTTTTGCTTGTAACGCATTCACTTCTGAAACTCTCTCTAAGATGATGGTAGTTTGTCAATAATACTTGCCACAACAAGATTGTTTCCAATTTTGATACCTTTGGATCTAACTTCAACCACTAGCATCTGAAAATCTTGGACTTGCTCTACTACTGATTTTCCATCTATCATCTAATAGCGGAAAAAATGGCTTGCAGCATATTTTTTAGCGCCTGCCTCTTCAGTGTCATATTTATTCTACAAGGCTTTCCAAATTTTCTTGGAAGTGGTGTAAGTAATATCATAATAATCATAAAATTGATCTAAAAGACAATTCAAAAGATAATACCGACATTTATACTCATCTGTGTTGTATTTCTCGATTTTTTCAAGATAAGCGGCATCTCCTTGTCGGTCATCTCTTCAGTGGAGACTTTGTTCAAATTTTTCTCAGTCAGGATATAAGCCACCTTAAGAAGGCTGAGGTAGAAAAGCACCTTGCCTTTCCATCTCTTGAAATGGGCTCTCTTGAACCGGAAGGGCTTGTTGGGATCGCCGGTATTCTCGTTGGGCTTCTCTAATATTGGCTCCATGAATTTTACTGTTTGAATCCCCTTAAAATTATTGGTGATAATTACAAATAAAACACCATAAATGCAAATTATAATAATTATTGAAAGGGCTGAGGCGTGAAAAATTCACTCTCTTTAAGGAGATTCAAGCCCTCTACGGTTAGGCAAAGCCTTACACCGGTGCAGCAGAAAAAACCTTGACTTGTCCCCCCTAGGATACAACCGCCCGACTAAGTCGTATGATTCACCAATACTGCACAATTGGTTGAACCCAAAGCTTCATCACATACACCCTTTATTTATTTGCCTGATAATCTCTCAAATAAGAAACTAGCAAACACTTCTTTTCTTTTCTTTTTTTCAACTCCGGATTCCTCTCTCCTTTAAGTTAGTTTTTTGTGAGCTACCAACAAGAGAGGTGAAAGGCTCAATTTATAGGAGAGGTAACTTGGTGGACAAGTAAAGGGTTAACTTGGTGGGCAAGAAGACTTGACTTGGTGAACAAGAAGACTTGACTTGGTCAGCAAGCAAACTTGGAGACTTGGTGGGCAAGTTTTCTTGGAGAAAAAGAAAAGGTTAACTAGGAGAACAAGTTATTTGGAGCTCAATCACACAATATAATCTATAACACATTATAATATTAAAATATCTACTAATAGTATGTTTTGTAAATTTTATGTTTACTATTTTGATTTTTTAATGATCATAAAATCCATCACCCTTAGTACACTCCTCTGATCATCATGACCATGAATCCACATAGATTTGAAACCATAGATTTGTTCCATTTCATCTAAATTTTGGTTTTTATAAGGGCTGATGAATCATTATTATAGAAATTAGGAAATTTTTTCGTCCCCCGGTTTCTCAAACACGGAAAGTTTTGAAAGCAATTTGACCCGATTGTAGCACAATTTGATATTTGTGCATATGCCAATTTTTCTGTTGGAAGTAAAATTCAGTAGTTAAAAACAGTAACAGCGACAGCAACAACAACTAAAATAGTAATTTTAGATACAATACAGAGAGATGGTATAGGACTGAGGGTGTAGAGATCCTAAATTTGGGTAATTACATGTGTAATCCTGAGACTTAGGTTAATAGCATTTTAGCCCCTAGTTTCATAAAAATCTGCGAAGTGGCCCAATAAAGGATAATTTTCCTGTATATTATCATAATTAAATCATAGAACACAACTTTATAATTGGAAATACCCTAAAATTTGGTTTTTATTTATTTACCTCCTAGTTTATAAATCAATTCATACATTTTATCTTTATTTCTATTTTTGTTTTTGTTGTTCTTTCATTTACTATTTATTTGAATATTTATTATTTATTTGAATATGTACATAGGTGTGATAAATAATATTTTGGTGGAAAATTGGTTGAAAAACAAAATAAAAAAATATCTAGATATTTAGGCCTTCCTTAGTCATTAAGTTAGGACCCAAGCTTATTCCCTATAAATTGAGAGTCTTGCCTCAATTCCACACCCATATTTCAGCAGCCAAGCAGAGGGTGAGAGAAGGAGAGTGTGATTAGGGGGAAGTAGAGAAGAAGAAAAAAAGAAAAGGAAGAAAATGGTGCCTTCTAGGGTCAAGGTAAGAACACTTCTTCCCCTTGTCTTCTCCAATTCTTTCACCATCTCATCCTATTGTTAGATGCCCTCTTGTGTTTCATATTAATGGGAAATAGGGTTTTTGATGTATATAAGAGTGTGGGTTTGATTTAGTGACTTTGCCTTACAAATTTGTCAAATTAGGCACTGCTGTAACTTCTCTAATTTAAAAGAAATATCAAATTTATTTATTTCTTCAATCTGAATTTACTGTAGGATATTTGGTGTGTTTAGAGCTTGTGGTAATTTTATTAGCCCCTAATTGTGTGTTTTTAGGGCTTGGATACTTTGTTTAAAAATCTAGTCCTGAGTCTCTGAAAAACAGTCCACTTCTTGCAATTTTATAAAATTTCATAAAAATCATCTCAGGTTGGTTCTTTTATAAAAATTTAGGATTTTGAGTCCTCTTTTCAATGGAATTTGTTTGGGTGAAAATCATTAGGTAGATTGAGAGGAAAGCTAGTTTTCCCAACGGATGACAAATCTGGACAGGTTTTCGAATATAGCTTGTAGATGAATTTCTGGAGGTGCTATGCACATTTTGTGAATTGGAATTGAAACTAGACAGGTTAATTATTATTTCTGTGCAATTTCAGCCCCCAATTTGACCTGGAAGTATTTTTCCCAAAGCACTCTTGTTAGCCCTGCAGAACCGAAGAGTGCTGGAAATGGTGTTTTGTTGTGTTGTTCGTCTCTAAGTATTTTAAAGCATGCCTAATGTTATTTGCTTGCCTTACCATACCTATGTATGATTATCATGGGCTATATTTCATCTCTTATGTTTGTCTCATGCTCATGCTCTTTTATATTACCGAATGTGATTAACTTGCTTGGCAAAAGATCTAATAAATGGGAAATGGAAAGGGGTTGGTAATGGGTGACGTTCACCCTTGTGCTTCAGAATGATTTATGTAATAAACATGTGAATAGAATTAAAACCAAATGAGTTAAGTCTTGCGCAAGCGGTCTAAGCGAGCCCCTAGGTTGACACGGATGTATTCAGACTCTATGCGGTGGTTTCAGGGTGTAAGCGAGCCCTTTGGTATGGTATGTGTAGGGTGTAAGCGAGCCCTAGGCACGATTTGGTATGGTATGTGTAGGGTGTAAGCGAGTCCTAGGCATGATTTGGGTGTAAGCGAGCCCACTTGTTTGGCCGTCCCTTTTGAGGTCCATCAATGTCACTGACTGGTAAATAACCGGGAGGTGGGCACAGGTGGTAAGGTCTGCAAAGCAGCAAAAGGGGGAGTTCTGAATAGTCTGGTGTTCAATCCTTGTGGTTGGGTAGAAGGATCTCTTTGGGAGATTCTAGATGTCTAGTCTAACTACTAATTCATAGAACCTTGTTGTAATATTGTAAGTTATGTTACCCAATTTGTTCTGTATATGGTTGATTGGTTGATAGAAGATATGGGGGTGTGTGTGTTTTTATTGGGCATTCCAAGCTCATGGCGTGTCATGCCAGGTGATGAAGAAATTTACAATGGTGAAGGTCATTTTGAAGGCAAATAAGATAAAGTGTTGGAGCTGTGGTTCATTTGAAGACTTAGACTAGTTTTTTTTTCCTTTTGACTTTTGGTTTGGCAATGTTTTGGTAATCCTGTAATGGAACATAAACGAATTACCTGTGATATTAACTCTGGTTATATATGTATATTAAGATGTTTTGGTTATCTATCTTACTTGTGTTGTATTATTGTACGTATTTAATGGCCCAGATGTTGGGGCGTTACAGAGGGCATTAGGAAAACAAAAATTTGGTAAATTCCATGTACAATATATCTCATCAATTAAACACTGATATCCATAATTTGGTAATTTCCTGTATATTCAAATTATAAACATTATAGTTCTAATGCATGTTATTGCCAAAAATTGTCGTAGTTCCTTGTAGATCGTACATGCACTGCACACACTCCATCTTCCCCCACCTTGCATCAACTCGCTCACAGGGGAATACCAACTTACCTAGGTTGTTGATTACAACGACAAACAAACCACAAATTAGGACTTCACTAACTTTCCAAGGCAATAAGACATTCCAGTTTACAAAAAATTAGGGCGGTCCTTGAGAACCAGCACATAGGTGTTGTGGGTAAAATTGAGGGCTATGTACAAATTACAAAGCAACTTAATGGTCTTATTACCATGTAAAAGTGTTCGCAATTTGCTGTCAAGTTAGGCTGTCATCAAATCTGTATGCTCAAAAAACAAGAAGATTGTACCTATTATAAACATGTATGTTACCTTCTGTTGATAACATTGTGCACATGGTATAACCATTGGGAAAACTCAGCTTGAGATCCAGCCTGCATAGGATTTACTTTGTCAAACAGCAAGTTTATTCATCAATTAGTGAAATTGTCATAGACAATCTGGTAACCATACGGATATAAAAGGATTCCTTCGTATTTGTTAGTATTTTCTTTTATCGATTTTTTTCCCTAGGCAGTTCAAGACCCAAAACCATCTTACAGAGTGAAGTATTGCAACACAAACTGGAGACTCGCACCAAAAATGATGAGGAAATATGGAATGTTTTATTTCCTAAAGTGATCAAATGTTCCATCCTAGACATGCTATAGTAGCCGATAAAAAGCCACGAAAAATGGGGGAAACAAAATAATGCACTAAATAAAGATGGAGCAATGACATATACGTCCTTAATGGTCACTTTGATTATCGACTCCAACGCTTTTGCATGTTTGGATGTTCAATTCAGATTTCTTAGTCCCATTGAAGGAAACCTAAATTGATTGGACAACACTCCAAATTGTGAAGCCTTCAATTTTCCTAAATTGCTCAATTTGGATAAAACTTGGTATAGTTCTTTATGTGCAGGTGGCCAAGTGAGTGACAAGTGTATCACATATGCAAGTCCAAGGTACTATTTGTGGGGCCCAATTTTAAAACTAGGACTCATCAGTGGGCATCAAGATGGCCACATGACTATTGGTCACTTGCATTAAAAGAATTGTTTCTAAATTTTTCTCACTTTATTTTAGATAATTACAATTTTTAATGCCGTTGTAAGTGCAGTAAGCCATTCACAATCATGGGCAGGAGGACAATAGGCAGCCAAATTTTGCCCTCAACGGAGAGAGACAAGGGGAGATCTCAAGTTTATATCAGTCAATGGGAGCCTAGTAATCAAAATACGGTCTAATTTAAGTATAGTCGTTAAAAACATAAATGACAAGCTGCAATTAGACGCTTGAATATCTTATTGCCACTTGCTAGGCAACAGCATTGACTGTATAGCCTTTAAGGTAGAGGCTGGCCTAAAAGAAAAGAATGGATTATTTGACACACACATTTTACCTCTCATCTTTATATTGGCTTCTTTACATTAATTCTAAGTTTAACGCAAGAATAGAAATCGAATACCAATGTATGTATGTATACACACCTCATAATTTCTTTATACTGTGTTTGGATGGGGGATTTGGGGAGGATTTAGAAAGGGAAAGGGAAAAGATGTGTGAAACTAGGTGAAATGTAGGTATATTTTATTCATATTTCACCTAACTTTTCACTTTCCTTTTCAAATCCCTCCTAAAATCCTCCAACCAAACACGACGTTAAAGTGATCTGCACAATCCTTGCAGGGTTGCATCCAAGATAATATCTTCATCTGCATGCCAAATTGGTTCATGTCAATCACAATAGTGGCATGCACTTTTTTTTTTTTTTTTTTTTGAAGTAGTTAATCACTATGAAAGCCAATAAGGACAACTTGGGCAGTTGGGCCAAACCTGAATTCAAGTACAATTACTGATACTAAAATCTAAATTTGAATACGAACTCAAAGGATCTTAAATAAATAAATGTAGAGTAAAAATTCAAGTATCTAGAATTCAGTTGATTCCAAAAAGGATACAACAATTTTACATTTTAATCAAAATTGCTTCAATATTCAGCATAAGTAAAAGATAAAAATTGCTAAAGGAAATGATGTAGGATTTTTAAGTCCTGGTTGGAACAAAGGGATGTGTGTCTTACTTATCACGAAAATTTTTAAAAAAATGGAAAAAAAGGAAAAGAAAAAAGAATGAGATAATAAAAATTTGGTAAAGCATTATTTCAACATAAATATAATTGACAATGACTAAGAAATTCTTTGTAATGTTGGTTGAAGAAAAAAGAAAATGTTGTTTTAAAGATCAGCTATTTTGACACAAAAAGGTGGTGAGGGAGTATCATACCAGTTCTTTTATATCCTTCCTTTGTTGTCTAGTTGGATTATCTGGATACTGAATGAAACATACACATATGGGAAATTAACATGGACACAACTTCAATGAATATGTTACATGAAATGCTAATTGAGTCACTACAATTTTGCTTAAACTTATGGATCTATCATGCACCAGAAATTTATATAGAGAACATAAACTTAAGTCCAATGACTGCAAAATTAAAAAAAGTAACCAAAGAAATTGTATGAGAATACCTGAGTAGCCAAAGTGTGTAGAAATGTCCAGGTGGCCCTGCCAAGCTCTTCTTTGGTAGCAGGTGTGGCAGATTTTCTATGACGACCACCTTCTTAATTAAGCAAATTAATTATATTGAATATATGTTTATTGTTAATTATGTGATTATGTGTTATGAAGTGTTATTGATTTGCCATGTGATTATTGGAATAGTGTTATGGTGGACAGATAGGTTAGAGTGAAAATTAAACATGTTTGCTTCGTTAATTTTAACAAGTTAGAAGTAACTAATTGAATAGGAATTAGAGCCTAATTCACATTGGTAGAATTTATTTTAGTGTAATTAAGATTATAAGATGATGAGATTAATTTAATTGGGTAGTTTGATTAATATTAATTAAAACTCTAATTAAGCAAGGCCAAAACAAATTATTAAGCTAACTTATATTTGTCCTTAGCTAGTCATCAAGGTGTAAGAATAAGAGAGCAATATAGTGGCCTTGCCTTGAGAGTACACGTAGAGAGAGGGAGAAAAGACTTGGTGAGAGAGCTCAACAAGAGAAAGAAGATAGGAAGAAGACAAAGTGAAAAGAAACTTGAAATCTTCGCAAATTAACCAATTAAGGTAAGAAATTTCCACCAAATTTCATGGAATTGAGATGCTATACTCATGATCCTTTAGGTTTTGAGTTGAACTAGGATGAATTTCATGAGTAATTAGAGGTTTTGTTTATCATATTATGAGCTTAGAACATGCATGTTATCATATGAAAGATTTAAAGGAGTTTGATCTCAAATACAACATGCACAACATAATTCTTGAACTTCATGATCATATATGTATTTTCTTGCATGGGTTTTCAAAATTGAAAGAATTTTTATGGGATTTGAAGATTGAAGTTCAAAGATGGAAAATTGTATGAAATTGCATGATAATTCAAGACTTGAACTCTTATATGGAAATTTAAGGTTACTTCAAAGTTGTGATTAACATTTGATATTGTAAAATAAAGTTTTGGTTGTTTACAAGAAAGTTTTGGAAGTGTTTTGCATGAAAATGAAGTTGTAATTTGCAAAGTGTGAGCTTCAAATTGAGGCAGAGTTTTCAAACAACATTTCAACCCAGACTGCTCAAGCGGCCTGGGCCACCGCTCGAGTGGCCAACCTTCATATGCTTAAAGACACAATCTGCCTAACCACCGCTCGTGCGGCCAAGGTCACCGCACGAGCGGCCAACCCTCCCTTGTAACATGCATACTGCACGCTCGAGCACCCGTGGCCACTGCACGTGCTACCAATAGGGCTGACTTAGTTTTTGTTTTCGCTCCACTTTTTTACCTTTCGAGCCTCCATTTGCATGGTTTTAAAATGTTTTTATGTGCATTTGGATTCATGTTCATATCATAAGCAGGAAAGAAACTAAAGCACAAATGTTATAACCAAACGGTTAATTAATAAATAGAAACCGAGTGAGAAGCAAATGAATTGAATATATATATATACTAAACTGAATAGGATTGATTGAATGACTGAATGACATGATTATAATTGAGTTGTGCTCGAATTTGTTTGTTTAAGTCGGACGCCGCATCTTAAGCACATAAGTCAAGGAGCCCACTTTGAGTAACAATGTTGTAAAGCTATATTCAATTATAATTATTTTCTAAATGATTAACTGTACTGCTTTCTGAAATGATATTGTTTACTGAATGAATGTTTGTCCTATTTTATGAACTGTACTCGTGGCATCCATAGCAACTGCCTGTTACTGCTACTGCTATAGTTATTGTTACTATTACTGCTACTGTTATTATTACTGTTACAGAGATCTCTATCAGTTCCAATTTCTGGAACTACTGTTTACTGTTTGATGGCCATCAATTGATTGTTCGGTCTTCTAAGACCTACTGTACTGTTTTGCTATTGGATGTACCACGTATGATTGCTATGATTACTATATGACTAATATGATATGAACTATGAGATATTGATTGACTAATTGATCTACTGATGCAATTGACTATTTTAAATACTGAAAGAACATTCATTTTAAACCCCTTTACACAGTTGTTAATCACTGGGCTTTAGCTCTCAGTTTATTATATATATGTAGGTGGTCAGGCACCGGAGCAAAGTTAGCGGTGTCGACCTCAATCCATTTTGTCAAGCCAACCCGTTGTGCCTCACTGCAAGGTTCCGAGTTGTTAATATCAAGGCTTTTTGGGTGATCTAAATCCATCCTTTTTGAATGACATACGCAGTCAAGTGAATGTTTTGTGATTTGTTTTGGCTTTGGGATTTAATTCCCTAACATGTTTTTTATTTTGTACCTAGATGTGTTTTGGACTTATGTGAATGTTGGTATATATATCTAAGTTGTTTGTTCATTTAAGTCCTCACAGCTCTTTGGACATGATGTTTTAATATTTACAGGCTTCCGCCGCCCCCTCTTATTGTTTAATTGTTATTATTGTTAAACAGGCCTTTAGTAATCACGGATTACTGGCCAGTTACGATGCTAAATCTTTAGGGGTGGGTTTAGGTTGTGACATTTTCCCTGAAGAAAAAAATATATTAAAAACAAAAATAGAACTTGCTATTTTTCAGAGCAAAGTGGTATAGGAGCCAAAAACAAATGCAGTACGATGTTGTTTTAAGAGAAGGATCCTTGACAAAAGAAGTGGTGGTGGAGTAGAGCCTCACAAGACTCCACATTTTTAGATAGTATTCCTTATTGCAATAAATTTAATGCAGCTATTATTATTTAGACTTAATATTTAAAACAACCGAGTCCAACAATAGTTCTTTAATACTCTATATGTATCGTTGCATCACAAGAAAATTGGTAATCTTTACATAATGTAAAACAATAATTTTTAGAAGAAATGCATTCTCCAATGCTTATCTTGGATTGTTGCTTTATGGATATACGCTCATTGTTCATATTTCCTTCATTATGTATGAATAATAATGTTTTAGTAGTACTTCAACAAAAATAATAATAATAATGATGTTTTAAAAACATTGCTATTGGAGACTGTTAGCTCCAAGGTTATTCACATTTAAAGTCATATTGATTTTGATTATTGACAAACATTTTGAGCACATTTTATTACTCAAAGTTTTCAAAATGATTTTATACAATTGTACTTCAATGTTTCTAAAAGATATACGCTTTTATAGTGCTGTTTTTCAATGATTTTTGGCCCTTCAAAAATGAGATTAGCACTTGGTTGCAAAACTCTATCCATGCTTAAAACAGGTCCAACGGTCGACACCAAGATAGCAAAGGTCGACACCAAAATGAAGATCACTATGCCTAAGTGTTCCAGCTGCAAAGGTCAACACCAAGACAACAAGGGTCGACACTAAATTTCAAATGCAATCTAGCAGCAAGGGTCAACACCAAGAACAACAAGGGTTGACATTAAATTTCAGAATGCAATCTAGCAGCAATGGTCGACACCAAGAATGAAGAATGGTTGACACTAAATTTTAGAATACAATCCAACAACAAGGTCAACACCAGGAATGATAAGGGTTGACACCAGGAACACCTGGAACTCAACTCAAAAAAGAGAAAAGAGCAAAGGGTCAACACCCAATTTACAGGGGTCGACACCCGTAAAATCTGGGTTTCAAAAATCCAGCTACCAAATCAAATCTGGACTGACACAGCCCTTTTCTTAGCCACTTTTCAGATTTATGTGCAGAGTATGTCACCTTTTCTGACCCCTGAGCAGATATTCTGGCACCATATTTTCTACCATGAAGTTGACTTATGAGATTGAGCATTAAATAAAAGCTTGTGCATTTAATGAACATTCTCTTCCTAAGACCTGCCTATAGTCTGCATTCACCATACTCTGATCAAACACAGTTGGAAGATATCCTCCATGATTTACTCCAACGGCTAGAAGATTCAAATCTCTTCTCTCCAATGGCTAGAAGCCATTAATGATATAAAGATGAAGCTCTCCTTGTTCGATCTATACACTTCTACAATACAAGAAACCCAGAGCATTCAAGAGCATTTAATATACTCCATTATACTTCCACTTTCATAATTGAGTGAGTCTTTAGTTGCTTGTGAGCTTACATTTTCATATCCATCTTTTGAGAGAATATTTATAAAAGAGGACAGTTGTACCTCTTATTTTTGTTCCTTATTTTCTGAGTAAAACACTTGTAAAGTGAGAAATTTAGTTGAGAGGCCCTCAATAGACTGAAGTAAGTCCTTTGTAAAAATCCATAAGCTAGGTGAAGCTTTGTGATGCATTGATTCATAGTGAAGAAATTCTCAAGGAGATCTCTTGAGGAGTAAACGTAGGCCGGTGAGCCGAACCACTGTAAATCCTTGTGTTGAGCTCTTCTTTTCTTTCCTTTTATTTTCTGTGTATTTATTGATTGTCTGCTGCATTTAATCACTTAGTCTTTTGAAACTATTTTCTGGCCAAATTTTTTAATTACCCAATTCACCCCCCTTTTGGTTGCTTTCTTGTATAACAATTGATATCAGAGCCTCGTCTCTAGTATTGTGACTTAACCGTCTTAGAGTGATCTATGGCAACCCCTAGCCCTTCTTTTCCTGAAGGTCAAGCCTCAAACAGACCACCCTTCTTCATTGGCACGAATTTCAACTATTGAAAAACTCGCATGATTATGCATATCCAATCTATCAACTACGAGGTTTGGAAAATCATATGTGATGGTCACAAAGTCCCCACCAAAACCATAGATGGTCTGTTAGTTCCCAAACTTGAGAGTGAGTGGACTAGTGTTGATTATAAAGATATTCAATCCAATGCCAAAAATGTTAATATGTTGTATTGTGCACTTGATGCTACTGAGGTTAACAGAATATTCACTTGTACAACGGCGAAAGAAATTTGGGATAAACTTATTGTAACTCATGAGGGAACCACTCAAGTCAAAGAGTCTAGAGTGAGTTTGCTTGTTCATAACTATGAGCTCTTCAAGATGAAACCTGATGAGAACATATCCCAAATGTTTACTCGCTTTACAGATATTATAAACAGTCTTAAATCTCTTAGGAAGACTTATACTAATGCAGAAATTGTCAGAAAAGTCCTCCGCTCATTGCCAAAAAGCTGGGAGAACAAAGTTATTTCAGTGATAGAAACAAGAGACTTGTCAACATTAAGTCTTGATGAGTTAATGGGATCTCTCCTAACCCGCGAGATCATTATGCAAGAAGGAAAAGAAGAAGAAGACAAGAATAAGAAAAAAGTGATAGCTTTCAAGCCTACCCTAAAATCTTAAGAGGAAGAACAAGATGCTTCGGAGGAAGATGAAGAAATGGCTTTCATTACCAAAAGGTTCAAAAAATTTGTGAAGAAGAAATAAGATGTAAGGAAGTTCTTCAGAAAAGACTTCAACAAAGATTTTCAAAAAGGAGAAAATTATAAAAAAATCTGAAGTTACTTGCTATAAATGCAACAAGCTGGGACACTACAAATCAGAATGTCTAGAGCTCAAGAAACAATTCAAGAAGGATAAGAAAAAAGTCATGATTGCAGCATAGGGAGAAGACAGTGATGAGAGCAACTCAAAGACTGATATTTGCAAAAAGAAAGTCGCAAATCTATGCTTGATGGCACTTAAAGATGAAAATGAGGTAAATGATGAATCCTTTACTTTTAAAGAATTACAAACTACCTTTGATGAATTGCTTTTGAATTTAAAAACTAAGTTCGAAAAGTAGCTGTCAAAAGAAAGTGATTTTGAGTTTATCATAAGAAAAGGAATCCTTGACTTCTAAGATCAATACTTTAGAAAATGTAGTCTTGTCAATGGAAAAGGAAAAAGAATTTTCAACTAAAAAAAAATCTTCCATTTTTGAAATGAAAATAGATGATTTGCAAAAAGAAAATGAAATTTTGAAAAAAGATAAAATTGTTTTAAATGAAAACATAGAAGATTTAAAAAATGTTCTTTCAAAATTCACTCAAGGTAGAGATACCTTAGATAAAATTCTGAAAAGTCAAAATCAAACCTTTGGAAGAATGGGGATTGGATATAAACTTTTTTCAAAAGCAAAAAATTCCAAAAAGATATGTGTTCATGCATCATCTAACCATTCTCATCTCACATCTCATTATTGTGGAAGAAAAGGTCACATCTCTCCTTTATGTCCTGCTAAGAGAAACTCATTTGTTAGAATGAAAAAGGAGTGGGTTCCCAAAAACACTTCAAATCCAAACTCTCATGGACCCAAGAAAGAATGGATACCAAAAAGCCAACAAAAATCTGATTTTTGCATGTGTGCTTTAGGTCAAAATCCAGCAACAACTGGTGGTACCTCGATAGTGCATGCTCAAGGCACATGACCGGCGATAGAGCAATGTTCTTAACCCTTAAATCCAAAGAATGAGGTCACATAACCTTCAGAGACAATAGTAAGGGAAAGATCATCAGCGAAGGTAGTATTGGTAAAACTTCCTCACCCATTATCAAAAATGTGTTGCTTGTTGAAGGATTAAAACATAACTTGTTTAGTATTAGTCAAATGTGTGATAAAGGCAATCATGTTACTTTTGAAAAATCCCACTGCACCATTAAAAATTATGCTGATAACAAAGTGCTTTTTGTTGGTCATAGGCATGAAAATGTGTACATATTTGATTTGCATAGTTTATCTCCTAATCATGATGTTAAGTGCTTATCTGCTATAAATGAATCTGGCTGGTTATGGCATAGAAGGCTAGGACATGGTCATATGGACTTGCTTTCAAAACTTTCAAAATTTGACTTGGTTATTGGTTTACCAAAAATTGATTTTGAAAAAGATAGACTTTGTGATGCTTGTCAACAAGGAAAACAAACAAGAGTTTCTTTCAAATCCAAAAATATTATTTCCACTTCTAGACCTCTTCAATTATTGCATATTGACTTGTTTGGACCATCTAGAACTTTAAGTTTTGGTGGTAAATCTTATTGTCTTGTTTGTGTAAATGATTATACTAGATTTACATGGGTGATTTTCTTGGCACACAAAAGTGATACTTTCTCTACATTTTAACATATTCAAAATGTGATTAGTCTTGCTATTTATAGCATTAGAAGTGATAATGGTTGAGAATTTGATAATTATGAGTTTATTCTATTTTGCAATAAGCATGGCATTGATCATAATTTTTCTACTCCTCGAACTCCTTAACAAAATGGTGTGGTAGAAAGAAAAAATAAAGTTCTTGAGGAAATGGCTTGTACTATGCTTTGTGAAAATGATTTGCCGAGATATTTTTGGGCGAAAGCCGTCAATATAGCTTGTTATGTTATTAATTATGCCATAATTAGACCCATACTTGAGAAAGCAAATATGAATTGTGGAAAGGTAGAAAACCCAACATTGGTCATTTTCGTGCATTTGGTTGTAAATGTTTTGTACTTAATAACAATAAAGAAAATCTTGGGAAGTTTGATGCAAAATCTGATAAAGCCGTATTTCTTGGCTATGCAAATTCTAGTAAAGCTTATCGTGTCTTTAATAAAAGAACTTTACTCGTTGAAGAATCTATACACGTTATTTTTGATGAATCTAACTCCTTTGCTTCCAAGAATATTGTTAGTGATGATGTTGCAAATTCTAACCCAAGAATTGAAGGCATTTACTTATCGAAAAATGATGAACTTCATTCTTCGGAACCCAATGTTGAAGTCTCTATGGAAGATCTTCAAAAGGAGTATGCCCATCTAGTGAAGGAATATGATCTACCCAAAGAATGGAAGTACGCTTATGGATATCCCAAAGATCTCATTATAGGAAATGTCGCACAAGGTGTAAAAACACGTTCTTCTATTCATAATGTTTGTGGCAATTTAGCTTTTGTTTCTCAAATTGAGCCAAAAACTTTTTCTGAGGCTGAACATGAAGAAAACTAGATTTTTGCTATGCAAGAAGAGTTAAATCAGTTTGAAAGAAATGAAGTTTGGTTTTTGACTCCTCGTCCTAAGGATCATTCAGTCATTGGAACAAATGGGTTTTTCGAAACAAAATGGATGAATCCGGTGTTGTTATTCAAAACAAAGCTAGACCTGTAGCCCAAGGTTATAACCCAGAAGAGGGCGTTGATTTTGATGAAACATTTCCACCCGTTGCTCGTCTTGAAACCATTAGCATGTTGCTTGCATTTGCTTGTTTTAGAGATTTTAAACTTTACCAAATGGATGTGAAAAGTGCTTTTCTAAATGGGTACATTTCGAAGGAAGTTTATGTTGAACAACCTCCCGATTTTGAAAATTACAAACACCCGGATCACGTTTTTAAACTTTCAAAAGCTTTGTATGGTTTGAAATAAGCACCTAGAGCTTGGTATAAATGCTTAAGCAATTTTCTTATTGAAAAAGGTTTTTCTCACGGGAAAATTGATACCACTTGTTTTATAAAAATAAAAAATGATGATATACTTATTGTTCAAATTTATGTTGATGATATCATATTCGATGCTACTAAAGAATTTTTGTGCGAGGAATTTGCTAAGGATATGCAGGGAGAATTTGAAATGAGTATGATAGGAGAGTTGACATACTTTCTTGGATTACAAATAAAACAAACCCAAGATGGAATCCATTTATCTCAAGCTAAATATATCAAAGATCTCCTCAAAAGATTTGAAATGGACTTATCCAAACCTGCAGCAACTCCCATGAGCACATCAATTAAAATCGACAAAGATGAGCAGGGTAAACCGCTAGACAAAAAGAAATATCGAGGTATGATTGGTTCCTTACTCTATCTAACAGCTAATAGACCTCGATATCATGTTTAGTGTTTGTATGTGTGCACGTTTTTAATCAGCTCCAAAAGAATCTCACGTCACCGCAGTAAAACGTATTTTTAAATATCTTGTTGGTACTCCACTTTTGGGTCTTTGGTACCCTAAAACAAATGTTTTTGACCTTTATGGTTACTTGAATGCCGACTTTGCTGTATGTAGACTTGACCGAAAAGGCACTAGTGGCACTTGTCATTTTCTTGGAAATTCACTCACTTCATGATTTTGCAAAAAACAAAATTATGTTGCTTTATCAACCACTGAAATGAAATATATTGTTGTCGCTAGTTGTTGTGCTCAAATACTTTAGATGAAACAACAACTTCTTGATTTTGGACTTCACTTTGATCACATTCCTATTAAATGCGATAACACTAGTGCCATTAATCTTTCAAAAAATCCTATACAGCACTCATGCACTAAACACATTGAAATAAGACATCATTTTCTACGTGATTATGTACTTAAAGGTGACATCGAACTCGAATTTGTGCCTACAAGCCAACAATTGGCTGATATTTTTACCAAGCCTCTCAATGAGGAACAATTCTACTTTATTAGAACTGAGCTTGGCATGTTAAATATTCTTATGTGATGTTAAACTATGTGTTATTATGCTTCATTGTGAAATTTACCGAGAAAAACACTAGTTTTTACTTTCCAGGACCCTTAAGGGTTAACCCCCTACTCTATAGGGTCGACACATTGTAAACCAGCCTTGTGTTTTTTTGTTGTTAAGGGTCGACACCCTTCTTCATTGGTGTCGACATCGGTTGTGTTTGAGGATACTGCTTTTTAGTGTCGACCCCCTTTTCTCTAAGGGTCGACACCTGTCTATTGGGTAAGGTTTTTGCCGTATGATCTTTTCAACTTCGAAGGGTCGACCCCTGTCTTCCCAAGGGTCAACACCTTCTCAAGGGTATTTATATACCCCGCAACCCTTCCATTTCTTGCGACACCAAACAAATTCCTAACCCTAACCCCTTTTCCTATTCTAGCGACTCTCACCGTTGATCTACATTCCGATCTTCATACATCTCTCTCTCTCACGGCCTCTCTTCTTCTTCTCCATGGATTCTCAAGCCCCTCCTCCTATTCCAACACGAAAGCGACCACGTACCTCTTCCTCTTGCACCGTCGTCGTTGTTTCTCCTCCCCTGCTTCAGTTCAAGAACCCTGAGTGCAGATCTGCTTTCAACAAGGACTTCAATCTATGAAAGGTAATCTCTGGTCGCACAATCGACATCGTATTCTTTGAAAAACATTCCATTCTTGTCAAAGGATGGTTTGAAAATAAAAAATGGTCATCTCTTTTGAAACTCAACTGTGACATCTATCCTATTCTCATTAAAGAGTTTTTTGCAAATCTCTCATATGATGAAGACTCTTCTCTTCATGCCCTCGACTGTTTTGTAAAGGGTGTTCCTTTCACTTTGACACCCTTTGTCATTAACTCCATTTTGAAAACCTCTAATGATGAACACAGGGTCACTTCATCAATTGCTCTTAAACCACACCAATACTCTCATCTTATTGGTCTATGATTCCTCACTAATAACCCCGATCTAATTTATCATGTCATTATCTCTGGGAAAGATGTTTCCCTTGAAATGAGACTGTTACATCACATCATCACACACAATATTATTCCACGCTTTGGTCACTTTCATGCCGTCACTTATGGTTATATTTATCTCATTTGAGCCCTATCCACCGGTTTTCTCACTGATTTCAATTTCTTTGTGGTTCATTGTATCATTAATGCTCATAAACAAAATAATCAAACCCTTCCCTATGGAATGATTTTCATAAAGATTTTCAAGCATTTTAAATTTGATCTCAAGGGGGAAGAAAAAGTCCCTTGAGACCCCTCTTGTTATGAGGCTGAAACTCTGAGAAATATGGGGTATTCTCTAATCAACAACATCTAGACCAAGACCAAGAAAACTGGTTCTTCCCCTGGTCTCTCTACCCCTGGCTCTTTTCTTCCCTTCCCAGTCCTTCCACCTTTCCTTTGTCCACCCCTGGTCCTTTTACTCCTCCACCCCCTTCTAACTTCTTCTTACTCTCTCAAAAAATCGACCATCTTGACTTCATGGTTCAGGGTCCCTTGTTGGATGGGATTGCTTCAATCAATTCGCGGCTTAACAATCTAAACCTCAATTCCCAATCCATTCTTGCCTCTGACATTCTTTCATCCTCCCACTATGTCCTTGTTTCGTCCTCCTCTGCCTTGGAACAAAAGGTGGATGAGTTGGTCTCTTTGGTTCTATAACTGCTCTCTCAATAGACTGAAATGCAGCAAGACATTGATCACATGAAGCTTCAGCAAGCCCAAGTCATTGAAGCTGCTAAAGCTAGTGTGGAGAACATGGTCATTGCGATCTATGGGATCAAAGCCTTAAATGAAGAATTTTGCCAAATTTTCCAACAACGTTGGGGTGATGATCTAGGAGAACAAATTCAGAAATTCATGCTGTGGTTTGCCCAAGGATGGCGCGAAGCTGCACCACATTGGCCCCGAACTCCTCCTTCGTTTCGCTGATGCTCTGACCCCCCCCTCTTTTTGTTGATGACAAAGGGGGAGAAGCTGCTTGAAGTTTAGATGTAGAACCACCTTACTTAATGTTTTTAGATGTTGTCCTAATTTATTTTGCACAGTCAGTATCTCTCTATAGATGTATATGCTTGTTTTGGTTAAAAACACTCTTTGATAACAAAAGATTAGGAATGCAATATTTTGGACATTTAGATACATTATACATTATACATTATGACAATCTCTTTATATATGAATCTTGATGAATTCTTTTTGAATGATATGAAACATATTGATAGTTAGTTGTGATTTGTTGTGAATGTTTCTTATACACACACTCTTGGAGATTTATGGAACTTGTTTTAAAGAGCTTGTGATTTCATTCAATGAAAATAAACTGAAGAAATTAATTTTACGAATGAATGCTTAAGTGCATATTGACAGGGGAAGCTTGTTCGATAGCAAGCTATTTTATTGCCTTGATATATATATATATATATATATATTTCCCATTTTCTTTATTTTGGCCTTGAAGCCCTTTTTATAGGAGGAGTTTTCGATCTCATTTTTTCAAATCCTTTATTTACAAAACTCCTTGAAAAACACTTCTTAATGCCTTCCTTTTGAAACTCATATTTTGAAAACTTTAAATATTTGTCATCGTCAAAAAGAGGGGAGACTGTTAGCCCCAAGTTCATTCAAATTTAAAGGCATATTGATTTTGATTATTGACAAACATTTTGAGCACATTTTATTACTCAAAGTTTTCAAAATGATTTTATACAATTGTGCTTCAATGTTTTTAAAAGATATACGTTTTTATAGTGTTGTTTTTCAATGATTTTTGGCCCTTCAAAAATGAGATTAGCACTTGGTTGCAAAACTCTATCCATGCTTAAAACAGGTCCAAGGGTCGACACCAAGATAACAAGGGTCGACACAAAATGAAGATCACTATGCCTAAGTGTTCCAGCTGCAAGGGTCGACACCAAGACAGTAAGGGTCGATACTAAATTTCAGTATGCAATCTAGCAGCAAGGGACGACACTAAATTTTAGAATGCAATCTAGCAGCAAGGGTCGACACTAAATTTCAAAATGAAATCCAGCAAGAAGGGTTGACACTAAGAATGATAAGGGTTGACACCAAGAACACTTGGAACTCAACTCAGAGAAGAGAAAAGAGCAAAGGGTCGACACCCAATTTGCAGGGGTCGACACTCGTAAAATATGGTGTTGTCCCAGGTAGGCAACCCAAGAGGGGGGTGAATTGGGTTATTAAAAAAATATCATAATATTAAAATTTATAAACACAATATTCAGAATTTTAACAAATATAAAACAGAATAATAATTATCAAAAGAAAAAATTAAGAGAGATAAGAAGAGAAAATCAAACACTGAGATTTATAGTGGTTCGGTACACTAGGCCTACGTCCACTCCCCAAGGAACCTCCTTGAAAATTTCTTTACTATCAAAATGAATTAATACACCACCAAGTCTTCACCAAACTTGTGGATTTTACACAAGACTTATTCTTATCTATTGAGTCTCACTCAACAATAAATGCCTCACCCTTACAAAAATCTCTCACAAAAATAATGAATAAAAATAAGTGGTACTTAAAACCTCTTTTACAATAATTCTCTCACAAAGAGTAGATATGAAAATGTAAGAACAAATGCTACACTTAGATCTGAAAGTGAAAGAGCAGAATACAATATACTCAAAATTTTGAAGCACACAGAAATTTTTTCTCTTCAAATTCTTGATTTTTCTCCACACACAACACTTCTATTTATACCCAAAATATACTTGTTGGAAGAGACAAATGCTCTTCAAGACGTTAGCAAAAAAATCTGGAAGAGAATCACGTGGAAGGAAAATTTGCAATCTTGCAAATTTGAACACTTTTAGGCTTTAGTCAAAAGTGTACAAAAAAGCAAAAAGAAAAGTTAATTGAAATTATGTCATGTATGACTTTCCACATGCTAATATATATGATACAATAAATGTTGTGTAAAAAAAAAAAAAAATCTAATTACTCCCGTGATGTATGCTATTTGTATTATATGCATTATATATATATAATGTTCTAATCAAATATTTGCATACACAGAAAAATCTCTTTAACTAATATTTATGATGGATCTGAAAATATATGCCCTCTTTAAACTATTATATATGTTGTAGAGATTTTAAACTAAATATATCCTACCACTCCATATCAATTTTGTCAAAACAAGACAATCCATCAATATCAAATTTGTCAAAACAATACAATCAATCAATTTGTCAAAAGATGAATAGTGATTAGCCTAATTTTTCAAAAAGTAAATAGTAAAGTTTTCAAAATATTTCCATTTAAATAATAGTTATAAAAAATATATCATACAACTTATATTTTAAACAGATAATATTTTGTGTCAAATAACACGTGTATTAAAAATCCATAGTTTTCAAATAATATTTTAGACATCATCAAAATTAAACAATATGATTAACAATCTCCCCCTTTTTGATGATGGCAATATTTGTATGGATTTGACACAAAATAAAAATCAACAAGTTATTTGATAATTTTGCAACATAAGATATTTAGATATTTAAAGCACAAGCATGCACAGCAGTTCAAAACCATATTTTTTCTCCCCCTTTGACATCATCAAAATAAAATATGGAGATAGGAAACAAACACATTTGATACAATAATCTGAGACGCCAAAAATAAAATAATGGTCCTTAGGTCTTGTCTAGATCATTATGGGGATTTTGGAGCATCTCTGGCACTTGAAATGTTGACAAACAAAAGATTTGAGCAGATACGCATTGAGTATTGGATTAGTGGAGTGTATAAAAAATGACACAGATGAAAGGCAAAGATACGAAATAATCAAGTGTGTGTAGTGAAAAATTTGTTTTACCTTCTTGTGTAATCATGTCATTTCTTACCTTAGCCATCAATGGTTCGGACATGTATGAGGTGCCTGTAATGCAGGCAAATGAGAGGTTTCCAGTGGTGCAGGCACCTATAAATGATGGTCCTAGTGTTATTGGTAATCGGAATGATATCGATACTATTAATAACACTATGGCTCTGAGTACACAGGCAATGACTGCAGTGTCCAATATGGCTCGACAATTACAGGCAAGAATACAAGAAAATCAGCAATGGAGAGATGAGGTGTACTTGTTAAAACAACAATTGGCTAATATTCGTAAGGAGAAGAGAGAGCTAGAAAAAAAAATGCGCAATTGGAAAATGCTGTGCAATATTATGTAACGGTTATAATGCCAAGACTCACAGAAGTTGAAAATAGAAAGAGACATGTAAAGGAGGCTCATGAAAAGTTGTTAAGCGAAGTGAAACGAAAAAAATCTGTAAAGCGTTCTGAAAACTTACATGTAATCGAGTAATATTTTTTCCTTCTGAAATAAAATTACAAGCATTTCTCCTTTTTTTTTTTAAAAAAAAAAATTCTGCCTTTGCAAAAAAAAAAAAAAATTGTTGGTGCAGATAAGGAATAAAGAAAAAGAGTACATATACTCCTCCTAAAATTATGCATAGAATATACAAACGCCTCCCTTTTTTTATTTTTTATTTTTTATTTTTTTATATTTTTTTTATAATTAATCTCAAAATATTACATAACATGAGTCTTCCCTAAATTAATGCACTAAAAATTACGAAAATTGGAAGAAACAAATTACCAATCTATAATAGCAAGGGCCATTAAGATTTGGCCATAAACAACTACACCAAGTGCATTAGCATAAAAAGAGAAAATAAAAATAAAAACAATTTCTTCAGACAAGGTAGAAGCAATCATTATTAAATCTAAGAGAGTTTGGAGCACATACAACAAGAAAAAAAAATAACACAGTGCAAAAAGAATTTTAACATGTTGATTGGTGATGACCTTGAGGATCGAAAGGAATGGAGAAGATCGTGTAGATCAGTGACGAATTTTTGTAGATCGGTGATGGATCTTGGTGGATCAGTAACTGATCTTGTCGGATCGGTAATTGATCTGGATGAATCAAAAATGATGTTGAAGATCGATGATGGAAGTAGAGCCGTGATGGATCTTGGTAAGTCGGTGAGGAATTTGAGAGGATGATGGTAGTGATGAAGGTGGTGGATGATGTTGTGGACGGTGGAGCTAATTGTGAACGATGGTGAGGATGAAGATGGTGTTGTCTGAGGATGAGAGGAAGAGAGAGAGAGAGAGAGAGAAAGAGAAAACAGAGAGTGAGGGAGCAAAGCGAGTGAGAGATAAAGACAGAGCAGGTGAGAGAGAGAATATATATATATGTATATAATTTATTATTATTATTTTATTTAATTATTTATTATTTATTATTTATTATTTATTTATAAAAAAATTATTTTTTAATATAAACATTATATTGGAGCATTCATCATACCAAGTTTAGTTCTAATATAACAAAATTGTTCTTCATTTAGAGGCTTGGTGAATATGTCAGCTAATTGACGATTTGTAAGCACAAATTCGAGTTCAATGTCACCTTTGAATACATGATCTCTTAGAAAATGATGTCTTATTTTAATGTGTTTAGTACGTGAGTGCTGAATAGGATTTTTTGAAAGGTTAATGGCACTTGTGTTGTCACATTTTATAGGAATATAATCATAGTGAAGTCCAAAATCTTGAAGTTGTTGTTTCATCCAAAGCAATTGTGCACAACACCCAGCGGCGACAATGTATTTTGCTTCAGCAATTGACAGAGCCACTAAGTTTTGTTTTTTGCAAAACCAAGAAGTGAGAGAGTGTCCAAAAAAATGACAAGTGTCACTAGTGGTTTTTCGATCCAGTTTACATCCTGCAAAGTCGGCATCTGAATAACTAAAAAGTTCAAAGGTGGTTCCCTTAGGATACCACAATCCCAAATTTGGAGTGCCAACAAGATATTTGAAAATATGTTTGACTGCGGTGATGTGTGACTCTTTCGGTACGGATTGAAAACGTGCACACATACAAACACTAAACATTATATCGGGTCTACTTGCAGTAAGATAGAGTAGGGAACCAATCATACCTTGATATTTCTTTTCATCTACAGGTTTATCTTGCTAATCTTTGTCGATTTTTATTAATGTGCTCATTGGAGTTGCTGCAGGCTTTGATGATTCCATTTCAAACCTTTTGAGTAAATCCTTGATATATTTCATTTGATTTAAATGGATCCCATCATTAGTTTGTTTAATTTGTAGACCAAGGAAATAATTTAACTCTCCCATCATACTAATTTCAAATTCACCTTGCATATCTTTAGCAAACTCTTTGCACAAATTTTCATTAGTAGCACCAAAAATGATATCATCAACATAAATTTGAACAATTAGCATATCTTCCTTTTTGATTTTTATAAAAAGTGTTGTATCAATTTTTTCTCTACAAAAACCTTTGTCAAATAGAAAATTACTCAATCTTTCATACCAAGCTCTAGGAGCTTGTTTTAAGCTGTATAAGGCTTTTGAAAGTTTGAAAACATGATCCAGGTATTTATGATTTTCAAAACCGTGAGATTGTTCAACATAAACTTCCTTCGAAATGTACCCATTTAAAAAAGCACTTTTAACATCCATTTGATATAATTTAAAATCTTTAAAACATGCAAATGCAAGTAACATTCTAATAGCTTTAAGTCTAGCAACTGGTGCAAAAGTTTCATCAAAATCAATGCCCTCTTCTTGATTATAACCTTCAGTTACTAATCTAGTTTTATTTCTAGTAACAACTCCGGATTCATCCATTTTATTTCGAAAAACCCATTTTGTACCAATAACGGGATGATTCTTAGGTCGATGAGTTAAAAACAAAACTTTATTCCTTTCAAATTGATTTAATTCTTCTTGTATTGCTAAAATCTAGTTTTCATCATTTTCAGCTTCTAAAAACAATTTTGGTTTAATTTGTGAAACAAACGCTAAGTTATCACAAACATTTTTAACAGAGGAACGAGTTTTTATACCTTCCACCGCATCTCCTATGATGAGGTCTTTGGAGTGGCCACGAGCATACTTCAATTCTTTTGGTAGATTTGAATTGTTTTCTAGAAGAGCATATATTTCTTGAAGTTTCTCCATTGTCATTTTTTCTTCATGTTCGCGTAATGGATTTTCTTCATTTTCTTTTATGTAAATGCTCTCCATGCTTGGTTGATTTTCTACAATATCATTACTTACAAGATTCTTGAAAATAATGTTGTTAGATTCATCAAAAACAACATGCACAGATTCTTCAATAAGTAGAGTTCTTTTATTGAATACTCTATAAACTTTACTGGAAATTGAATAACCAAGAAATATAGCTTCATTTGATTTAACATCAAATTTTCCTGAGTTATCTTTATTGTTATTCAATACAAAGCATTTACAACCAAATGCACGCAAGTGACTAATATTAGGTTTTCTACCTTTCCAAATTTCATAAGGTGTTTTCTTAAGAATAGATCTAATCATAGCTCGGTTTACAACATAGCATACAATGTTAACGGCTTCCGCCCAAAAATATTTAGGCAAATTATTTTCACAAAGCATAGTACGGGTCATTTCTTCAAGAGTTCTATTTTTTCTTTCAACTACACCATTTTGTTGAGGAGTTATAGGGGCTGAGAAATTATGATCTATTCCTAAGTCGTCACAAAACATAATAAAATCATCATTTTCAAATTCTCTACCATGATCACTTCTAATACTACAAATATTAAGACTTTTTTTCATTTTGAATTCTTTTACACAACTTTGAAAAATAATAAAAAGCTTCATTTTTGTGTGCCAAAACTAATACCCATGTATATCTAGTATAATCATCAATACAACCAAGAGCATACGATTTTCCTCCTAAACTTAATGTTCTAGATGGTCTGAATAAATCAATATGCAAAAGTTGAAGCGGTTTAGTAGTTGAAATGATATTTTTGGATTTAAAAGAAATTCTAGTTTGTTTTCCAAATTAACATGCATCACAAAGTTTGTCTTTTTCAAAAACAATTTTTGGTAAACCAATGACTAACTCATTTTTTGAAAGTTTGAAAATTAAATCAGAATGAGCATGTCCTAATCTTCTATGCCAAAGCCAACCATTATCATTTATAGCAAATAAGCATTTAATATTAAAATGAGAAGACAAATTATGCAAATCAAACACATATACATTCTCATGTCTATAGCCTACAAATAAAGTTTTGTTTTCTAGGGTGTTCTCAATAGTGTAATGTGTTTTTCTCAAAAACAACTCTATACCTTTTATCACATAATTGATTAATGCTAAGCAAGTTATGTTTTAAACCTTCAACAAGTAAAACATTTTCAATAATAGGAGAAGAATTTTTACCAATACTTCCTACACCAATGATTTTACCCTTGCTATTGTCGCCGAAAGTCACATATCTGCCATCTTTTGTTCGGAGTGTGGTGAACATAGCTTTATTTCCAGTCATGTGCCTCGAACATGCACTGTCGAGATACCATCTATCGTTACTGGATTTTTTCTTGAAATATACCTACAAAAATTTGATTTTTCTATTAGTACCCATATTTTCTTGGGTCTATAAAAGTTAGAATTTGACACTCTTGAAATGTCTTTAGGGACCCACATCTTTTTTATTTTAGCAAAAGGATTTCTTTTAACAGGACATGAAGGTGAAATATGACCTTTAGTACCACAAAAATGACATGTGAGATAAGAGTGACTAGAAGATTTATGCACAAAACCATTTTTGGTAGTTTTTACTTTTAAAAAAGGTTTATATCCAATTCCGGCTCTATCAAAATTACGATTTTGATTTTTAAGAATTTTATCTAAAGTCTCTCTACCTTGAATGAATTTTGAAAGAGTATTTTTCAAGTCTTCAATATTTTCTTTCAAAACAATTTGCTCATTTTTTAAAGACTCATTTTCTTCTTGTAATACAACTAATTTTTTTATCAAAAATTGAAAACTCTTTTCGAGTTAAAATCTTATTTTCCTTTTTCATTTTCATGGCTTCATTTTCTAAAGTATTTATCTTGGAAGTTAAGGATTCATTTTCTTTTGATAAACTTGAAATCACTTTCTTTTGACAATTACTTTTCAAACTAAGTTTCATAAATTCAGCATGTAATTCATCAAAAGCTGATTGTAATTCATCAAACGTAAAAGATTCTTTATTTACCTTATCTTCGTTTCCAAGTGCCATTAAGCATAGGTTAGCAACCTCATTTTTGCAAACTTCGATTTCTAAGTCACTTTCATCGCTATCTTCTCCCCATGCTACAATCATAACTTTCTTCTTGTCTTTCTTGAATTGTTTCTTAAGTTCTGGACATTCTGATTTGTAGTGTCCAGGTTTGTTGCATTCATAGCAGGTAACTTCAGTTTTTTTATGATTTTCTCTTCTGAAAAATTTTCGCACATCTTGTTTCTTTTTCACAAACCTTTTGAACTTTCTAGTGATGAATGCCATTTCCTCATCATCATCCGTTGTCCTCCTTTTTTTTTCCTTCTTACATTATGAGCTCATGAGTTAAGAGAGATCCCATTAACTCATCTAGACTTAGCTTTGATAAATCCTTGGTTTCGGTAATGGCAATGACTTTTGTCTCGCAACTTTTTGGTAATGACCTAAGCACTTTTCTTACAATTTCAACATTGGTATATATTTTACCAAGAGAAGTTAAACCATTAATAATATCAGTAAAACGAGTAAACATTTGAGGAATAGTTTCATCAAGCTTCATTTTAAAGAGTTCATAATTATGGACTAGCAAACTGACTCTAGATTCTTTAACTTGTTCGGTTCCCTCATAAGTCACTATAAGCTTATCCCAAATTTCTTTTGCGGTTTTACATGTGAAAATTCTATTGAATTCGTTGGCATCTAGGGCGCAATACAACATGTTTGTGGCTCTGACATTAATTTAGGCCATTCTTGTAACAACCCTAATCCATGATTAACATTAATTCATGCTTAATTATGCCTAATAAATAATTGAAGTGAGATGTTGCATCATATGTTACCTTATGTGTGTATATATCTGTTTAACATAGAAAGATCTGTTCATGTTTTCATTTCGGTTTGCGAATTGAAGGCCTTATCAGCATCTAATTCAGAAATTGACTTGATTTATGTGTTAATTGGAATTTTTAGAATTTTATAGTGGTTGTAGTCACTCCATTTTTGACTGTCCTCAAGACTTGGACGTCATCGTTTGAACACTCGATGATCATCCATACTTGTGTTCGTTTTGAGTTCCCGGAGGTCTCGGCCGCGCGCCTTGCCTTAGGATCTCTCGACTTGACTGTTTTGTGCTTGGTTGTGGACCAAGGACTTGTGGTTTTGCTTCTGAGGGAAGAGGGTGGCTTGTTGGCCATCCCCTCAACCCATCGGCTAAGGCATGATGCCATCGGCCTTGTTTTCTTGCCATTGACCAAAAGTGGTGGCCGATCGGCACTCTTTTTGGTCGATCGACCATATTTTTGAGCTGAGACCTTTCCATCTGCTTTTTGTAGATATTTTGTGCCAGCTGTGACAGCTGGTATGCACATTTCTGATCCTCCATACACGTATATGGAGGGATTTGTTTCAAGACTCAAGCTTGTTGAACAAGCTTGAAAATTGAAATTCTATAAGAAGGGAGCCTCCCCTCCCTTTCCAGAGGTTCTGGAAATTACATATAGAAGTTCTATATCTCTCTCTCTATATTTTACCTCTCTCTCTCCCTTTGCTCTTGTTTGTGCCCAAAAGTGTGATTTCTTCATACTATTGCACACAAACACGTAGCAATACACCATCCTTTGGTTGTTGAGGTCCTTAGGAGTTGGTTTTGGTGTTCTTGGGTGGGTTTGAACTCAGAAAAGTCGCTGGAGTAGTGTTCTTGAAGGTGTTCTTCAAAGGTGAGCAACTAACCTTTTGATCCCCCATTCTTGCTTAAGCTTTTAGACCTATTTGCATATTGTTTTAAGCTTAACTCTAAACTGAAAAAAGTTCTGCTTTTGTGTGCTTGAGATGATTGTTTAAGGTCACTTTTTGGTTGGGGGTAGTCTACCCCCTCTTAGGCCTTGTTTGGCCTCATTTTGTGCCTTTCCTTTTGAGCTTTGGAACCTTCTTGTTTTGACCTTCTCACCACTGAAATCCAGAGGATTTTCAGTGGTAGAGAAGTGGTTTTGGAGTCTTGAATAGGAAAGGAGAGGGACACCCCCCTCTCCTTGTGTCTCATACGCTAGCATATATGGCTCATATTGGTAACATGTTTGCTTAGCATGCTTTGGCTTCATTTCAGCAAGTATTTGATGTTATTTTGTCATGCTATACCTCTGTTTTAAGTTGGTTTTATGGCCTCTTACATGCTTCATATACTTGTCTTGCAATCCTCTCATTTGCCTTAACATGCATCATGCATTTAGGCCATCAGTCTTGCATATTTTGGCTCAGCTCAAAGGAGTTTTTAGTCATGTTTTACCATGCTCTAGCTCTTATTTGCATTGTCTTGGTCATGCATGCATTGTTTTGTATAGCCATGGTTCAATCTAGCTTGTTAGCTTTGAGTGTCCAAGTCACTAGCATGCATTGCTTAGACCATTTTCATGATTTGGCATCATTTTGTATGTGATTTCAGTCCATATAGAGTGGTTGTACACTTGCACTTGTCACTCCTTTAATGCTTTAAAGAGTTAGTGTTTTACGCCTCAAGAGTGCATCATTGTATATGCCATCATGCTTAGGCATTTGGGATGCTATCTAAGTGGGTTTTTGGGCTCATTTTGACATGTCACAACTCTGTTTTTCATTGGTTAAGACATGCCATGTTTGGTGGTGTAGTGTAACACCTCTTTGTTAGCCTTGCATGCTTCATGCTTTCGGTCTTTTGTTCTAGCATGAGTTAGCCTTATTCAAGCATGTTTCTATCCTTGTTTTGGCCTCCCTTGGGACTATTTTGAGTCACCTTGGCCCTTTGGGTCTTGCTTGTTATGGCCATGGTGTGAGTCCATTGGCTAGCTTTAAGCTTTGAGCCCACTAGCATGCTTTATTTGCCATATATGCATGATTTGGCATCCTTTGGAATGTAATTTCAGAGCTTACTTCATTGCTACATTCTCACACTTGTCACCTCTTCATCATGTTTGAGAGTTGTACTATTATGCTTAAGTCATGGGCCAATGCATTGAGCATGCATTTCCTTATTTTTCAAGCCATCATTCTTAGCATTTTGGCCACTGTTTTGGTATGGCTGAGGCCTATCCATTTTCAGCGTAAGTCCATGGATCATGCGGTTTGTGTGTTGTTGCATGCTTATCGCATCGCATATTGTTGCATGCTTGTTGTTGGGATGGTTGTTGCATGCCTATTACATTGTATGTTTGCTTGTTTAGGTTGCATTGCATTTGGCATGCTTGTCACCTTAGCCTTGTGTACATGTTTGAGTCATATTGCATTTGGCATGCTTATGTTCCATTGCATAGCTTTCCCATTGTTGCATGCATTGCATTGTGTTTGGTTTGGGGTGTCAAACCAAACACGAGGACCGAGGGACATTTCGTACTTGAAGTGACGAAACGTGCCTCAATCCTCGGTCGCCGACACTCTTGATCCAACATGATAGAGTGTGGGGCATTCATGTGTTTTTGTGCATTAATTCTATATTGATTTGTGCAATTCGGCCTCTTTGGCCATCATGCATCGAAATGCGTGATTGATGGCTCGAGAGTCGAGCACTACACTCCTTTGAGTCTCAAGCATGATAAGGGGTGTAGGTGCACAACATTTTCTTGCAAATGTATTGCCATGCCCTTGTTTGTCCTCTGCTGCAGCAAAAGGAGTAATTTGCAGGAAGAGATGGCCGATCGGCTATCTGGAGTGCCGATCGGCTAACAATTGTTGGCCGATAGCATAAAAATTGGCCGATGGCCATTGTTCTCTGGCCGATGGCCATATCTCTTGGTCGATGACCTTTCAGCATACCCATGGGGTGAATCAGAGGTGAGTTGGAGATTTGTGCAGTTCTCAGAGGTGCAGAACAGTGCAAACAGAGGCAACATGAGGCATGGCAACGGGTTTCCGAGCGAGGCGATCGAGCATGCATCATTCAATCATTCTGAGGCGGAGCTGTGGCAGCCTCTTTGGTTTCATACTTTTCATACTTAGTCTGTTTTGTAACTTAATTAATTTGCTTAATTAGTTAAGGTTTTGTAATAATTAATTAGCTAGGGTAGTTAATTAATTAGTTGGTTTATATTATTTATTCGGACCCTCCGTCGAGAGGGCGAATTTTGTAATAAGTGTGCGTGAGTGTGTGAATGTCTTCCAATCCCACGTCTTTCTCCCTTTTACTTAACCGCTTATGATGGTTAGTTCTAGGTCATATTTTGATTAGCATCCTTATGCTATGCATGTTTGCATTCATTCATTTGTATTGCATGCACCGGGCTCGGCGCATCATACAAACTGCATTGTATTTCAATATCGATTTGAATACATGATTATCAAGTTGCATTTCACATGACATTTTAGAATAGCCGAGCCTATTTCTAGTTGCATTTTGCATGTGTTGCATTAGCCATCTTAACATGAACTAGGATCATGCATGATTTCTAACTAGTTCTCTGTTTTGGCTCAGAGTACACTGTAAGTGTTTATGCTTTAGCATCTCACATGTGTGTGAGTGATTGCCATGATAGCATGCTTGCCATGAGGCTACCTGCGTAAGTGTTTAATTGCATGAATGCCTGTGGATGAAGGTTGGATTGCTTGAATTGGAACAATTCATTGAAATGCGAGTTTTAAGCCCACTTGAGAGTGGCAAAATCATGTTTTCTAAGCCCACTTGAGGGTGGCAAATCCGCGTCTTAGCCTACTTGCGAGTAGCACCTTCAAACCATTTTACAAACAAACATGAGATGTGTTGTTCCAACTTAGGCGATCTAGTCTATACTTGTGTGTTGTGCGCATCACGTAGTAAGATTAGCTAATAAACCAGAATAAGAACACATGTGTTTTCAAAAATAAAATATCATGCTTAGTACAGGCCGATCTTTGATCGGGCGAGCGGGGGTGCTCATTGCATGACCTTCCCCTCTCGTACCCAAGTTCCCGAGCCGAGGCAACTTTGGTGATGACGGACACGTGGCCTTAGGCATGAGTCAGGGTTTCCTAAATTCTCCCAAAATAAAATATTTAGGTGGCGACTCTGTATCTGGCAAAGCAGTCCATGTTTGGCATTTCTTTACAAAAATCAGTTTTCCAAAACAATTTGCCGGATTTGGACTCTTTGGTGATTTATCGGTCTCGCATTGCACTTTGTGGGATTAGATTCAGAACCGTGACATTTGAGTCCGAACTGTAGCGGCCAAATCAACAAAACGGAATCCGCGCCACTGCGCGCACGGAGCCCTAGACGTTCGGGCACGTCTACAGTGGGTTTAATTAAAATTTGTTTCGGAACAACAAAGTGCTCAATTAAGACTAATTAATGAAATCCTTAAATCCAAGCCTAACTAAGGCACTAGTGGACTCTTATATACACCCATATACTCTCATTTCATTTTTTTTGGAGCTACAAACGTAAGAAAGGAAGAGAGAGACCAAAAGTAAGAGTGAGTTCAACAAGGGAGAAGGGGTAGCTTACTAGAAATTGTTAAGAGTGAAGAGGATTTAAGAGTTTCAACTTCAACACTTGTGAACTCAAGTCTCTAGGTAAGAATGTTATCCTTAAGCCTTGAAATCTAGACTATAATGCATGAACACAAGAAAATTATGTTGATTGATGCAAGAATTGAGTTAGAAATGAAGAGTATTGAGCCATACCATGCATGCATGCATATTTTCTCACATTTTGAGTTTAATTTCCAAGAATTCCCTCATGCATGTCTTGAATTCACCTTAATTTTGGGAGATCATCAAGTTTCATGTTGTTTTGTAGCATTTGATCATGTTTTGAGGAGCTTAAGTTCAAAGGAATTCATGCATGTCATGTTCATGGATCATTCATAAATTATAAGTTGAATTTTTGCACAATTGGCAAGTTATTTGGTCATGATTTCTTGAAAAGATTCTTAATTCATGGTGTATTATGGATTTCTAACTGTTCCTCAAGTTTTGACCCAGAAAAAGCAAGTTTTGATGCTTAATAATTGAGTTTTGAACTTTGGAAGCAAATATGGAAATTCCAGAATTTTGCTTCCACGCTCGAGCGTAGGAGTTCACGCTCGAGCGACCACTCTGAGCGCATGCACTTCCGCTCAAGCGACCATGAGTCCGCTCGAGCGTGAAATGCAAGCTTCTAGAAGTTCATGTGTTTTTGCAGATCACTCGAGCGACAAAAGTCACGCTCAAGCGAGGGTTTGAGTCTCACGCTCGAGGGAGGATCGAGCGTCCGTCGAGCGCGAAAATCAAGTAACCACTACTTTTTCAAAATTTACAGACCGCTCGAGCGGACAAAGTTACGCTCGAGCGACCCCTCATGTTTTGCATGTCCCCTCGAGCGCGGAAAGCCACGCTCGAGTGTGGACCCTGTTTTCAGCAAGTTTTGAAAAATGTTTTAAAGTACCTTTTTGCATCCTCATTCCATCCTAAGCATGCCTAAGCCAAGATTAAGACACCATAATGAGGATAAAGGCTAGAAATACACTAAGAACAATTAAATAAGTTATGTACACTCCGAGCATGTGTTTCAATGTATGTATCTATTATGTTATGTAGGTCACGCGCCGTAAGACATCTAATTTGCTTATTCTGTCTGTTAACCTTGGAGCCTCTGTTATCTGTGAGTAATAACTTTGTAAAGTTATGTTCAATTTATAAGTATTTTCTGAATGATATAAGATGATCTATTTTCTAAAATATTACTTTCTGTATGAATGAACGGTTGTCCGTTGTTTCTGAAATGTATTCGTGGCATTCTTAGCTTCAGATGACATCTGTTATCTATTCTGTTACGTCCCAATTATGGGTCAACTACACGTCTCATGAGCCAACTGTTATGGATCCTTCTGAATACGTCTCTTTATGGCCCAACCGTACGTCTCATAAGCCAACTGTACCGTCTCCGTGTACGTGAGTCAACTGTAAGCCTTTATGGTCGTTCCTTTATGGGTCAACTGTATGCCTTTATGGCCATCCTTTTATGGGTCAACTGTTTCTGCTAGTGCTAATGAATGTGCCACGTATGATTAATTGAAGGTTCTAATTATGAATACAACTCTGAAATTGTATCTGTTATGTACTATTATTCCTAAACATAATTACGAATTCATTTCTGACAACTATTGAATTCTGTTTTCTGTAACTGTTATGGACAACATTTATTAAACCTCTTTACTCTGTTATTATTCACTGAGCTCCAGCTCACTATTTATAATATGTATATAGGTGAGCAGGCACGTGACCAAGGCCAGAGTTGACGGCCTATGTTTCTATTTTGTCAGCCAGCTACCGTGCCTTCTGAGGAGGTTCCTTTTGAGAGGTTTATGCCAGGGCTTTAGTTGAGCTTGTTTTATATATCTGTACTATGTACCCTTTGACCCTATCTGTGTAGTTAGGAGACGTAAGACTAATGTATTTTTGTCAACGCATCTGTATATATATATATATAAGTTTGTTTGAAAATTTATGTCCCATGTATGTCTGCATAGCTCTATAGACTATGTTAATTTTGTATATTTGCTTCCGCAACCCCTATTTTATGTTATCCTGTTTAGAGGCCTTTGGTAATCTAAGGATTACTGGCCGGTTACGACGCCAAACCCATAGGGGCAGGTTTGGGTCATGAAAAAGTGGTATCAGAGCACGTGTTATACTGCACGCACGAGTCCATACGAGCTATAGGATGTCCTAGCAAAGAATTAGGGACATTCCATCTGCATGTGCGAGTATGTAATAATTTTTGTACATGAGAAAATTTCATCCGGACATAAACACATGAAATTGAATTGACTAAACTGAGAATAAATGTTCTGAGCATTATGTAAAGGACTATTTGCCTATGTTTATTGCCCTTCTGTTTCCCTATAGCAATGGAAAATACAAGAAGTGATGATACAGTAGGGTCGTCAGAGGCCCGAATGAACAGAATGTAACAGATGTTTGCAGCTCTGACTGAGGTAATAACGCAACAACAGAGACAACAAATTTTACCTCCTCCACCTCCGCCAGCCCAAGTTGAACCGGACAACAACGATATTATCAATCTGACTCAAAAGTTCATGAAAATGAAACCGTCAACCTTTCTTGGTGGAATTGAACCATTAAAGGCTGAAACATGGTTATTGGAGATGGAGAAATTGTTTGAAGTATTTCCCTGTTACCAGGTTCAAAAAATTCTTTTGGACATCTACACTCTGAAAGACGAAACTTGAAGATAGTGGTTATTGGTTCGAAACGGTAATGGAAATATGTCATGGGTTCAATTTAATACGATCTTTTATGACAAGTATTTTCCACAGTGCTTCCGAGATCGAAAGGTTTCAGAATTTCAGGAACTCAAACAAGGCAGAATGTCTGTAGCTGAGTATGAGGCAAAGTTTACTGAGTTAGCCAGATTTGCTCCTCACATGGTGGACATGGACTATAAGAAAGCCTGCAAATTTGAGGGTGGATTGGATTTAGATATACTAGATCGGGTGGGAGTCCTCAACCTACCTACGTATGTGAATGTATTGGATAGAGCATTGATGGCAAAAGCCATTTTGGCAGCAAAAAGGCAAGCTCCAGCCCCAACAACTGAATGGAAAGGCAAAAGATCTGGATTCAGTTTTAAAAAGAACCGTTCAATTGCCATGAATAAGAAACAAAATACGGGATCTTCTAGCAGCTCAAGTCAAAGCAGTGGGTCTATGCCTGTTTGTACTCAATGTGGAAGGAGACATAGAGGAGTTTGCCATCGGGTATCGGGTGCTTGCTTCCGATGTGGCAAGACGGGCCATATGATAAGGGATTGTCCAGTAGGGTCAGAAAATACCAATCGTCCTGTGGCAAGTTTAGCAGGATTTGCTTCTAGGTCAAAAACAAATGCTAGAACTAATACTGGGAAAGAACCTCTGAGACAAGGTCGAGTGTTTGCCTTAATGCCTGGTGACGTATAGAACACCGAAGCTGTGGTGTCAGGTATACTCCCTATATGTCTCAAAATGCATGTGTACTGGTAGATTCTGGTTTTACGCATTCATTTGTATCACATGCTTTGTCTCGAAAATTAACTAGACTATTGGAACCTATGCCATATGTGTTATCTGTATCTGCACCGTCTGGGGATTATATGATATGTGCTTATGTTTATCCGGTATGTGATATTGTGATTGGTGATATGACATTGTATATTAACTTGTTGCCCTTAAGCATTGATCATTTTGATTGTATTCTGGGTATGGATTGGTTAATTAAATACTGTGCCACCATTGACTGTGCCAGTAAATCTGTTGTGTTTAGACTACCTGGTACACTTGACTTTACTTTTATTGGAAATGGGGTAGTTCCTCCACCATACTTGATTTCATTTATAAAAGCCAAGACGTTGTTGAGAAAATGGTGTCGAGGCTATTTGTGTAGTGTGTTGACTGTGCCTTCGGATAGTACCAGTGTGGGAACTATTCCAGTAGTTTGTGACTTTTCCAATGTGTTTCCTAATGACCTTCTTGGGGATTTAATTAATAGAGAAATTGAGTTTACAATTGACATAGTACCTGGAACACAACCTATTTCTAAAACCCCATATAGAATGTCAACATTTGAACTGAAAGAGTTAAAAGTCCAACTTCAACAACTGTTAGACAAGAAGTTATTCGCCCGAGTACTTCACCATGGGGTGCTCCAGTGTTATTTGTCAAAAAGAAAGACGAGTCTTTGAGGCTATGTGTGTGTGTTGTTTTCTGGCCACACTGCCAACCAAGTACTCAGCTGGAGAACACTGGCAGAATAGATATTGCCCAAACGAGCTGTCACAGAAAGAAAGGACTCCGGCAGTGGTTCGTCCACTCGGAGGCACTCCGATGATCAAGTCAGTTATCTCTCAAAGATAATAAAAGTGCTTAACTCACTATTCAGAATACAAAAAGCGTACCTTAGACCCACGAGGGTGCCTTACTTTTATAACCAATACTGACCTGAACCCTGTAGAAGCGTAGCTTCAATGGACTCTGGCTCAATACCTATCCAGGACTCTCAAATAGATAAAGATAAACTCCTTAAGAGCTTTATCCCTATCCAGGCATAAGTCCTCTCTCATTCTAGGACTCTTATAACTTATCCGCTCATCTCGGATTCCGGTATCTCCACAGATAACCTCGGCCTAGCCGAGATTACCTCGGCGTCAAGTCAAGGACACGTGGCACCTCGGCTGGCACTTCGGCGCCACCTTGGCCACGTGTTGCTATCCAGAAAATATGTCCCCACAACTGCCCCCTAGGTTCTATTACCTCGGCATCCTGAGGTGATGGAACCTATATTGTTTGATCCTTAGCACATCGGCTAAACTTGCTTTATCTTTCATTACTGAGGTTGTCACACATCGGCTTTCATATGATAAACTCTTCAGTGTGTTTGCACCAATGCTTTAGAACTAATAACTAAGCTTGTTCAAGTTCATTCAGCCAAGATCATCCTCCCAGCCGAGGTCTTTGTCTCATTAAACCAAGAACTCCAAGAGTTTTCACACGCGTATGAGTTGTCACGCATGGTATTTCAACCGTTTCTGCCATGCGTCCCTTCCCTATCGAATCGTACCTGACACGCTCCATCAAGTCGTGTCACATTTGCGTATGCCACCTGACATGCACGTCGTCCAAGGCACATTCAATACCACTTTGCTGCCTTCTCCGTGTTTTGACAAAAATCCTTTCCCTCTTTCTGTCTTTTCACTTTGCATCTTTGATTTTGCACAAATTTTCTCTTTTTAACTTTTCTCTCCCAAATCCTCCATTTTCGTTCTTGAAGCTTTATGCAACTTACTTTATTCTTTCCCTCCGGCGGGCTTTCGACGTTCTGCCACTCGTACCACCTGCATTCAACTCCGGCATACCTCACACCGGCTCCACATTCTCTGGTAAGCTACTGCTTCCCCTCTAATCAATCTGTGTTTTCCTTCAAATTTTTGCTATGTTTGTATACGGCCATTACAAATCTATTTATGCTCTTTAAACAGTCATTTGTGTGTTGAATTTCCCATTTGCCATCTATTTCATGATTCTGATTTTGTATAATCTTGTTTGCTTATATATACACACATATACACACATGTTGTCATATATTTTGACGTTCTTGATAGTTTGTCAGTATTCTTACTCTTACGCACATTTGTATCTCATGCAATGTTTTTGAATCCCTTCTGGTTTTCTTGAGTATGAATCTCTATTCTTCTCTATTTTCTTGCTGTTTTTCCAGATTCCTGCCTTTGATCCCCCTGTTTTAGTAACTCTAGGACTGGGATTTGCTTTAGATCTCCAAACTCTAGGAAAAATTGAAACAAATTCCGTTTAGATCCCAAAAAAAAAACCTTGCCCCAGCATTCGTTTAGGTTTTGTCGAGGTCCTTAAAACCCTAACAAACCACTTCCTCTTGCAACCCAATACTTTTCCCCTTAAGCCGACATTATGGGTATGTGGAGGTGGAAGGTAGATACCCCAATTAAGCTAGAATATTTCAGGTAGGAGTTCACCATTCCTACCGATGTCCACCTCAGGCTTGCTGGGGAGGAGGACTCCATCATGCCTAAGGACGACTCCGTGCCTTTTCCAGTCGTAGCCTTCATAGAATGTGGACTTAGGCTTCCTCTCGATATTCTTTTCTGAGACGTCCTATACTACTACAAACTGAACCCAATGCAGCTTGCCATTAACTCCTACCGAGTTATTAATGGTATAATTTCCTTAGCCAAAAGAGAGAATGCTAGGTTTACCCTTGCCGATATCCAGTGCTGCTATACCATGTGCAGCCTTAAGTCAGAAAAAGGCAATATTTACTGCCTTAAGCCGAAGTTAATAGAATGCAAACTCATTGTCGACCTCCCTGATTCCAACAAAGGTGCCGGGGACGATTATTTCATCGTCTCGGGCAACTGGGAGTTCCTTCCAGATGACGACCTTCACCTCTACCCTCTTAGTCATACACTGTTCAGAAAGGGAGATGATAAGAGCCAAGTGTTTGCTTCTATTTGCTTCTCAAGTCTTTTTTACTTTGATATTTTTATATGTTCTAACATTTGTTTGGTTTTGTTTTGCAGTTCTTCCCCAGCCCCCAAAGGACTTTCGCAAAAACTTTTTTCCCAGTAAAGATTTTAAGAAGTTGCTGGATTTGCCTGTTGATCAACGCAAGGCTCCGTTGTTGCTCAACTTTATCCCGACGTACAAATCTGTTCTTCCCGACGTCCCAAGAAAAAGGAAAAGCAAGTCTCCTCCATCAGCAACAACTCCACAAGTCGAATCATCAAGGCCTGACCAAGGATTAACATCTGGTCCAGTGGAACAGCCATCAACCTCAGCTCCGCAGCTGATTCCACCTTCTCAACGCCAACCCCGACGCCGAGCTCCACTACAAGCTCCAGCAGACAGGACTCGAAACCGAAGATGTCGAAGTGCTGAGGCGTCATCTTTCGACCCAGCAAATCCACCAATAGCTCTTCCAGCAATCCATTTTGGCACAAGGGTCACAGTTGCCGCCACAACCGACGAGATGGGTCGTAAGAAGGCCGTTGCTGATGATCTTTTGGCCGACATCCCCAACATTGTCTCCGTACAATCTTCACCATCACAATCGCAACCAAAGCAAAAGCTAAAGAGGCTGAAGAAGGCCCAAGCCAAGGCAACGGTGACTCAGATTGATACTGAGGACACCTTGTCGATTTCAAAATTGGCCGAGGGTGAAAAGACCTCCTCCGCCGCCGAGAAGAGGCCCGCCTAGGCCGAACCATCCGAATCCACCAAGTCAAAGAGGCCGAGGTTGGCCTCTGTAGCTACCTCGGGGTTTCTCAAATCTGATGCCCCTTGGGCCCCCCCAATCGCAATTGAGGACAAGCCAGTTAGAGCTGGTGACAGCGCCGATGACATTGAGGTCGGCATTGCCCTCTCTACTGCCTTGCTCCTCTCCAAAGATCTTGACCGCAACGCCGAATTCAGCGAGTATGAAAACTTCGCTCTAATGTTGCAACATTCCGTCCAAGTAAGCCCTTAACACTTGGTACTTTTCATTTTCTGCTATTTCATACTTAGAGAGTTTTACTAACTTATTTTTTCCATTTCTTCTAGGCAATCCAGCATGCCCACTCCTTCGGGATGTAGGCCTTCGCCATCAAGAAGGAATTGGTCCAAAAGACCAAGGAGGCTGCTAACTCGCTCAAGTCCCTCAACAGAGCCGATGGCAACATGAAGGCTTTGATAGATCAAGCCAATGCAGCCAAGAAGGCTCAAGACGAGGCCGAGGAGAAGGCAGGTACTGCCGAGGCCATTGCTAAGGTCTTTGAAGCCGAGAAGAAAGAGACCGAAGCAAAGATGGTCGAGGCCCAAAAAGAACTCTAAGATGCCTTGGCCACAAAAAAGGCCGAGATCAAAGCGGCGGACGAGAAGGCATACGCCGAGGGGGCAGGCGACGTCAAAGAAGACTACAAGAAACAAGTAAAACAGGCATGCAACAAGGGTTTCACCTTTGGTTGGATGGCTACTTTAAAAGAGTTGGTTGTCCCCGAGGACTCGCCTCTCCGAGAAAACAGTCGCATCGTCCTGCCATTCCCCCATACTCCAAGCCAATCCGAGGACGAGGCTGAGTCCGAGGAGGAAGCTGAGGCCGAGAAGAGGGAAGAAACTGCTAGGGCCAAGTCCCTAACTCTGAATGAGCAAGTCTTGGACTTGACTCAAGATGAGGAGGATGAGGCCTCAAAGGATGCCTCCTCCCAGAAGACAAACTCCGAGGTGCCAATCGCCGAGAAGAGCATCGACCAGACTCTTCAAGAGATCGATGCCGAGCTTGCGACTGAGAAGGCTGCTGAAAAGGGCTCACAAATGTCTTCTGAGGCTGGGACACAACCAAATGTTGGCACCGAGTAGTTCATTTTTGATGCTCTTCTTTATTTCTTGTACCTTGTACTTTTTTCCTTACTTTTGAAACAATGTTAGCTTTAATTTGGCCGACGTGCCACCTTTGTAACCTGAACAAATATTCTTCTTTGTTAGGCCGAAGTACCTTTTGTACTTGAACTTCTTTATCTGAATGCAAGTCTTCTTTTCTGACTAAGTGTTTGAATGCTTGTCTATTTTGTATGCTTCCATACTTAGAATATTTTGCATGTTTTCGAAGTACACCTTAATTGTGCAATCTCTTCGAGATAGAATACCTCGGATGTATCCACTGACTTGTTTATCTTGGCATTGGTTCAACACTTGAAAACATTTTGAAAAACTAGCCACTTTAGTTTTACTTCTCAAGGCTTCTGTCTTCCATTATTTTTCGAATCTTGGTAATATGGTAATCTCGGCAAATGCGCAAATACTTCTTTAAGAATAACTTTGACTTAACTTCAACTTGTAAATCATCTAAAATTTCAACAAGTATTAAACCAACTTCCTTTTACCATGACCTCGGCTTAACTTCAACTTGTAAATTTTGCTTAAAATTTCAACAAGTGTTTAAACCAATTTTCTTTCAACATGACCTCGGCTTAACTTCAACTTGTAAATTTTTCATAAAATTTCAACAAGTGTTAAACCATCTTTAGCTTGTAAATTCCAACTTCCAAGTATTATTCTCCGACTCTCTGCCCTTAATGTGAACTTAAGTTTCACTTATGTTCACATTAAGTATGGACCTATGATCTTGTCGTCGAGATCTGATTCGAACAGAGACTGGTCGAGATTATCAACCTCGGTCTCTGTTAATCTCACTGATATATACTTATTGCCATTCAAAGTTTTAATTCTGCCAAAGTAGCAAATCGAGGTGAATTCAACTTAGTTCAACTCTATTATATGTAAGTATAATTCAACTCTGTCATATAATAAGTCTAAGTTATTCATTATGTTTCAATCAGAAACGTCACCAACTTAGTTCAACTCTATTATATGCAAGTATAATTCAACTTTGCCATATAATTCAACTTTGTCATATAATAAGTCTAAGCCATTCATCATATTTTAATCAGAAACATCGCCGACTTAGTTCAACTCTATTATATGCAAGTATAATTCAACTCTACTATATAATAAGTCTAAGTCATTCGTCATGTTTCAATCAGAAACATCGCCGACTTAGTTCAACTCTATTATATGTAAGTATAATTCAACTCTGCCATATAATAAGTCTAAGCCATTCGTCATGTTTCAATCAAAAACATCGTTAACTTAGTTCAACTCTATTATATGCAAGTAGGAACTCTGCCATATAATAAGTCTAAGCCATTCGTAATGTTTCAATCAAAAACATCGCTAACTTAGTTCAACTTTATTATATGCAAGTAGGAACTCTGCCATATAATAAGTCTAAGTTATTCGTCATGTTTCAATTAGAAACATCGCCAAGTTACTAATCAGTCATACTACACAAGTGTAAAAAAATCAAGTTAAAACTTTATTATTATTTCGGCTAATAACAAAAAACTAAGAAAATCAAATGATAGAAAAACTTCAGATTGCAAGTATTCCAGGGTCTTGGCAACTCTTTGCCTTCACTGTCTTTAAGCCGATATGCCCCATTGCCCAATATCGAGATGATTCTATAGGTGTAGACACCCCATTTTTGACCGTCCTCAAGACTTGGATATGCTTGCAAGTACATCCAGGGACAAGTTCGATTGCTCGTCGAGTATTCGAATTTCGCGAAGGAACGTCATAGGTTTGAGCTTTCCAAACCCTATATTCTTTCTGTCTCATTTTTGGACCATGTGTTGGCCCTTTCAGCATGCTTCTTGTGAGGCACTGCCAACCACCTTTTGGCCCTGCCGGCCATGGAATTGTCCCTGCCTGCCATTGATGAAGCTTGTCGGCCATCAATGATGCACTGTCGGCCATCACTGATGGCCGGTAGAACACCTTATCTCAGCAGATTTCACGCCAGATCTTTTGAGCCAGCTGGTTTTCACTCATCCCTCCTCCATACACGTGTATGGAGAGATGAAATCCTTTCCAAGCTTGTTCAACAAGCTTTGCATTGCATGCCTCTATATAAGGGGAGGCTACCCCCCCTTTACAGAGGTTCAGCAACTTCTAGAGACAATATATCTCTCTCTCTATATTTCTCACTCTCACTCTCTCTCTCTCTCTCTCTCTCCATATTGTGTTAGTTTGTGCCTTAAAGTGTAATTTTTCTTCATTTTTGCACTATAACACCTAACAACACACCACCATCTTTGAGCTGAGGTTCTTGGGAGTGTTATTTGAGCTCCGAAAGTTGGTTTTCGCCTCAAAAGCTACTGGTTTCGAAGTTGTGCTTCAAGGGTGAGTGCATTCCCCTTTTAAGCTTTTGTTTGTATACCATATTGGCCATCCTTGCATATTGTTTTAGGCCTTGCTTTCAACTGAAAAAAGTTATGATTTTAAGTGTTTAAGATGTTTGTTTGAGGCTTCTTTGGTGTTGGGGGTGATCCACTCCCTTTTGTGCCTTGTTAGGCTTTGTCTTGTACCATCACTTTGAGCCTTTGTGATCACCTTTATTTGGCCTTTCTACCACTGAATTCCAGAGGAATTTCAGTGGTGGAAACTTGGTTTTGATGCCTCAAATAGGAGGGGGTTGTCCCCCCTCCTCTTCTCTTGTATGCTTGTATTGATAGCTCATCAAAGTAGTATGTTTGCTAAAATTGTTTTAGGTCTATCTCAGTAGGTTTTTGGTGTTGTTTTAGCATGCTATAGCTCTGTCTAGGCTTGGTTTAATAGCCTCTTACATGCTCCTTGCACTTGTAGTACATTTCCACTCACTAGCCTAACATGCATCATGCTTTGGACCATCATTCTAGCATGATTTTGGCTCTACTCAAAGAAGATTTTGGTTATGTTTTAGCATGCTCTAGGTCTGATTCATGTTGTTTTGGTCATGCATGCATTTCTTTGTATAGCCATAATGCATTCTTGCTTACTAGCTTTGTGTATTGAGTCCACTAGTATGCATTGCTTGGGCTATTTGCATGATTTGGCATCATTTGTTATGTGATTTCAGAGCATGTTTCATTTCCATGCCCTCACATCTTTCATTCATTCAATGCTTTGGAGGGTTCATGCTTTATGCTTTAAACATGAGCCTTTGTGCATGCCATCTTGCCTAGGCTTTTGGGCTACCATTTCAGTGTGTTTCTGGTGATGTTTTGCCATGATACAACTCTGTTTTTGGTTGGTTAGAGCTTCCCTCATTTTCTTCTTACACTTGTAGTGTAAATCCTCTTTGCTAGCCTTGCATGCCTAATGAGTGAGCTTGTTATTCTAGCATGTGTTGACTTGGTATTGGCCCCTTTTTGGTGTTATTTTGACATGCCATAACTCTGAATTTTGTTGTGAAGCCATCTCATGCTTGGTTTTGGTAGGTGTAGTGTAATCCTCCTTGTTGGCCTTGCATGTTTATTGTTTTGGTTCTTCATGCTAGCTTGTTTTGGCTCTGCTCCATACATATTTTAGCATTGTTTTAGCATGCTCTAGGACTATTTTGGGTGTTCTTGGCCTTTTGGTTCATGTATTGCATAGCTATAGTGCAAGTGCCTATGCTAATTTCAAGCTTTGAGCCTCCTAGCATGCTTCATTTGTGACATGTACATGATTTGGCATCATTTACCATGTTATTTCAGAGCATATAGCATTGCCATGTTCTCACTTCTTTCACCCTTTGAGTGCTTTTAAGGGTTATGCATTATTGCCTTGTCTGTGGCCTAATGTGTATGCATGCATGCCTAGACCTTTGAGCTCCCATCTCAGCATGTTTTGGTCCTTATTTTGACCTATTTAAGCTTTGTCCATGATTGGTTCCATCATTTCTGTCATGTATTGCATGCCTCTTGTGTAGTCCCCTTCACTAGCTTTCATACTTAAGGACTCTTGCACGCCATACTTGTGTTGTTTGAGTGATTTGGCATCATCTCATACATGATTTCAGAGTATTTAGTGTTGTCACACTCCCATGTTTATCACTTCTTGATCATGTTTGAGGGTTGTGCTCTCATGCTTAGTTGATGAGCCATTGCATGTGCATGCATTATCTTACTTTCATGCCATCATTTCAGCATTTTGGCCACTGTTTTGGGCATGATTGAGGTCTATCCATATTCAGTTTAAGTCCATATAGCATGTTGTTTGCATGTTGTTGCATTGCATTGTGTTAGCATGTTGTTTGCATGTTGTTACATTGCATTGTTGTTTGCATGCTTATGTTGCATTACATTGTGTTTGCATGCCATTAACATTGCTAAGTTGATCATGTTGCATTGCATTGTGTTTGCATGCTCATGTTGCATTAGCATTGTTTGCATGCCTTTAGCATTGATAGGTTGATCATGTTGCATTGCATTGTGTTCAACCTGGTGTTGTGTTTAAACAAAGGTGGATTAGCTTATTTCATACTTGAAGTGATGAAATGAGCCAATCTTCCTTTGGGTCTCCATTGCCTTTGATTTCTCATGATAAGGAGGTGGTCTTGGTGTCTTGTTTGTCATGCATTTATTGAATTTGCACATGTTGGATCTTTGGCCATCATGCATCGAGATGTGTGATTGATGGTCTTGGATCCAATGATGCCCCCCTCCATTGATGTTTTGAAGTGATATGGAGTGGCATAGTGCGTACATACCCTTGGGAGACCCTCATTTTTCTCTATTTTGTGCTTTGCTGTAGCTTGGTGTCCCAACACATCAGTGGCCGGCACCCTTTTATTTCTGGCCGGCAGCCCTTCATCCTTGGTCGGCAGTGTGCATATTTGGTCGGCAGGGGGGTCAGCAGAAGCTTCTCATGGCCGGCAGGCCACTGATGCACTCCCCAGCACTGTTTTAGTGAGATCCAGCAGCTAATTCTCAAGGACACCCTGCAGACAGAGCCTCTAAAGAGCATTTGGAGAGCTTTTCGGGATGGGAATCGAGAGCATGCATCCTTCCTTGTTCAAGGCAGAGCTGAGGCAGCCTGATTTAGTGCTTTATTTGTTAATTAGCATTTGGTGTTGTAACTTAATTAATTCATTTGATTGGTTAAAGTTTTGTAATAATTAATTAGCTTAGTATAGTTAATTAGTTGGTTTGTAATAATTAGTTTAATTAGCTTAGCGTAGCTTAGCTATCATTCATTCGGACCCTTCGTCGAGAGGGCGAATTTTGTAATAAGTGTGCGTGTGTGTGATGCATGTCTTCCAACCCCACGTCTTTCTCCCTTTTATTTACCAGCTTTTGATGGTTAGATTAGGGCATATTTCAATTAGCATACTTATGCTTGCATGCGTGCATCCATTCATCTGTCTTGCATGCACCGGGCTCGGTGCATCATACAAACTGCATTGTATTTCAATTCCTATTTGAATACATGTATCAATTGTTGCATTCTTATGCCATCTTAGAATAACCGAGTCTATCTTAGTTGCATTTTTGCATGTGTTGCATTAGGCATTCTTGACATAGCTAGGACCATGCATTGATTACTAACTAGCTTCTATTTTGGCTCGGAGTACACTGTGAGTGTTTATGCTTTAGCATCATTGCATGTGTGTAAGTGACTGCCATGATAGCATGCTTGCCATGAGGCGAACTGCTTAAGTGATTAACTGCTTGAATGCCTGTGGGTGAAGGCTTGATTGCTCGAATTGGAACAACTGGATGATTGTGAGTTTTAAGCCCACTTGAAGTGGCAAAATCATGTTTTTCTAAGCCCACTTGAGGGTGGCAAATCTGTGTCTTAGCCTACTTGCGAGTAGCACTTTCAAACAATTTTCGAAAACAAACATGAGTTGTTTTGTTCCAATCCGCGTGATTGAGTCTATATTTGTATGTTGTGCGCATCACATAGTAAGGTTAGATTAATAACTGAAATAAGAACGCATATGTTTTCAAAAACAACATATTATGTTAGTAGAGGCCGATCCTTTGATCGGGCGAGCGGGGGTGCTCATTGCATGACCTTCCCCTCTCGTACCCAAGTTCCCAAGCCGAAGCAACTTTGGTGATGACGGACACATAGCCTTAGGCACGAGTCAGGGTTTCCTCAATTTCCCAAAACAAAATATTTAGGTGGCAACTCTGAAATCTGGCAAAGCAGTCCATGTTTGGCACTTCTTGATCAAAATTGATTTTCCAAAACGATTTGCCGGATTTGGACTCTTTGGTGATTTATCAGTCTTACATTGCACTTTGTGAGATTAGATTCAGAACCGTGATAGGAGTCCGAACTGTAGTAGCCTAGAACAACAATTCGCGCCCTCGCGCGCGGAGCGGAGTTCGGGGCGGTCTACAATAGGGTCCTTCCCAATTTGGGCCAAGCTTGCCCTCTTTGGGATCCTTCTTGTTGCCGACAACCTTTCTCAAGACAAGGTCCCCAACTTAGAACTCTCTTGGATTGATCTTCTTGTTATAAGCCCTAGCAAGCTGCTGCTGGTATGACCCCAGTTATATTGTTGCCTTCTCCCTTCTTTCTTCTAGTAGGTCCAGATCTCGGGCTAAGAATGCATCATTAGTCCCATTCTCCACTCCCTGGGTTCTAATCCCTGGGATGCCGACCTCTAATGGGATTACTGCCTCTGTGCCAGAAGCCATGGCAAATGGGGATTCCCCAGTTGATCTTCTCAGCGTAGTCCGATTTGCCCAGAGTACACTAGGTAACTCATCCATCCACCTTCCCTTAGCTGCTTTCAGCCTCTTCTTGATCCCATCTAAGATGACCTTATTGGATGCTTCTACTTGGCCATTGCTTTAAGGGAAGCTTGGAGTAGAGTAATAATTCTTGATCTTGTACTTTGCGCAGAAGCTCTTGGTTAGTTTACTGTCAAACTGTGTACCATTGTCTTTTATTATTGCCCTTGGGATCCCAAACCTGGTGATGATGTTCTTCCAAATGAAGCTCTTCACATCAACATCTCAAATCTTTGCGAGGGGTTCAGCTTCCACCCACTTGGTGAAGTAATCTGTTGCCACTAGCAAGTACTTCCTTTGTCTAGTTGCTTGAGGCAGTTGTCCAACAAGATTCATGCCCCATTGGGCAAATGGCTAAGGGTTGGACACTGGATTCAAGTCCGCTGCTGGTTAATGTATTAAAGGTGCAAACTTTTGACACTTCTCACATTTTCTGACATAGGCTTCAGCATCTTTCTGCATATAGGGCCACTAGTACCCCTGAGTTATGGCCCTATGAGCAAGTGATCTGCCCCTTGTGTGGCTTCCACATACTCCTTCATGTATCTCATCCAAGAAGTATTCAACTTGTGAAGGATGTACACACCTCAAAAGGGGTCCAGTAAAAGATCTTCTGTAGAGATGTCCTTCTGCTATCAGACTGAATCTTGCCGACTTCAGTTTGATCTTGTGTGCTTCTTTGTGATCATCTGGTAGTTTTCCCTCTTTAAGGAATATTTTTATTGCATCCATCCAGCTTGGTCCCATCTCCACACACATTGCTTCATGCTCTGTGTTCAGTGGTTCTATGCTTGGACCTGACAAGTAGTCCACCATTATCGTCCTTGCCTCTCCAGGTTTCATTGCACTAACCAGGTTAGCCAGAGCCTCGGCATGGCTATTGTCATCTTGACTAACCTGCTGTAGTCGGCAATTCTGAAATAAGGCTACCAGTCTGCCCACCTCCTTTACATAGGCCGACATCCTTTCATCTCGGGCTGTGTATTCGCCTGTTGCCTGGTTGACGATAAGCTAGGAGTCACAGAAAACTATTACCTCGTCGGCTTCCATTGCTACTGCCAACTTTAATCCTGCGATCAGTGCTTCATACTCTGCTTCATTGTTTGAGGCTTTAAACCCCAAACGAATGGATTGTTCCAGTATCTGCCCATCTGGCGATACTAGCACTACTCCTGCCCCCGCTCCTTGTCGGTTTGAACTCCCATCAACAAATAGCCGGAAGGAGTCGCCGATGTAAATACTGCATGGCCTGAGTTTCTCTTCTTTTCTCTGTTTGGCTATCCCCAACTAGGTTTCTCCTTGTTCGCATGGATCTCGGCTCAACGAAGCCCGATGAGTGATGGCATCTGGTGTGAACTTGGCCACGAAGTCGGCCAAAACTTGGCCTTTGATTGCTGTTCTGGGTCTGAATTCCAGGTCATATTAGCCCAACACCACTGCCCATCTGGCTATTCTGTCTGTCAGATCTCCCTGCTGCAACAGGGATTTCAAGGGATGCTCAGTTAACACCACAATTTTGTGGGCTTGAAAGTAATGATTCAGCTTCTTGGAAGCCATTACTAAAGCCAATGTTAACTTCTCCAAGGGTAAATATTTGATCTCTGCATCTGCTACGGTCTTACTCACGTAGTAAACTGCCGTTTGCTCTCATTTTTCTTCTTTGATTACTACTACACTCACTGCATGTTCTGAGACTACCAAGTACAAGAATAGCTCCTCTCCTAGTACTGGATTTGAGAGAACTGGAGCTGTGGTTAAATACTTCTTCAAGTTGTCCAAGGCGACTTCGCACTCTTCTGTCCATAAGAAGTCGTGGCTTTCTTCACTAAGCTGAAAAAAGGTTTACATTTGTCGGAGCTTCTGCTTATGAATCTATTCAGGGCTGCAGCCCTTCCAGTCAACATCTGCACTTGATTTGTCGATGTTGGGTTCTCCAACTCCAAAATGGCCTTGATTTGATCGGGGCTAGCCTCAATGCCCCTTCTGGTAACTAAGTATCCTAAGAATTTACCAGACCCAACTCCAAATGCGCACTTCGACGCATTGAGTCGAAGCCAATATGTTCTAAGGATGTCAAAAATTGCCTTTAAGTCTTCCAGATGATCCTCAGGTTCCTTGGTCTTCACGACCATGTCATCTATGTATACCTCCACTGTTTTGTCTATTAGATGCCTGAACATCTTGGTCACCAATCTTTGGTAAGTTGCTCCTGCATTTTTCAACGCAAACGGCATCACTCTGTAGCAATACAGCCCTTTTGGGGTGATGAATGTAGTCTTCTTCTCATCTGGGGGGTACATAGCTATCTGATGGTACCCCCTGTATGCATCCAGGAAGCTCATCCTTCCATGCCCTGAAGTGGCATCCACCAATTGGTCGATCTTGGGTAATGGGAAACTGTCTTTGGGACAAGCCTTGTTCAAGCTGGTGAAGTCTACACAGACCATCCACTTCCCATTCTTTTTCTTCACAACCACTGTGTTTGATAACCATGTCGGATAATTTACCTCTCGAATGGCCCTGGCCTCCAGAAGTTTATCCACTTCCTCTTCTACTACCTCGACATGCATTAACGTCGGCCTTCTTGCTCGCTAGATGACAGGTTTAGCCGACATGTCCACATTCAGTCTATGGCAAATGACCTCGGGGTCAATGCCAGGCATCTCGTACGGCGTCCAGGCAAACACCTCAATGTTTGCTCTCAAGAACTCCTCTAGCTCTTTTTGCTCTTCCTCGGCTAAGCCCGAGCCAAGAAGGAAGAAGCGCTCTTCATCCCCTTGCTGGATAAGGATTTTCTTCAAGGCTTCCTTACTCTTCTCAGCTGACTCTTTGCCGACGTCATCTAGGACTTCCATGTCCTCATCTTCAATCTCTGCGGCTTCTGCTTCTCGTATGTTGCAGGTGGATTTCATTGCTACCATGGAGCAATTCTTTGCCTGCACTTGATCCCCTTTGACCTCCTCAATTCCATGCTCTGTTGGGAATCGCAACAACTGGTGCAATGTTGAGGAACAGCCCCCATTGCATGCAGCTATGGCCTTCCCAAGATAGCATTATAAGAGGAGGGAGTGTCAATTACTGTGAACTCAGTTTTTACCTTCTTGGTGCCAGCTTACACCTCCAAACTTACTGCTCCCAGGGGCCACGTCGGCGTTCCATTGAACCCAACCATTGGACCATTGGATTGTTCCAGATCATCTTGGTGAAGGCCAAGCTCCTTGTAACACCTGACATACATGATGTCACAAGAGTTGCCTTGGTCAATTAAGATGCGCTTCACTTGGCATTCTCCAATCTGGAGGGATATTACCAAGGCATCGTTGTGTGGATATTGCACCATTTCTAGGTCGTCTTCAATAAAAAAAACACCACTGGTCCCTGGCACTCGTCTGCCCTAGGTCTTTTCTGCCTGACCTGGTACACATGTTGCAAGTGTTTTACCTTTTGAGTCTCCCCGCGTATTTCGTTCTCATTGACCTTCGAGTGAATCACATTAATCACTCGAGGTCCGCCTGCCTGCGGTTGTGGTGCTGATGGAGGAGGCGGTGCTGCCGGTGCCTGAGGCAGTCTTGCTTGTTTTTCCCTTGTCCTAGCCTCGTCTATAAGGTCCCTTAAATGACCTCGCCTTACCAGGTCTTCCAAATGTGCCTTCAGGGCTCTGCACCCCTGAGTCAGATGCCCATCTTCGTTGTGGTAAGCACAGAGCTTGCCAAGGCTTCTTTCCATAAATTCGCCTAGAACCCTTACTGGTGTTCTGTAATAGGGCTGATTTCGGATTTTCTCTAAGACTTTATAGATTGGGATTCAGAATACGGTTGTGACTGCCTGCTTAGCCCTTAATCCTGTCTCTTATTTGTTGTACCCGCCATTAGCTCGGCCTCGCTTCGGCGAGCCGTTTCCCTCATCTTGCTTCGACGTCTTTGTCCCCAGCATGTCTTCTTCAACCCTCGCATACTTCTCAATTCTGGCCATCAGTTCCTCCATACTTTTTGGCAGTGTCTTTACCAATTATTTTCGAAGCAAACAATCATCTTTCAGGCCGTTCTTAAAAGACACGACCGCCACCTCTTGGTTGCATCCTGGTATCCAGTTGAATACCTCATAGTACCTCTTGGCATAGACCCTAAGGCTTTCATCCTCACTAATTCTCAAAGCCATAAGGGAGTCCACCCTTAATGGCTGTAGCTTGTTTGTCACAAACCTAGCCATGAACATCTCGGCCAGGCCTTCCTAGGTTTTCACAGTTCCTTTCGGCAACTTGTGAAACCAGTCCGATGCAATTTCCCCGAAGGACGAGAACACCTTGTAGAGCAACGGCTCGTTCCCGGTGTATAGTGCCATCGAGTTCAAGTACAAGTCGACGTGAAAGTTGGGGTCCGACTTTCCGTCGTATATCTGGAATCTCGGTATACTAAACCTTTTCGGGGCCTCAAATTTGTCCAACTCTACCGAAAACAGCGTTCTCGGCTTGACTGGGGAGGTTACCTCAGCATTTTGTTGCTTCCTCTGGAGGTAATCCCTCAAATCCTCCTTGATCCGTCCAGAAGCTCGGCTATCTCCGAATTTCAGCCTTTTCAGCGCGCTACTTCCAGTGTCATTGTAAGTCCTCTTGGACCTCTCTCTGTTAGTTGCGTCGAAACAGAGTTCCTTCCCCTGAACATGCCGATGTTCTTTGGGTTCAGCTTCTTTGGTACGATGCGTCCTCCGTGAATCTCCCTTCATTGACTCTCCTCACCCGACCTCCCTTGAAGGCCGATGAGAGTGTTCCTTGGTCCTGGTGTGCTGGAGGGCTACAGGGACTGTTTTCTGCCCTCCCTTCTGGGCATTGTTCTTGGCCGCTGGAATCGACGTGTCTTGCAGCGGGAACGGTGGTTACATGATATTGTTCTGCATCATGAAATTGACAACCGTTTGCAAGTCTGCCAATTTGTTCACCATCCCCTTTATCTCTTTGTCCCTCCACAGGCATCTATCTTTCTATGCCTGGAGGTCGTCTTCGTTATAATACCCGCTTTGGTCTGATTTCTTTGGTACGTCGTCCTCCTGGCCGACGTCTTTCTCTCTGGGATTCTGATCCCGACTTTCTTCATTGTAATTATCCTCATCTATGTTGGGATCAAAGTGCTTACCACTCCCAGTAGGGATGTCGTCCCCAACTTTTTCTTTCTGTCCATCGTTGGCCATCTATTCTCCTTTCTTTCCCACAGACGGTGCCAAATTGTGTGTGTTGTTTTCTGACCACACTGCCAACCAAGTACTCAGCTGGAGAACACTGGCATAATAGATAGCGCCCAAACGACCTGTCACAGAAAGAAAGGAGTTCGGCGGTGGTTTGTCCACCCGGGGGCACTCCGACGATGAAGTCAGTTATCTCTCAAAGATAGCAAAAGTGCTTAACTCACTATTCAGAATACAAAAAGCGTACCTTAGACCCATGAGGGTGCCTTACTTTTATAACCAATACTGACCTGATCTCAGTAGAAGCCTAGCTTTAATGGACTCTGGCTCAATACCTATCCAGGACTCTCAAATAGATAAAGATAAACTCCTTAAGAGCTTTATCCCTATCCAGGTAGAAGTCCTCCCTCATTCTAGGACTCTTATAACTTATTTGCTCATCTCGGATTCCGGTATCTCCGCAGATAACCTCGACCTAGCCGAGATTACCTCGGCGTCAAGTCAAGGACACGTGGCATCTCGGCTGGCACTTCGGCGCCATCTTGGCCACGTGTTGCTATCCAGAAAATATGTCCCCACACTATGTATTGATTACCGTGAGTTGAACAAAGTAACCGTCAAAAACAAGTACCCACTACCCCGAATAGGTGACCTGTTTGATCAACTTCAGGGAGCCCAATTGTTTTCTAAAATTGATCTTAGATCCGGGTATCACCAATTAAAGGTTAAGGCAGAAGATGTAGAGAAAACTGAATTCAAAACTAGATACGGTCACTATGAATTTTTGGTAATGCCGTTTGGGGTGACTAATGCACCTGCTGCCTTTATGGATCTTATGAACAAGGTGTTTAAATCATATCTGGATGAATTTGTTGTTGTATTTATTGATGATATCTTAATTTACTCCAAAGGCAGGGAAGACCATGAGAATCACTTGAGAACCGTGTTACAGACTCTGAGAGAAAAGAAGCTTTATGCAAATTGTCCAAATGTGAATTCTAGCTCAACAATGTAGCATTTTTGGAACATGTGATTAACAAGAATGGTGTATCAGTAGACCCATAGAAAATTGAAGCTATTGTCGACTGGCCAAGACCAACTAATGTGACAAAAGTTAGAAGTTTTCTGGGACTTGTTGGTTATTACAGAAGATTTGTGAAAGAATTTTCAAAACTTGCTATGCCATTGACCCAATTAACCCAGAAAAATGTCTCATTTGATTGGAATGATCAAAGAGAGTCTGCCTTCCAAGAGTTGAAAACCAGGTTAGTAACTACACCAATTTTGACTCTGCCTAATGGTACTTGATGGGTTTCAAATTTATAGTGATGCTTCCTGCAAAGGTTTGGGATGTGTGTTAATGCAAAATGGGAAAGTGATTGCTTATGCTTCTCGGCAACTCCGCCCTCATGAAAAGACCTATCTAACCCATGACCTTAAATTAGCTGCCATAGTTTTTGCTTCAAAACTTTGGCGCCATTATTTGTATGGAGTAACTTATGAAGTATAAACAGATCATAAAAGCTTAAAATACTTCTTTACCCAAAAGGAACTAAACATGAGACAAAGAAGGTGGCTAGAATTGATTAAAGATTATGACCTACAAATTTTGTATCATCCAGGGAAGGCAAATACCGTTGCAGATGCATTGAGTCGAAAATCCATTGGGAATTTGTCGTGTTTGCTCACTGGCCAAAAGGAATTGTTATGTGACCTGGAAAAGAATGAAATTGAGATTGTGATGCGTGAATAGGGTGGAATCTTAGCTGCTATTTTCGCTCAGCCTGCAATCATTGAAGAAATTAAAGAGAAACAACCACAAGATGAATTCTTAAAAAAGATCATGGATGAAATTGACTCAAAACCAAGGCCCGGGTTTGTACTTGAGAACAATGTGTTGAAATTTCAGGGTCGCCTTTGTGTGCCGGTCTATGATGATTTGAGGAAACGCATTCTGACTAAGGCCCACAATTCCAAATTTGCTATGCATCCAGGAAATATAAAAATGTATCATGATTTGAAGCAGAATTTCTCGTGGCCAGGAATGAAAAAGGGTATCGCAGATTTTGTGGCTAAATGTTCACACTGCCAACAAGTTAAAGCAAAACATCAACGACCCGCTGGTTGTTACAACCACTTCCAATACTGGAATGGAAATGGGAGCACATTACCATGGATTTCATTGTGGGATTGACTCGCTCCTCCCGAGGTATGGATTCTATCTGGGTCATTGTTGACCGTTTAACTAAGTCTGCTCATTTTCTACCTGTCAAATTTATTTATAATGCAGACAAGTTAGCTAATATATATATAAATAAAATTGTGAGATTACACAATGTATTAGTATCTATAGTGTCTGACAGAGATTCTAAGTTTACATCAAGATTCTGGCAGAGTTTACAACAAGCTTTGGGGACTGAATTGCAATTGAGTAATGCCTACCACCCACAGACAGATGGCCAAACTGAACGAACAAATCAAACTTTGGAAGACATGTTAAGGATGTGTGTCTTAGACTTCCAAGGGAAATGGGAGACCTATTTACCATTGGCTGAATTTATGCATAATAACAGCTATCATTTAAGTATTGGGATGGCTCCTTATGAGGCTTTGTATGGAAGGAAATGTCGTTCTCCTATTTGTTAGGCTAAAGTAGGTGACAGACCCTTGTTGGGACCAGAACTTGTGTAAGAAACAACTGAAAATGTGAAATTGATTCGACAGAGATTGAAAACTGCACAAAGCTGCCAAAAGAGCTATACGGATGTCCGAAGGCGAGATAAAGAGTACGAAGTCGGGGATCATGTATTCATCAAAGTGACTCCAATGAAAGGCCAAACACGGTTTGACATGAAAGGCAAATTGACACCAAGATATGTTGGACCCTATAAAATCCTTGAAAAGATTAATTCAGTGACATATCGGGTAGCTTTACCACCAATCATAGAACATATGCACAATGTATTTCATATCTCTATACTTCGGGATTATTTAAGAGATCCACTACATGTGATTGAGCCAACTCATGTACTTCTGAAGAATGATTATACATACGAAGAAAGGCCAATGCAAATTGTGAACCGTCGAATCAAAAGACTGAGAAACAATGAAATTCCATTAGTGAAGGTTGATTAGAAAAACCATGGAGAAACCTATACTACATGGGAAACAGAAGAAGACATGATGAAGAGATATCCGGATTTGTTTCCGTTGGACCCAACATTTTTCCGAAACGAAGGTAATTCGAGTTTGGAGGACCAAACTCTTTAAGGAGGGAAGACAATAACAACCCTGATCCATGATTAACGTTAATTCATGCTTAATTATGCCTAATAAATAATTGAAGTGAGATGTTGCATCATATGTTGCCTTATGTGTGTATAGATCTGTTTAATATAGAAAGATCTGTTCATGTTTTCATTTCGGTTTACGAATTGAAGGCCTTATCGGCATCCGATTCAGAAATTGACTTGATTTATATGCTAATTGGAATTTTTAGAATTTTGTGGTGGGTTTAATGGAAATTCGTTTCGGAACGACTAAATTAGAGTAATTAGTGCTCAATTAAGACTAATTAATGAAATCCTTAGATCCAAGCCTAACTAAGGCACTAGTGGACTCTTATATACACTCATATACTCTCATTTCATTCTTTTTGGAGCTACAAACGTGAGAAAGGGAGAGAAAGACCAAAAATGAAAGTGAGTTCAACAAGGAAGAAGGGGTAGCTTACTAGAAATTGTTGAGAGTGAAGAGGATTTGAGAGTTTCAACTTCAACACTTGTGAACTTAAGTCTCTAGGTAAGAATGTTATCCTTGAGCCTTGAAACCTAGACTATAATGCATGAACACAAGAGAATTATGTTGATTGAAGCAAGAATTGAGTTAGAAATGAAGAGTATTGAGCCATACCATGCATGCATGCATATTTTCTCACATTTTGAGTTTAATTTCCAAGAATTCCCTCATGCATGTCTTGAATTCACCTTAATTTTGGGAGATCATCAAGTTTCATGCTGTTTTGTAGCATTTGATCATGTTTTGAGGAGCTTAAGTTCAAAGGAATTCATGCATGTCATGTTCATGGATCATTCATAAATTTTAAGTTAAATTTTTGCACAATTGGCAAGTTATTTGGCCATGATTTCTTGAAAAGATTCTTAATTCATGGTGTATTATGGATTTTTAAGTGTTCCTCAAGTTTTGGCCTAGAAAAATCAAGTTTTGATGCTTAATGATTGAGTTTTGAGCTTTTGAAGCAAATTTGAAAATTCTAGAATTCTGCTTCCACGCTCAAGCGTAGGAGTTCACGCTCGAGCGACCACTCTTAGTGCATGCACTTCCGCTCGAGCGACCATGCGGACTCATGGTCACTCGAGCGGGAAATGCAAGCTCCTAGAAGTTCATGTGTTTTTGCAGATCACTCGAGCGACAAAAGTCACGCTCGAGCGAGGGTCTGAGTCTCACACTCGAGGGAGGATCAAGCATCTGTCGAGCGTGAAAATCAAGTAACCAGTACTTTTTCAAAATTTACAGACCGCTCAAACGGACAAAGTTACGCTCGAGCGACCCCTTATGTTTTGCATGTCCCCTCGAGCGCGGAAAGCCACGCTCGAGTGTGGACCCTGTTTTCAGCAAGTTTTGAAAAATGTTTTAAAGTACATTTTTGCATCCTCATTCCATCCTAGCCATTCTTAGGCCAAGATTAAGACACCATAATGAGGATAAAGGCTAGAAACACACTAAGAACAATTAAATAAGTTATGTACACTCCGAGCGTGTGTTTCAATGTATGTATCTATTATGTTATGTAGGTCACGCCCCGCAAGACATCTGATTTGCTTATTCTGTCTATTTACCTTAGAGCCTCTGTTATCTGTGAGTAATAACTTTGTAAAGCTATGTTCAATTTATAAGTATTTTCTGAATGATATAAGATGATCTGTTTTCTAAAATATTACTTTCTGTATGAATGAACGGTTGTCCAATGTTTCTGAAATGTATTCATGGCATTCTTAGCTTCAGATGACATCTGTTATCTGTTCTGTTACGTCCCAATTATGGGTCAACTGCCCGTCTCATGAGCCAACTGTTATGGATCCTTCTAAATACGTCACTTTATGGGTCAACTGCACGTCTCATGAGCCAACTGTTGTGGATCCTTCTAAATACGTCACTTTATGGGCCAACTGTACGTCTCATGAGCCAACTATACCGTCTCCGTGCACGTGAGTCAACTGTAAGCCTTCATGGCCGTCCTTTTATGGGTCAACTATATGCCTTTATGGCCATCTCTTTATGGGTCAACTGTTTCTGCTAGTGCTAATGAATGTGCCACGTATGATTAATTGAAGGTTCTAATTATGAATATGACTCTGAAATTGTATCTGTTATGTACTATGATTCCTGAACATAATTACGAATTCATTTCTGACAACTATTGAATTCTATTTTCTGTAACTGTTATGGACAAAATTCATTAAACCTCTTTATTCTGTTATTATTCACTGAGCTCCAGCTCACTATTTATAATATATATGTAGGTGAGCAGGCACGTGACCAAGGCCAGAGTTGGTGGCCTATGTTTCTGTTTTGTCAGCCAGCTACCGTGCCTCCTGAGGAGGTTCCTTTTGAGAGGTTTATGTTAGGACTTTAATTGAGCTTGTTTTGTATATCTGTACTTGGGCTATGTACCCTTTGACCTTATCTGTGTAGTTAGGAAACGTAAGACTGATGTATTTTTGTCGACACATCTGTATATATATATAAGTTTGTTTGAAAATTTATGTCCCATGTATGTCTGCATAACTCTATAAACTATGTTAATTTTGTATATTTGCTTCCGTAGCCCCTGTTTTATGTTATCTTGTTCAGAGGCCTTTGGTAATCTAAGGATTACTGGCCGGTTACGACGCTAAACCCATAAGGGTGGGTTTGGATCGTAACAATTCTAGTATCTGATTCATTCCACTCATTTTCAGGTTTTGGTACATTAAGGCCATCTACGATTTTGGTAGAAATTTTTGAACCATTGCAAATAATTTTTCAACATTCATAATCATTAGATTGAACAGGTATTGTCATCCTAGTTTTCCAATAGCTAAAATTTGTGCTGCTAAACAGTGGTGGCCTATTGGATGCTTGTCCCTCAGGTAAAAAATAACTAGGAGTTGTCATGATCTACTCTAAGATGGTTAAGTCACACAAACTAGAGCCTAGACTCTGATACCAATTGTTATCCCAAGTAGGCAACCCAAGAGGGAGGATGGTGAATTAGGTTGTTAAAAAAAAAATTACAATATTAAAATTTATAAACACAATATTCAGAATTTTAACAAATATAAAACAGAGTAATAATTATCAAAAGAAAAAATTAAGAGATATAGGAAGAGAAAATCAAACACTGAGATTTATAGTGGTTCGGCACGCCAGGCCTACGTCTACTCCCCAAGGAACCTCCTTGAGAATTTCTTTACTATCAAAATAAATTAATACACCACTAAGTCTTCACCAAGCTTGTGGATTTTACACAAGACTTATTCTTATCTATTGAGCCTCACTCAACAATAAATGCCTCATCCTTATAAAAATCTCTCACAAAAATAATGAATAAAAATAAGTGGTACTTAAACCCTCTTTTACAATAATTCTCTCACAAAGAGTAGATATGAAAATGTAAGAACAAATGCTACACTTAGATCTGAAAGTGAAAAGGCAGAATACAATATACTCAAAATTTTGGAGCACACAGAAATTTTTTCTCTTCAAGTTCTTGATTTTTCTCCACACACACACTTCTATTTATATCCAAAAATATACCCATTGGAAGAGACAGACGCTCCTCAAGACTTCAGCTGAATCAATCTAGAAGAGAATCACGTGGAAAGAAAATTTGCAATCTTGCAAATTTGAACACTTATAGGCTTTAGTCAAAAGTGTACAAAAAAGCAAAAAGAAAAGTTAATTGAAATTATGTCATGTATGACTTTCCATATGCTAATATATATGATACAATCAATGTTGTGTAAAAAAAAAATCTAATTGCTCCCGTGATGTATGTTATTTGTATTATATGCATTATATATATAATGTTCTAATCAAATATTTGCATATACAGAAAAATCTCTTTAAATAATATTTATGATGGATCTGAAAATACATGTCATCTTTAAAATATTGTATATGTTATAGAGATTTTAAACTAAATATATCCTACTACTCCATATCAATTTTGTCAAAACAAGACAATCCATCAATATCAAATTTGTCAAAATAATACAACCAATCAATTTATCAAAAGATGAATAATGATCAGCCTAATTTTTCAAAAAGTGAATAGTAAAGTTTTCGAAATATTTCCATTTAAATAATAGTTATAAAAAAATATATCATACAATTTATATTTTAAACAGATAATATTTTGTGTCAAATAATACGTGTATTAAAAATCCAAAGTTTTCAAATAATATTTTAGACATTATCAAAATTAAACAATATGATTAACATATGGGTTTAAAAAATCTAGCTGCCAAATCAGATCTGGACTGACATAGCCCTTTTCTCAGCCACTTTTTTAGATTTATGTGCAGAGTATGTCATCTTTTCTGACCTCTGAGCAGATCTTATGGCACCATATCTTCTACCATGAAGTTGACTTATGAGATTGAGCATTAAATAAAAGCTTGTGCATTTAATGAACCTTCTCTTCCCAAGACCTGCCTACAGTCTGCATTCACCATACTCTAATCAAACACAGCTGGAAGATATCCTCCATGATTTGCTCCAACGGCTAGAAGATTCAAATCTCCTCTCTTCAACAGTTAGAAGCCATTAATGCTATAAAGATGAAGCTCTCCTTGTTCGATCTATACACTTTTACAATACAAGAAACCCAGAGCATTCAAAAAGCATTCAAGAGCATTTAATATACTTCCACTTTCATATCTGAGTGAGTCTTTAGTTACTTGTGAGTTTACATTTTCATATCTATCTTTTGAGAGAATATTTGTAAAAGAGGACAGTTGTACCTCTTATTATTATTCCTTATTTTCCGAGTGAAACACGTGTAAAGTGAGGCATTTAGTTGGGACGTCCTCAACAGACTGAAGTAAGTCCTTTGTAAAAATTCACAAGCTAGGTGAAGCTTGGTGGTGCATTAATTCGTAGTGAAGAAATTTTCAAGGAGGTCTCTTGAGCAGTGAAAGTAGGCTGATGAGCCAAACCATTATAAATCCTTGTGTTGAGCTCTTCTTTCCTTCCCTTTTATTTTCTGTGTATTTATTGATTGTCTGCTACATTTAATTACTTAGTCTTTTGAAATCTATTTTCTGGCCAAATTTTTTAATTACCCAATTCACCCCCTCTTTGGTTGCTTTCCTATATAACAGAGACAATCATGATAAAATACAATTCCATTCAACAAATTCATTTAGAATGCAACGCTATCCAAACAAACTACCATGCTCCTCTAAAACGCATTGAGTTAAATGAAGGCTATGATGCAAGTTTCAAGGCATCAATAGTTGCGTATGACTGCAAATTGGCTTGACATAAACAACAAAATTGCATGTCCTACCTAGAGTGGCATCATCCTGCAAACCTCATTGCCCTCCCATCAGCAAACAGGAGGGCACTATTAATGGAATTATGAACTAATAATGTTTTTTTGCTAGACATCATTGGAGTGAAGGTAAAGTTTAAAAAGGGAAAAAAAAAAAAAAAAAAAAAAGAGGAAGAAAAGATCTGTTTGGACACTCAAATTGTTGTGACGATAAAGAAAATAAAGAAGGAAGGCATGATCGATCCAAATCCACTTATTCTTTCCCCAAAAAAGTGAAGGATTTAGCAGATTAGGATAAATTAGTTTGTGGTTGATGGCTTTGCATGTGACCCTTTTTTCTAGTGATTTCTAAATTTTCCATATGACTCAGAAAATAGAATATTCCTATCCTTTATTTGGTTCTTCATTCATCAAAATGATTTCACTCTCATTGTGTGTCTTTCTTCTCTCTAAACATCCAAGCAAATAGATGGACCATCACTCTATTTCCGTTCCTTTACTTTCCTCTCCCATTTAGCCATCCATTTTTGCTTCATCTTCTGTCTAAACTCCAGAGGACAATGTAAGACACTATCATGAAATAAAGAAAGCAAGATTGAACACAAAAGTGACTCATACTAATTTCGGCCCAAACACTAGGAAATTATACAATTCTTCACAATTAAGATTCAACTTCAACCCAAAAAAAAAGAAAAAAAGAAAAATAAATAAACTCAAAACACGAATATGTTAATAAGACAAACAATTCATTTCAGACTCTCCATTTAGGACTTGTATAGAACAATTACCGAGCTGCATGCTTTAGAGGCCGCCCATTTGTGGGTGATTGGTAATTGTTGTTTGTGAGGCAAGCGAACTGGGAAAGGTAGATTCTGCCATAAGAAATTTTCTCAAAGGTCTAAAAGATAACCTGCAATGGATTCTCTTTCTCGGACATGGAATCAAAGCCACTTTGGTAATCCCGCGCTGTAACCAAATTTTTTTTTCTCTTTTATATCTAACGATTTATTACGAGGGTTGTTATTAGCACCTACCTAATTTTTTGGACCCTCCGATTCTTAATTTTTTTTATTACAATTATACACTGAAGTAAAATTACATTAAAGAACAATTTTTAACGAAACACCCACCCACCAAATGAAAACAATTAGAATGATACTCTACAATATTATACACTCAGCTCCACATATTCCTTACCAATCTAAACTCTAATCGTATTCTTCTTCATCACCAACCTAAACTCACATATTCATCTTCAATGAAAAACATTTGAAAATTACCTAATCAGTTAACGTTTTGTTCGGTAGTTTCAAATGTGTTCGGTGTTCCAAATCAGTTAACGTTGCAAACAATCATATTACAGACACCAAGTTTCTACATTTGTAGTTGTTTTCACCACTCGTTGATACTTATAGAGTAATGGAGGACGATGACAACAACTGTGATAAGGTTGGCGTTGCATTAGTAAGTTTATTTATCTTGCATTTGTGATTCTGGGTCATTTTCAGTTTGGTTCGGTACTGGTTTGCCAACTGTTAAGGTTTTGTTTAGTAATACAGTGCTGAACATAAATATTTTGTTCGGAATTGGAATACTGAACAGTTCCATTTTGTAGGATTTTTTTCTCCTATTTTTGTTTTTTCTAAAGGTTTTTCCCTCTAAAACCCCTTGTATCAAGGATTTTACTCAAAATAAATAATAAAAAATAATAATAATATGTGATGGGGAGTTGGAGGTTACCTAAGAGAAGAAGAAAGAGACTGAGTCAGAGATTTCCAACGAAATTTTCAACTGAGATACCGTTGTTCACGATGACAAGGAAAAAGAGACTATCGTTTATGAGAGAAAGAAAAGGGAGGGACAGTTAATTTGTCTCTCAATCATTTGTTGTTCTCAATCGTTCATCATTTACTGAGAGAAAAAGAAAAGAGGATATGCAAAATTAGGTGCGTGTGCACTTAGGTGTGATGATATTATGAATATGGGTAAAACTGGTATTAAGTAGAGTGTTCAAAAAAATCTTATTAAAATTTAAAGTTTAACGTGGAGGTTCAAAAAAATAGGGGGTCCAAAGAAGTTAGGTAGGTGCTAATAGTAGCCCCCTTTATTATTTTGAGAAAATTATATATATATATATATATATATATAAGAGAATTTTACATGTGCCCATGGTTAAGGCTACAAATGAACCGAGTTGTTCGTGAGCTGGCTTAGTTCAGCTTATTAAGGGTTCAGTTCAGCTCATTTAGTAAACAAGTCGAGCTTAAGCTCGAGCTCAAATAAGTTCGGCTCGTCAAGCTTGGCTCTTTTATCTTTATTTAAATTATATAATAAATATATTATTTATATATTAAATAATATATAAATAATAATAATAAAATTCTTATCGAGCCAAGCCGAGGTTGAGCTCAGTTAGTTATCGAGCTGAGTTCAAACTCAATAAACGTACTCAATAAGTAAACGAGCCGAGCTCAAGCTCAGTAAAGTTCGGCTCGATTCGGCTTGGCTAATTTGTAGCCTTACGCGTGGTACAGTTCAAACGGTTTGAAAGTAAAATTATTAAATTAAATGGCGGATTGACAAACAAAAAAATCGCAATTTGGGTGTTTGGGGCAGATTGACAAATTGAAGAATATTACTAACCAATTATCAGTCATTTGTATAATATATAATTTTAATTTGTATAATATTTTTCATATATATAATATAAACTAATTTTACATACGAATATTTTTCATATATAACTATTTATTTCTAACAAATTTCACATCTTAAATATTTTTCATCACACTCATTTTTATTTTAATATTTCATTAGAGGTTAAAAAATATATGCGTATTAACTATAGCAGAACAAAACGATTTCGAAGATAGACTATAAATTTTAAAGTTTAATCTGCAATTAGCAGATAGAATAGTGCAGATTAGTGCGGTTTTAGCAGATTAAATGATATTTTACACAATCCTATTTATAACAAAATAAACCTTGAATTTTTAATTTTTTCAATTTAAATTTCTAATACTTTGATTTGTTTTCGATCTAAATTAACTGTCAATTTTTGTTAAGTAAAATTGATTGAAAAAATGTATTTTAATCATTAAACTCAATAAAAAAGTATACTTTAGACATTTTACATAAATTTATACTGAGTTTAATGGTTAAAATGCACTTTTTTAGTCAATTTTACTTAATAAAAATTGATAGTTTGTTTAGATTGAAAACAAGTAGTGAAGATTTGTTTGGACACTCAAATTGTTATGACGATAAAGAGAATAAGGAAGGCATGATCAATCTAGATCCACGTATTCTTTCCCCAAAAAAGTGGAAGGATTTGGCAGATAAGGATAAATTTATTAAATTAGTTTTTGTTTGATGGCTTTGCTTGTGACCCTTTTATTCTAGTGATTCCTAAATTTTCCCATATGACTCTGAAAATAGAACATTCATATCCTTTATTTGGTTTTCCATTCATCAAAATGCTCTCACTTTCATTTTGTGTCTTTCCTCTCATTAAACATCCAAGCAAATAGATGGACCATCACTCTTTTTCCAATTCTTTAGCTTTCCATTTTTCCATCTAAACTCCAAAGGACAATGTAAACAATATTGTGAAATAAAGAAAGCAAGCTTGAACACAAAAGCAGCTCATACAACACTAGGAAATTATACAATTCTTCACAATTAAGATTCAACTTCAACCCCAAAAAAAAAATTTAAACTCAAAACATGAAAATGTTAACAAGACAAACAATTCATTTCAAACTAACCATTCAGGACTCTTATCAAACAGTTACCGAGCTTCATACTTCAGTTCACTATCTTTCAATACCAATCAACAAGAACACTTACAATTATGAACTTCAAGCCAAGTACAATGAATTAAGTAGATTTAGAACGAGAAGAGAACTGGATACCTCATTGAGGATCTCCTTTGGTTGGAAAAGAGTAGAATGTTCGCTTGCGATCAATGGGTTTGCTTTGAATGACGAAGAGAGAGAAAAGAGAGGCCACCCATTTTTGGGTGATAGGTAATTGTTGTCTGTGAGACAGGCGAACTGGAAAAGGTAGATTCAAACGCCACGAGAGATTTTCTCAAAGGTCTGAAAAATAGCCTGCAATGGATTCTCTTTCTCGACATGGAATCATAGCCGCTTTGGTAATCTGGCGCTGCGACTAGTTTTTTTTTTTTTTCCTTCTCTTATAACTAACGATTATTATTTTGAGAAAATTATATATATATAAGAACTGCTTAGTTGCTTGAGATTTATCTTTTCTTTTTGATTTTGTCCTTTCATTTTGAATAATTTACTAATGGTGGCCCATATGTTCAGTGCAAGTTTTTTCATAATTACGCAAACATTCTTGATCAATTATGTAAGGTTTTTTTCGTAATTACGCGAATATTCTTGATCAATCATGAAACAAGTTTTTTTTTAATTACGCAAACATTCTTGATCAATTATAAAACATAAATCTTTTATTTTTTAACAAATTATAAATACACCTATAAGGTTTGTTTAAAATAAGAATTGATCTTATAATACTAGAAATTACAACTACCGTTTGTTATAAATTTTCATTTAACACAATACTCAGTGGGAAAAAAAAAAAAAACCAATTCTCTTATGCAATAATAAATTACCAAAATTGTTTATTAAAAATTCTTTCTCATATCATTAAAAATTATTAATTGACTTAATGATTTATTTATTAACAAAATGGTTAACTGAAAAATATTTTTCATATCATTACAAATTGTTAATTTACTTAATGATTTACTTATTAATAAAATTGGTCATTCGTTATGCGAGTATAATTTATGTATTAATAAAATTAGTTATTGGGTTAATTACACTAATAGTCCTTATAGTTTAGGACTTGTGTCACTTTGGTTCCTGACTTTTCAATTGTGACACATTTGATCCTGAATTTTGAATCTTGTTTCAAATAAGGACAATTGAAAATATCATTAGATTTTTCAAGGGTAAAATCATCAATTTGATAAAATATAAACTAATTTGACAAAAATAAATGTCAAAAAAATATTTTTAATTTTTAAAAAATTATTTTTATCCATCAATGATAAAATTATGTAAAATTAATAAAAATTACATGATTAATTTTTTAAAATTAACTTTACATGATCATCATCCAAACAAATAATAAAAATTAATTTGATAAAAAAAATAAATAAATGTCTAAAAGATTTATTAATTTTACATAATTTTATTTTTAGTAGGTAGAAATAATTTTTAAAAATTCAAAAATATTTGTTTGACATTTATTTTTGTTAAATTAGTTTATATTTTATCAAATTGACAATTTTACCCTTAAAAAATTTAATGATATCTTCAATTGTCCTTATTTCAAACAAGATTCAAAATTCAAGGTCAAATGTGTCACAATTGAAAAGTCATGGACCAAAGTGACACAAGTTCCAAACTATAGGGACTATTTGTATAATTTGCCCTTAGTTATTTGTATATATATATATATATATATATATATATATGTATTGTCTTTTGCTTCTTTACTAGTTCAGTGAATTATCTTAGTAGTTTTTTTTAGATGGAAGAATTATCTTAATATTTGTTTTATATTTATCTGTTGAGAAAAGTTATATACACCATAATTTCTTTTTTTTATAAATTCAGAAGAAATGTTAAAGACTCATAAATTCACCCAAAATGATATGGTAATAAAATTAAAGTCTACATCATTGGTTATATAACAAATCAAAAAATGATACATACCATACCACATAATTCTATTATATATCTAATGATTTATTCTATTCAATTTCATAGAACAATATTTTAATTTTTAAAAAATTATCAGAATACAAAACTTAAATATACTGTAATAATAATTCGTGTCTTGCACGAGCCTTTTAAACTAGTATATATATATATATATATTTGAGCTCGTTTGGGATGAAGCTTTGGGCTAAAATAGCCATATAAGACAAAATAGGCTATTTTAGCCAAATAGGACAAAATGTCACATCCAACTCGTAATCATTTCATTTTTTCTCTCACAAAAGTCAAAAAAGTCAAAAAGTCTATCCCAAACGAGACTTTTTAGCCCCAAGCTAAAATAGTTAAAAAACCAAAAAGTCAATCCACATCCCAAACGAGCTCAAAAGAAAATTTTACCTTACAACTGTGACGTGGACGATGCAGTTTGAATGGTTTAAGAGTAAAATTATTCAATTAAATGACGAATTGACAAATAAAAAAATCACAATTTGGACGTTTGGGATAGATTAGTAGATTGAAAAATATTCCTAATCAATTATCAAGTATTTGTATAATATATAACATTAGGGATTAATTACCAAAAAATCCTATCTACATATTTGGTGGTAGCTTAGGTCCTGTCAAAAAATTTTTGAACCATTAAGTCCCATTTATAGGTAAAAAAACGTTTTGCCCTTTAATCCCAAAGGTGAGAATGTTCTCATTTTTAAAACTGAGAATGTTCTCAATTTATAATTATCAAAACTGAGAAATTTCTCAATTTTTTCTAGTATGAACTAAGAATATTATCAAAACTAAGAAATTTATAATTATCAATTTTGAGAAATTTCTCAATTTTTTTCATAATTAAAATTGAGAATATTATAAACTGAGAATGTTCTCAATTTCAAAATGATGCTCCCTGTGGTCCCTAGAAACCTCAGATAAAGAGAATAAAGTAAAAAATTTCATTCAAGCCTACAAGGCACAATAGAATAGAGATAAATGAAAAAAAATTAAATAAAAATAAATTAACATTGTCTTTTCTTTACATTTTGCCCCTTCTTTAGCATCGAAACAAAACAGACAAAATAAAATAAACTTTCAAATATATATATAATTGAAAGAAGCGAATAAACAATACATCTTTGATGTGGAAGCCGAGAGATCGAATTGCACTTCTAACACTACGAACGTTTCCAGCACCGTAATCGAGCAGAGTCACTGTCGCGACCCAAACCCGTCCCTGTAGGTTTAGCACCGTAACCAGCCAGTAATCCGTGGATTACCAAAGGCCTCTGAACAGATTAGCAAATAATAAGGGCTGAGGAAGCAATAGTACAAAATAGACAAGGTCCAATGAGCTGTAATAACGTACATGGGATAGAACATTTCAAAACTTATTTATATATATACAAACATGCCAGTCCAGATACACAATTTTTACAAGGTATTTACAGAATGTACTTCCCAAGACCTGACTTTACAAAGCGTACAGAAGGACTAGCACGAGTACAAAAATAGCCATGGCATTAGGCTTCGTTCGGAACCTCCTTGGGAGGCACAACAGTTGGCTGACAAAACAGAACAGAAGGCCGTCAACTCTGGCCCTGGTCATGTGCCGGCTCACCTACATACATAATATAAACCGTGAGCAAAAGCCCAGTGAATAATAATAGAGTAAGGGGTTTCAATGAATGAGTTCGTACAGGTTCAGAAATCGTAGTTCAGTTTCATATCAAATCATAGTTTTTCCAGATGATATACAGACAGAAATCATAAATCATGATTAAGTTTACGTGATACATCCCTTAGCCTTAACAGAATAGAACAGAACAGAACGTATATACGTGGGGTTACGAATAACCAATTCCATAAAGGAACCCCCGGATCCGGGTAACAAAACAGAACAGAAGCTGAGCCCCCGTGACAGGGCCTCCGGTACGGGTAACAGAGTGCAGACAGATATAAGTTCCATAAAGGAACCTCCGATACCAGGTAACAGCTAACAGATATCACATGATGCTAAGGATGTCACGAATACATATCAGAAATTGAACAATCATTCATTGTACAGAACATATCATTTCGGAAAACAGATCTTGTTTTATCGCACAGAAAATAGATACAGTTAAACATAACTTTACTAAATTATTACTCACAGTTGGCCTTGAACCAGATAGACGGAGCAAATTGGTCACACGACACGCGGTACGTGACCTACATAACACATAACGGACACACACTTGAAACACACATTCTAATTGCACAAAACTTACGTCGTTAGTTCTTAGTGTGTTTCTAACCTTAAATCCTCACTATAGAGTCTTAAACATGGCCTAGGAATGCCTAGGATGGGATGAGGATGCAAAAATGCCTTGGAAAACATTTTTCAAAACTTGCTGAAAACAGGGGTCTCGCTCGAGCGTGGATTTCTCCGCTCGAGCGGACATGCAGACAAAAGGGCTCCGCTCGAGCGTGTATTACTCCGCTCGAGCGGACTGTAAACTACAGTAAAAGTACTGGATGCACGAAATTCACGCTCGATAGGCGCTCGATACCCGCTCGAGCGTGAGACACAAGTCCTCGCTCGAGCGTGCATTCCCCTGCTCAAGCGGACTGTAAACATGTGAAAAGTACTGGATACACGCATTTCACGCTCGAGCGTTACTTTCCACGCTCGAACGGGATGCATGTATTCAGAGTGTACGCTCGAGCGTAAAGTCCTACGCTCGAGCGTGGGTCCAAAATCTGGAATTTCCAGATTGAACCTCCAAGCTCAAAACCAACTTTTAAAGCATCAATTTCGATCCTCTTGGGCTAATTTTCTGGAAAACTCTTGTAAACTCATAGTATAACATGTTTTGAAGATCAATTTGCAAAATCAAAGCCCAAAGGTAGTTTAATTAAACATAATTTCAAGGAAAACTTCAAGAACATAGTTTAAATGTAACATGCATGAATTCTCATGACTTCTAATGCTCCAAAACATGATCCAAAACAAAATTAAGCTCAAGAATAGGATGAATTCATGGACTATAACAAAAATGTGGACGTGCATGTGGAAATTCATGAAGAACAACTCCAAAATCCAAAAATATGTGCATGCATGCATGAATTCACTCTCAAATCCACTCTTAGAACCAATTCTAGACTTTAAACTCTAATCTTCCATGAACCATGCAAGAATTAATCTTAAATTCACAGTTGAAAGGAAAATCTCCTACCTTAAACCTTGAATTCCAAGTCTAGGAGCTCAAAAATGCAATTCTTCTTGATTTCTTCTAAGTCTCCAAGTTAAATCCCTTGTTGAACTCAAATTCTCCTACTCTCCCTCTCTCTCTCAAATTGGTCTAAGAAATGGCTGAGGGGATGTTATGAAATGTGTATAATTTGAGTCCAAAGCAATGGTACCTAAGTGGCCCACTAATGGCATTTATGTAATAATTCAAACTAGTGTGATTTAATGTTATTTAATCTAATTTAAACATTCCAAATCAAATTTTAATTCAACCTACCATAAAATTCTATAAATCCTAACTAGCATATACATCAAGTCGATTTCTGGTTCGGATATCGATAAGGCTTTCAATTTGCGGTTCAAGGTCGAAACATGAACAGATTATTTTATGGCAAACAGATAGAAACACGTAAATAATGCAATACACATGCAAATTAATTCCAAATCTCTCATAATCCACTGTTAGACATAATTAAGTGCGAATTAACGTTAATCAGAGGTTAGGGTTATTACAGTCACCACTGCAAATTTCGAAACCAAACAGTTCGAGATTCAATTACAAAAGTACGAAGTGATTCATATACACACAAATGCGTGTATATATACATATGTATGTAATCGATACAACTAGAGAGAGAGAGAGAGAGAGAGAGAGGGAGAGAGAGCTTTACCGAAATTAGATTCGCCGCTAGAGGAGGCGAGGATTGAGAAAGTTGAGCGTGGTTTGAATTTGATTTTAGTGAATCGAGTCCAAAACAACTCCAAAGAACAACCCAGGTATGATTTTATCGCAAGTGAACAAAAACCAGATTCGAAACTGGTTTGATGCGAGTCACGGATGAATTCAAGAGCAGAAGTCATGATCTCGAACTGAAATCCAAATTCAAAGTCGAAGAGTGACCTGTGAAATTGATTGATCGAGCTTCAATCAACGACGAATCAAGACCCAGATTACCCTTGTGAACTCGAATCACCCATGTTCGTCTAACTGAAGTTGCGTAGAACTTCAAATTGCAACTGTGAAGAGAGAGAGAATGAAGACGGCAATGATTTTGGTAGCTATGAGGAGGTCTTGGAAGGATAAATTGGGCTATTAAAAATTAATGGGACTTGAAGGAGCAAATAATTTTATTTAGGACTTAATGGAGTATAAGTTCACAAAATGGGACTTGTATGTAAATGCCCCTAACATTAATATGTATAATATTTTTTATATATATAACACAAATTAATTTTACATACTAATATTTTTCATATATATAACTACTTATTTGTAATAAATTTCACATCTTAAATATCTATCACATTCATTTTTACTTTGATATTTTATTAGAAGTTAAAAAATATATATGCATTAACTATAGTGGAGCGGAACGATTTCAAAGGCAAATTATAAATTTTAAAGTTTAATCTGCGTTTAGCAGATAAAATAGTGCGGATCGGTGAGGTTTTAGCAAATTAGACGGTATTTTGCACAGCTCTACTTATAACAAAATAAATCTTGAATTTTTTATTTTTTTCAATTTAAACTTCTAATATTTTGATTTATTTTCAATCTAAATTAGCTGTCAATTTTTGTTAAGTAAAATTGATTGAAAAAATATATTTTAGTCATTAAACTCAATAAAAAATTATACTTTAGATATTTTACATAAATTTATATTGAGTTTAATGATTAAATTGTATTTTTTTAATCAATTTTACTTAACAAAAATTGACAATTTGTTTTCAAAGTAGTAAAAGTTTAAATTCATAAAATTAAAAATTAAAGATTTATTTTGTTATGAGGGTCAAAACATAATATTTTTCTTTTAATTTCTCTTATATTTTTTAATATAATTTATTTATTAAATTCTTTTTTTTTTTTTTATTTTAACGTTCTACAATAAAACACGATTCTAAACTTGAAATATATATTCCATCTGTCTCAAAATATTATTTTCTTTTAGGAAATTTAATTGTTTTTAGTAATACAATTATTATACTTCAAAAATACTAATTTTTCAAAATTGTAAAATTATAACACTTTAAAAATATTAATGTTAATCAATTTAAAAGAATGACAAAATAAGAAATTCATATTATTTTTGCCCTTCATTTTTAAAAATAAACTAATATTTTAGAATAATAAGATGGGAAAAAAAAAATTTTTTGGTCCCTGGAATTAAGATTTTATAGGATAAAAGACATCCAATATTTTCATAATATCTAAGGTCCCTCAAGTCGATCTAGATAAAATTCTGGACTTTCCAAAGAAATTCTTTCCAAACCAAAGAAATTCTCTCCAAACCTAAGAAATTTGCTTCATTACGTGCAGAGAATTACTTTGGGTTCAAACCAGAGAAAATTGAAATTTTTCTGACTTTGTTCACAAATTTTTCTAAAATAGTGAAAAAAAAAATGCAAGAATCAAGCAAATTGATCAAAATGCCAAGTCAAAAATCCAACTGAATGATGGTTTTATTCAAATTAATTACAATTATAATGCATTTTGAGAGCAACAGAGAATAGTTCTGGAACGCAGTCGATACAATCAAAGACAAACTAGAACGAAAGATATTCAATTTATACACAAAAAATACATAACGTGACATTTAATTAAAAAAATAAATGATAAAAGCAAACAAAAATTTCAAATTCATAGATAGCAAATAGAAATTAAATCTAACAAAAATTCAAATAGTAGAAATCATTCATACGACGAAACAATTTATTCAAAAATAAAGAGCTCTATGCCACAAGAACACAAATCCGTGGTGCAAGAACAGAAGCTGACGAGTTCCTCAAAAGAATCATCTCATCCGTCCTCTGCTTGGCGAATTACCGGAGGAAGAGATGGAAGCATAGGGAATAAGAACTTCTCGAATTCAAAGGAGCGAAATTCGAACTTCTCAAGGAAGTAAGGGAGTCCTCCATGAGAGCCGATTCGGAGTCGGAGAAGCCATTTTTTCTAAGGAAATCTAGCACGGATTCAATGTCAGAGAGAGACATGCCAGAGAGAATTCAGAAAAAATAAATAAATAAATAAATAAAATGAGCAAGAGCTAAAGAGTTAGAGAGAGAGAGAGAGAGAGAGAGAGAAATGAGGTTTGATTTAAGAGAGTTAAATTTTTCTGTGATATGTGGGCGTGAGATTGAAGGATCTTAGATATCACAACATAATATTATGGACCTCTTCCATTATTAAAAATGAGAGAGAGATTTTAGACTAATTTTCTTTAATAAAAAATAGAATAAAGGACTAATATTTTAAAATAGATGAAGTATTTATTAATTTTAATTTTATTTTATTTTTATTTTTTTTTTAAAGGAACAATGTTTACCTTTAGACAGCCTTCCCTATCAAACAAAACTTATCCGCATTAAAGCTAGTCATTTTCACCAACATACTTTTAAATATTAATAATAAATATTATTTTATTTTTTCATTTATAAATTCATATATTTTAATTCTTTAATTATAAAATATATCAATTTTGTCCTTGTAAGCCACCTAAAAACGATTTTTATAATGGATGACGAATGGATACATATTCATAAATAAAGGATAAAAAATAGTTGAGAAGTCAATATATACCATGGATACATATTCATAAATAAAGGACAAAAAGTAGTTGAGGGATTTTAGTGCAATTATCTTTTTAATAAGGATTTGGTTAATATGTACTCTAAAGGAACATGTTAAGAAAGTAATAAATAAATTTTAATCATGGAAAATGTAAGGATATAATGAAAATTAATTATGATATTTTTGAAGAGTTAATTTTTTATTGATATGGACATAACTACCCTTTGTTTTTGTAAGACAAAAATTCTTTAACTACTATGTAGGGATGTTGGCTACATATTTTGTATAAGCCAATTACGATTTGACGCGTGGTGGAATAAGGGTAATACAAGAAGACTATTCAAGTCTTCGATCATGATCGTACATGTGGCAGTTAGTATTGGTTATTACGATATCTGAGTAGCATTGGATCAGCAAAGAGATGCAAAGCGATGTGGCTTCAACGGTTACTCGCATTTAAATTCAAAATTATAAGGGAAGCCTAACTGGAAAGGATGGCATAGTGGAGCTAATTATAAGGCACCCTGATCAGCGATTATGGAGGAGCAGTTCGACGGTTGGAAATGCAGTTCGATGGTCATCCTTGAGAAGTATAAATAGCAGAGAAGGCCCCAAAAAAAGCCCCAGACTCAGATCCAAAAAATCAGTCTTATTCTACTTTATTTCCTTTCCAGTTTTATATTTCCTGTTCTTTACATTTCTGCACTTTAAAATTCCTGCACTGCACTTCATTCATAGGAGTAGTTTCAAGTAGATTGTTACTGTAAACCTCTATGAGGCTGAGTTTGGATCATTGTAAATTTTTTCATTTTAATGAAATGCTTCAATTGTTCTTCATTTAATTGTTATTTTACTTAATTCTCCTAAATCAAGCCACCAATAAAAGTCCTCTTCATTGAGACTGAAAACTAAAACACAATCGTCTGGTAATTGGTTGGCAATTAATTTTCTGTAAGGACTAATTGATCCTTGCTGGCACGCTCGCAATTACAAAAAAAACCTTCGAAAGCCAAAAAGTCAACATATATTTTTGGCACGCCCGGTGGGACTAATTGAAATGGCTAGACGTATGAGACAAAGAGAAAATGAACGCTTGGAAGAAGGCGTGGAAGGAGAGGTAGAAGTGCCTAATCCAGAGGATAATGTGATAACACATCCTGTGGAAGCACCCAGTTCATCAAACCTATGGTCGAATAGACCAGCACTTCAGAACAACTACCACATGTTCATAATATTGGACGAGGCCAAGGAATTGGACTATCCACTGTTCCATCTACTCAGCCAATAAATCCATAGGATGGCCTAGTAGATGCTATGGGACAGCAGTTAATAAACACAATGGAAAGATGGGCAACATCCTTTTTGAATCGAATGAATACCCATCAACCAACAAATACAAGACATATGGAGGAAATGTCAAATGTCCCTCAGCAAAGATTAGTTAGAGATAAACAGCCTATGCAAATTAATGGACATTCTAATGGTCAACTAGTAATCAAAACTATGAAAGACCATCACCCCAGTCTTGGTATGAACCTATTTCGAGGTCTATGGCAGTCAAAATGCATCAGTACTTAACAGTGAAGCCATGCACGTTGGTGGATCTAGCCTAGTACAAGAAAATGGCATAAGAATGGTCCCAAATCCCATGTTCGAAGCCATACCTGGCACGAGAGGATTTACTAATCCTTTATTTGAATTTATACCCGGGGGTTGGAAGGTTTTCCTACAAATGGAAGAGACACAACACCTGTTCCAGCACCTTTGCAGGTCCTTTCGCAGAACAGCTCAAAGGGTTACCACACCCCGAACAGCAACCGGTACCACAGGGACAACCAGTCCCAAATATACCACCTTATGGACCAAGAGAACCCCAGGCACAAGGTTGTCCACCGAACCTTGTGTTTGTTCCTCCAATGTGGTTCAGCAGGCACAAAATATGGTCCCTAGAGACCAAATTGCTAATATGTTAGGGAGATGTGTGGACCGATGGCTCGGGCGGTCCAGACTCCTGTGTACAGGAAACCCTACCCAGAATAGGTAGATAGGGTACATGAATACCCAAGAGGTTTCAGGATACCAGATTTTGCCTTTTTTTATGGGAATAGAAACCAGTCAACAGTGGAGCATATTGCTAGATTTGCTGCTCAATGCGGTGAATTCACTAATAATGACTATATGAAGTTAAGATTATTCCCAAATTCTCTAACTGTGGGAGCATTTGTATGGTATATTAACCTTACACCTGGCTCTATCCAAACTTGGCAACAAATGGAAGAGGCATTTCATGCCCAATTCTTCCAATCGGAGCCAGAGGTTTCCATGGCAGACTTGGCAAGATTGAGTCAAAGCCTGATGAGAAGGCTACTCAGTTTATTGCCAGATTTAAAAGAGCACGAAACAAATGTAGGGTCATCCTACCAGAGCCAGAATTCGTGAGATTGGCTCAAAATGGCTTAGAGTTTAGGCTTCGAAAGAAGTTTGACTCGACTGAGTTCAGAGACTTAGTGGAACTAACTTATAAGGTGTCTAGGTATGAAACAATACTAGAGGAAGAACAAGATCGAAATAATGCATCATACAAGACATATTATAGAGATCCTAATTATGAGATCGATGCAGCAGAGATTGTGGAGAAAGAACCTGTGATCTGTGAAGCATTAATTCATAAGGATACAACAATTGACCAACAGTTTAAAAAGAAAGACCTTCATAGGAAACACTCTTTCGATTAACTAAGGCAGATGACATTTTTGATCATTTGCTTGCGGCCAACTTCCTTAAATTACCAAAAGGAGTCAAAATTCCATCTCCAGATGAACTTAAAGGAAAAGTATATTGTAAATGGCATAATTCTTGGTCTCACTCGACTAAAAACTGTATTGTTTTTCGAGACAGATCCAAGAACAAATTCGAAAGGAAGCTTGAAATTCCCAGCAAAAGCAGAAAAGGCTATAGGGATCGACAGTTTTCCATTTCCAGAAATTGAGAGGTGGCAGCCAATGTCATTATGCCAGACTTCCAGAACTTGTCCTTGAAAGAATTGGAAGAAGTCAATGTGCAGATGCATGTTGCCAACCAGACAACTATCAAGAAAGACACTGGAAATCTACCAGCTATTGGACAAGGTTTCTCACACCAGAGGGAAGACTCTGATGAAGAAGCACTGGATGACGACTCTTTAGAGGCAGCTGTAATGCAAAGGATGTGTCAGGTGCAGACTGAGCTATAAGTGGTTGAAAGGGCTTCCAATTGATGGGAAGCAATATTACATACAGGGATGTGCAGAGACGTCCTAAACCAACCAATGCTTATAACAAAAGGCCATATCCAACTAGTGGTAGGCAGCAACCATTAATGGTTGAGCCAACAGCCGATAAAATGCATTCCAAAGGCAAGAGACCTTTATATAAGTCCAGGCCACCTAATTATTACAGAATAGAGAGTAGTCATTCTGAAAGGAGACTGGAGAAGGGTTCAGTTTATGGATCAAAGCTAGAATTGGCCCCCTAGACCAGCCTCACGCAGGACAGAAAGTGCCTACCTTCATCGAAGGCCTGAGTTAGGCCCAAAACATGAAGTCAAGGCCAAGCAGTGGCCTTCACAGCTAGCTTCGAAGATGGCTTCGAAGGAGAAAGAAACAGTTCAACAGCTGAGTCAGTAAGTTCGTGGGTACCTGGAGTTCTAAATTGGTTTGTGATGCAGAACAAACCTAGGGAAGTGCCTATCCAAAGATGTTGTTGGAAACCAAGGTAAGATGGTCAAGCCTCCTTTGGTGGCTCCAAACAATTGGGTATTGCTTAAACACCCAAAAACGAAAGAACCAGATATGGTCCCCGTAATTTCTTGATCACAAAGGAGGAAGATTCAGCATAGGTACACTTAGTACCAGAAAGACCTGAAAGAAAGTGGAGAGAGCTTGTCATTGGTCCAGACAGAAGGAAAGAAGAATCCAAAGTTAGACCATACTCCAAAACCAACTCTACAAGACAAAATGGGTTGTAACAGAGAACAATTGGCCAAAGTTCACTCTGAACTAAAAGCCAGAGAGAAGTCCAGTCTAGCAGGATTGGAGAAGGCTTTGATGGAGAATGATAACGAGACAGAAGAAGAACTTGGCCTAGGCCAAAAGAAAGAAATAGTTGAGGAAGAAATGGTCGAAGCCTTCATGGCTGAACAGACGTTTTTGGTTGAAAAACTAGTCAAAAAAGACCATTCGAAGGAGTTTATTAGTAATGAAGTGCCAGAATGCATGATGGAAGATGCTTCTGAAGTAACTGAACAAGGTGGCCAAGAGGAGAAACAGGCACAGCCAGCCATCCAATTTGGCTTGTTTCCTCCAGTATCAGTAAATATGGTACACATACTACCGCATGAATTCCAAGCTGGAGATGAGAACCAGGAGGGTCAAGAAATGGACCCAATTCCAGTCTCTAGTGAAGACTCACAAGTGAGTATGGTGCAAGATGAATCCGGAATGGCTACCCCAATGGAAACTGAATACGAGAGTGAAGAAGAGGTGAGTATCAACCTCTCATATCCTTTTGAGTATCCCTCGAACTCTATGACACAGCATGTCAAGCCTTTATATATCAAGGCCTTCTTCGATGGGATACAATTGAACCGAGTCTTGGTGGATAATGGGGCAGCAGTGAACTTACTACCGAAATCTTCCTTGAAGAAACTAGGGAAAAGGAACCCCAGGTTAATCCCAACCAGCACAACCATTGCTGACTTCGCTGGAGACAAACAGATGGCTCAAGGAATTCTGCCCATCAACCTGAGTATGGGAACTAGGGACTGCATGACGGCATTCTTCGTTATCGACAACAATGCTAAGTACAATGCTTTACTTGGTAGAGATTGGATTCACACTAACAAGTGTGTGCCTTTCTCTTTGCATCAGAAAATAATGATGGCCTTGGGTAATGGAGAGACAGGGGAAATTGATGCAGATCCTCAACCCTTCATAGCCTGTACAAACTTCGCAGAGGCTAAATTGTATATTGAGGGAGTGACACCACTCAGTATACTGAGAAAACCTGATGGCTCAACCGAAGTGACGGCTGATGAGGAAGTGACACACCTGAAGCACTTAGTCCAGGAGAGTGCTGATGAAGAGGTTGTCGTTGAGGATGACAATGATGCCTGGTTGTAGGCAAAGAAATGAAGCCCAAGAAGCCAAGTCTTTGGCTCTAATTAAGTTCTCAATATTGGATATAAAATCAATAGTCTAGAAAATGCAAGAGCAAGAGAAAGAAGCCATGATAATTGGCTGCAAGCAGGAGCAGCAACAGGCCAGAGTTTTGGCCCTTGATAAATACTGTGCATTGGACATTGAGACAAAAGTCCAGGAGATACAGGAAGAAAAAGCCTTATAGACAGACTTTGTCTATGAGGAGAAGGGTAAAGATGTTAAATCAAAGAACCTGGGAGCAAAACAAAGCAAGGAGATTGCTTCGAAGCCAGAAGGAATCAAAGAAGGAGCTTCAGTAAGTTCTCAGATACAAGACCCCTTAGAAGAAGTAAATTTAGGGGAAGGTTCTATACAACAACCCATCTATATAAGTGCTTGGTTGAATGCTCTTGACAGGAACCAGTTGTTGGTTGTTCTTAAGAAATATAAAGATTATTTTGCATGGTCTTATAATGAACTACCAGAATTGGATAGGTCATTAGTAGAACATAGGCTCCCTATGAGGCCTAATTTCAAGCCATACAACAAAAAACCAAGAAGAATGAGTCCAGAAGTGATTCAGGAAGTTAAGGAGGAAATTCTTAGACTACTCAAGGCAGGCTTATTAGGACAGCCAGGTATGTTGAATGGCTATCAAATATTGTGCATGTAGTTAAGAAGAATAGTAAAATGAGAGTATGCATTGATTTCAGAAACTTAAATCTAGCAACTGCAAAAGATGAGTATCCTATGCCTATAGTAGATTTGTTGGTAGACAGTTCAGCAGGGCATCAAATTTTATCAATGATGGATGGGCACTCTGGTTATAACCAGATTTGCATTGCAGAAGAGGATGTTCACAAGACAGCATTCAGATGTCCTGGGAATATTGGCACCTTCGAATGGGTTAAAATGCCATTTGGTTTGAAGGATGCTAGGGCTACATATCAGAGAGCTATGAACACTATCTTTCATGACCTCATTGGAGGGTATTTAGAGTGTTATATTGATGACATTGTAGTTAAATCCCAATCCATGGAGGACCATCTGTTTCACTTAGAAGCAGCTTTTGAAAGAATGAGAAAGTTCAAGTTGAAACTCAATCCTCTTAAGTGTGCTTTTGGCGTATCATCTGGAAACTTCTTGGGCTATGTAGTACACAAGAAAGGAATACAGATTGACCAGAATAAAGCCAAAACCATCATTGAAGCCAGACCTCCATCAAGTAAGAAAGAATTACAAAAGTTCCTTGGACAGGTTAATTTTCTTCGAAGATTCATTTCTAACACTGCAGAGAAAACTAAAGTATTTTCTTCCTTGTTAAGGCTAAAAGATGAAGATGAATTTGTGTGGACAGCAGAGCATCAAATTGCTTTCGAAGGAATCAAAGCCTACTTGGCCAACTCTCCAGTACTGATGTCACCAAAGGGTGAGAAGCCCTTGGAGTTATACATAGCTGCAACAGAGGATTCATTGGGAGTTTTCTTAGCCCAAAACAATGAAGAAGGCAAGGAGCAAGCTGTTTATTACCTTAGTAGGTTTTTAAATTCTTGTGAATGTAAATACTCAGCTATAGAAAAGCTGTGCCTTGCATTGTATTTTGCTGCAATGAAATTAAGATACTATATTTTGTCCACAACTGTCTTGGTAATTGCAACCACAGATTTGGTTAAGTATATGTTATCTAGACCTATGTTGAGAGGAAGAATTGGCAAATAGATACTAGCCTTATCAGAATTTCATTTAGAATATGTTCCCCAAAAGGCAGTAAAAGGATAAGTTTTAGCTAATTTTTTGGCAGACCATCCATCTCAAACAGAAAGCCAAGAAATAATGGAACTTGGTATGGCTAGTGTTGAGCCATGGCAAATATGGTTCGATGGATCCTTAATTCTCCTAAATCAAGCCACCAATAAAAGTCCTCTTCATTGAGGCTGAAAGAACTAAAACACAATCGTCTGATAATTGGTTGGCAATTAATTTTCTGTAAGGACTGATTGATCTTTGCTGGCACGCTCACAATATAAAAATAACCTTCGAAAGCCAAAAGCCAACATATATTTTTGCACGCCCGTGGGGGACTAATTGAAATGGCTAGACGTAGGAGACAAAGAGAAAATGAACGCTTGGAAGAAAGCGTGAAGGAGAGGTAGAAGTGCCTAATCCAAAGGATAATGTGATAACACATCCTGTGGAAGGCCAGTTCATCAAAACCTATGGTCGAACAGACCAGCACTTCGGAACAACTACCACATGTTCATAATATTGGACGAGGCCAAGGAATTGGACCATCCACTGTTCCATCTACTCAGCCAATAAATCCATGGGATGGCCTAGTAGATGCTATGGGACAGCAGTTAATAAACACAATGGAAAGATGGGCAACATCCTTTTTGAATCAATGAATACCCATCAACCAACAAATACAAGACACATGGAGGAAATGTCAAATGTCCCTCAGCAAAGATTGGCTAGAGATAAACAGCCTATGCAAATTAATGGACATTCTAATGGTCAACTAGTAATCAAAACTATGAAAGACCATCACCCCAGTCTTGGTATGAACCTATTTCGAGGCCTATGGCAGGTCAAAATGCATCAGTACTTAACAGTGAAGCCATGCAAGTTGGTGGATCTGGCCAGTACAAGAAAATGGCATAAGAATGGTCCCAAATCCATGTTCGAAGCCATACCTGGCACGAGAGGATTTACTAATCCTTTATTCGAATTTATCCCGGGGGGTTGGAAGGTTTTCCACAAATGAAGAGACACAACACCTGTTCCAGCACCTTTCGCAGGTCCTTTCGCAGGACAGGCTCAAAAGGGTTACCACACCCCGAACAGCAACCGACACCACAGGGACAACCAGTCCCAAATATACCACCTTATGGACCAAGAGAACCCCAGGCACAAGGTTGTCCACCAACCTTGTTTGTTCCTCCAGTAGTGGTTCAGCAGGCACAAAATATGGTCCCTAGGACCAAATTGCTGATATTGTTAGGGAGATGTGTGGACCGATGGCTCGGGGGGTCCAGACTCCTGTGTACAGGAACACCTACCCAGAATGGTAGATAGGGTACATGAATACCCAAGAGGTTTCAGGATACCAGATTTTGCCCTTTTTTATGGGAATGGAAACCAGTCAACAGTGGAGCATATTGCTAGATTTGCTGCTCAATGCGGTGAATTCACTAATAATGACTATATGAAGTTAAGATTATTCCCAAATTCTCTAACTGGGGAGCATTTGTATGGTATATTAACCTTACACCTGGCTCTATCCAAACTTGGCAACAAATGGAAGAGGCATTTCATGCCCAATTCTTCCAATCGGAGCCAGAGGTTTCCATGGCAGACTTGGCAAGATTGAGTCAAAGGCCTGATGAGAAGGCTACTCAGTTTATTGCCAGATTTTAAAAGAGACGACAAATGTAGGGTCATCCTACCAGAGCCAAGAATTCATGAGATTGGCTCAAAATGGCTTAGAGTTTAGGCTTCAAAGAAGTTTGACTCGACTGAGTTCAGAGACTTAGTGGAACTAACTTATAAGGTGTCTAGGTATGAAGCATTACTAGAGGAAGAACAAGATCGAAATAATGCATCGTACAAGACATATTATAGAGATCCTAATTATGAGATCGATGCAGCAGAGATTGTGGAGAAAGAACCTGTGATCTGTGAAGCATTAATTCATAAGGATACAACAATTGACCAACAGTTTAAAAAGAAAGACCTTCATAGGAAATACTCTTTCAGATTTAACTAAGGCAGATGACATTTTTGATCATTTGCTTGCGGCCAACTTCCTTAAGTTACCAAAAAGGAGTCAAAATTCCATCTCCAGATGAACTTAAAGAAAAGTATATTGTAAATGGCATAATTCTTGGTCTCACTCGACTAAAACTGTATTGTTTTTCGAGACAGATCCAAGAACAAATTCGGAAAGGAAGTTTGAAATTCCCAGCAAAAGCAGAAAAGGCATGGGGATCGACAGTAATCCATTTCCAGAAATTGGAGAGGTGGCAGCCAATGTCATTATGCCAGACTTCCAGAACTTGTCCTTGAAAGAATTGGAAGAAGTCAATGTGCAGATGCATGTTGCCAACCAGACAACTATCAAGAAAGACACTGGAAATCTACAGCTATTGGACAAGGTTTCTTCACACCAAGAGGGAAGACTCTGATGAAGAAGCACTGGATGACGACTCTTTAGAGGCAGCTGTAATGCAAAGGATGTGTCCCAGGTGCAGACTGAGCTATAAGTGGTTGAAAGGGCTTCCAATTGGGGAAGCAATATTACAGGATGTGCAGAGACGTCCTAAACCAACCAATGCTTATAACAAAAGGCCATATCCAACTAGTGTAGGCAGCAGCCATTAATGGTTGAGCCAACAGCCGATAGAATGCATTCAAAGGCAAGAGACCTTTATATGAGTCCAGGCCACCTAATTATTACAGAATAGAGAGTAGTCATTCTGAAAGGAGACTGGAGAAGGGTTCAGTTTATGGATCAAAGCTAGAGATTGGCCCCCTAGACCAGCCTCACGCAGGACAGAAAGTGGCTACCTTCATCAAGGCCTGAGTTAGGCCCAAAACATGAAGTCAGGCCAAGCAGTGGCCTTCACAGCAGCTTCGAAGATGGCTTCGAAGAGGAAAGAAACAGTTCAACAGCTGAGTCAGTAAGTTTGTGGGTACCTGAGTTCTAGATTGTTTGTGATGCAGAACAAACCTAGGAAGTGCTACCCAAAGAGATGTTGTTGGAAACCAAGGTAGGATGGTCAAGCCTCCTTTGGTGGCTCCAAACAATTGGGTATTGCTTAAACACCCAAAAACAAAGGAACCAGATATGGTCCCGTAATTTCTAGATCACAAAGGAGGAAGATTCAGCGTAGGTACATTCAGTACCAGAAAGACCTGAAGAAAGTGGAGAGAGCTCTTCATTGGTCCAGACAGAAGGAAAGAAGAATCCAAAGTCAGACCATACTCCAAAACCAACTCTACAAGACAAAATGGGTTGCAGCAGAGAACAATTGGCCAAAGTTCACTCTGAACTAAAAGCCAAGAGAAGTCCAGTCTAGCAGGATTGGAGAAGGCTTTGATGGAGAGTGATAACGAAGACAGAAGAAGAACTTGGCCTAGGCCAAAAGAAAGAAATGGTTGAGGAAGAAATGTCGAAGCCTTCATGGCTGAACAGACGTTTTTGGTTGAAAAACCAGTCAAAAAAGACCATTCGAAGGAGTTTATTAGTAATGAAGTGCCAGAATGAGGATGGAAGATGCTTCTGAAGTAACTGAACAAGGTGGCCAAGAGGAGAAACAGGCACAGCCAGCCATCCAATTTGGCTCGTTTCCTCAGTATCAGTAATATGGTACACATACTACCGCATGAATTCCAAGCTGGAGATGAGAACAAGAGGGTCAAGAAATGGACCCAATTCCAGTCTCTAGTGAAGACTCACAAGTGAGTATGGTGCAAGATGAATCCGGAATGGCTACCCCAATGGAAACTGAATACGAGAGTGAAGAAGAGGTGAGTATAACCTCTCATATCCTTTTGAGTATCCCTCGAACTTCCATCTGTCTCAAAATATTATTTTCTTTTAGGAAATTTAATTGTTTTTAGTAATACAATTATTATACTTCAAAAATACTAATTTTTCAAAATTGTAAAATTATAACACTTTAAAAATATTAATGTTAATCAATTTAAAAGAATGACAAAATAAGAAATTCATATTATTTTTGCCCTTCATTTTTAAAAATAAACTAATATTTTAGAATAATAAGATGGGAAAAAAAAAATTTTTTGGTCCCTGGAATTAAGATTTTATAGGATAAAAGACATCCAATATTTTCATAATATCTAAGGTCCCTCAAGTCGATCTAGATAAAATTCTGGACTTTCCAAAGAAATTCTTTCCAAACCAAAGAAATTCTCTCCAAACCTAAGAAATTTGCTTCATTACGTGCAGAGAATTACTTTGGGTTCAAACCAGAAAAAATTGAAATTTCTCTGACTTTGTTCACAAATTTTTCTAAAATAGTGAAAAAAAAAAATGCAAGAATCAAGCAAATTAATCAAAATGCCAAGTTAAAAATCCAACTGAATGATGGTTTTATTCAAATTAATTACAATTATAATGCATTTTGAGAGCAACAGAGAATAGTTCTGGAACGCAGTCGATACAATCAAAGACAAACTAGAACGAAAGATATTCAATTTATACACAAAAAATACATAACGTGACATTTAATTAAAAAAATAAATGATAAAAGCAAACAAAATTTTCAAATTCATAGATAGCAAATAGAAATTAAATCTAACAAAAATTCAAATAGTAGAAATCATTCATACGACGAAACAATTTATTCAAAAATAAAGAGCTCTATGCCACAAGAACACAAATCCGTGGTGCAAGAATAGAAGCTGACGAGTTCCTCAAAAGAATCATCTCATCCGTCCTCTGCTTGGCGAATTGCCGGAGGGAGAGACGGAAGCATAGGGAATATGAACTTCTCGAATTCAAAGAAGCGAAATTCGAACTTCTCAAGGAAGTCCTCCATGAGAGCCGATTCGGAGCGGAGAAGCCATTTTTTCTAAGGAAATCTAGCACAGATTCGATGTCAGAGAGAGACATGCCAGAGAGAATTCAGAAAAAATAAATAAATAAATAAAATGAGCAAGAGCTAAAGAGTTAGAGAGAGAGAGAGAGAGAGAGAGAGAGAGAGAGAAATGAGGTTTGATTTAAGAGAGTTAAATTTTTCTATGATATGTGGGTGTGAGATTGAAGGATCTTAGATATCACAACATAATATTATGGACCTCTTCCATTATTAAAAATGAGAGAGAGATTTTAGACTAATTTTCTTTAATAAAAAATAGAATAAAGGACTAATATTTTAAAATAGATGAAGTATTTATTAATTTTAATTTTATTTTATTTTTATTTTTTTTTTAAAGGAACAATGTTTACCTTTAGACAGCCTTCCCTATCAAACAAAACTTATCCGCATTAAAGCTAGTCATTTTCACCAACATACTTTTAACTATTAATAATAAATATTATTTTATTTTTTCATTTATAAATTCATATATTTTAATTCTTTAATTATAAAATATATCAATTTTGTCCTTGTAAGCCACCTAAAAACGATTTTTATAATGGATGACGAATGGATACATATTCATAAATAAAGGATAAAAAATAGTTGAGAAGTCAATATATACCATGGATACATATTCATAAATAAAGGATAAAAAGTAGTTGAGGGATTTTAGTGCAATTATCTTTTTAATAAGGATTTGGTTAATATGTACTCTAAAGGAACATGTTAAGAAAGTAATAAATAAATTTTAATCATGGAAAATGTAAGGATATAATGAAAATTAATTATGATATTTTTGAAGAGTTAATTTTTTATTGATATGGACATAACTACCCTTTGTTTTTGTAAGACAAAAATTCTTTAACTACTATGTAGGAATGTTGGCTACATATTTTGTATAAGCCAATTACGATTCGACGCGTGGCGAAATAAGGGTAATACAAGAAGACTATTCAAGTCTTCGATTATGATCGTATACGTGGCAGTTAGTATTGGTTATTACGAGATCTGAGTAGCATTGGATCAGCAAAGAGATGCAAAGCGATGTGGCTTCAACGGTTACTCGCATTCAAATTCAAAATTATGAGGGAAGCCTAACTGGAAGGGATGGCATAGTGGAGCTAATTATAAGGCACCCTGATCAGCGATTATGGAGGAGCAGTTCGACGGTTGGAAATGCAGTTCGATGGTCATCCTTGAGAAGTATAAATAGCAGAGAAGGCCCCAGAAAAAGCCCCAGACTCAGATCCAAAAAACCAGTCTTATTCTACTTTATTTCCTTTCCAGTTTTACATTTCCTGTTCTTTACATTTCTGCACTTTAAAATTCCTGCACTGCACTTCATTCATAGGAGTAGTTTCAAGTAGATTGTTGCTGTAAACCTCTACGAGGCTGAGTTTGGATCATTGTAAGTTTTTTCATTTTAATGAAATGCTTCAATTGTTCTTCATTTAATTGTTATTTTGCTTAATTCTCCTAAATCAAGCCACCAATAAAAGTCCTCTTCATTGAGGCTGAAAGAACTAAAACACAATCGTCTGATAATTGGTTGGCAATTAATTTTCTGTAAGGACTGATTGATCTTTGCTGGCACGCTCACAACTATAAAAATAACCTTCGAAAGCCAAAAAGCCAACATATATTTTTGGCACGCCCGGTGGGACTAATTGAAATGGCTAGACGTAGGAGACAAAGAGAAAATGAACGCTTGGAAGAAGGCGTGAAAGGAGAGGTAGAAGTGCCTAATCCAAAGGATAATGTGATAACACATCCTGTGGAAGTGCCCAGTTCATCAAAACCTATGGTCGAACAGACCAGCACTTCGGAACAACTACCACATGTTCATAATATTGGACGAGGCCAAGGAATTGGACCATCCACTGTTCCATCTACTCAGCCAATAAATCCATGGGATGGCCTAGTAGATGCTATGGGACAGCAGTTAATAAACACAATGGAAAGATGGGCAACATCCTTTTTGAATCAAATGAATACCCATCAACCAACAAATACAAGACACATGGAGGAAATGTCAAATGTCCCTCAGCAAAGATTGGCTAGAGATAAACAGCCTATGCAAATTAATGGACATTCTAATGGTCAAACTAGTAATCAAAACTATGAAAGACCATCACCCCAGTCTTGGTATGAACCTATTTCGAGGCCTATGGCAGGTCAAAATGCATCAGTACTTAACAGTGAAGCCATGCAAGTTGGTGGATCTGGCCCAGTACAAGAAAATGGCATAAGAATGGTCCCAAATCCCATGTTCGAAGCCATACCTGGCACGAGAGGATTTACTAATCCTTTATTCGAATTTATGCCCGGGGGGTTGGAAGGTTTTCCAACAAATAGAAGAGACACAACACCTGTTCCAGCACCTTTCGCAGGTCCTTTCGCAGGACAAGCTCAAAAGGGTTACTCACACCCCGAACAGCAACCGACACCACAGGGACAACCAGTCCCAAATATACCACCTTATGGACCAAGAGAACCCCAGGCACAAGGTTGTCCACCGAACCCTGTGTTTGTTCCTCCAGTAGTGGTTCAGCAGGCACAAAATATGGTCCCTAGAGACCAAATTGCTGATATTGTTAGGGAGATGTGTGGACCGATGGCTCGGGGGGTCCAGACTCCTGTGTACAGGAAACCCTACCCAGAATAGGTAGATAGGGTACATGAATACCCAAGAGGTTTCAGGATACCAGATTTTGCCCTTTTGTATGGGAATGGAAACCAGTCAACAGTGGAGCATATTGCTAGATTTGCTGCTCAATGCGGTGAATTCACTAATAATGACTATATGAAGTTAAGATTATTCCCAAATTCTCTAACTGCGGGAGCATTTGTATGGTATATTAACCTTACACCTGGCTCTATCCAAACTTGGCAACAAATGGAAGAGGCATTTCATGCCCAATTCTTCCAATCGGAGCCAGAGGTTTCCATGGCAGACTTGGCAAGATTGAGTCAAAGGCCTGATGAGAAGGCTACTCAGTTTATTGCTAGATTTAAAAGAGCAATGTAGGGTCATCCTACCAGAGCCAAAATTCATGAGATTGGCTCAAAATGGCTTAGAGTTTAGGCTTCAAAAGAAGTTTGACTCGACTAAGTTCAGAGACTTAGTGGAACTAACTTATAAGGTGTCTAGGTATGAAGCATTACTAGAGGAAGAACAAGATCGAAATAATGCATCGTACAAGACATATTATAGAGATCTTAATTATGAGATCGATGCAGCAGAGATTGTGGAGAAAGAACCTGTGATCTGTGAATCATTAATTCATAAGGATACAACAATTGACCAACAGTTTAAAAAGAAAGACCTTCATAGGAAATACTCTTTCAATATAACTAAGGCAGATGACATTTTTGATCATTTGCTTGCGGCCAACTTCCTTAAGTTACCAAAAAGAGTCAAAATTCCATCTCCAGATGAACTTAAAAGAAAAGTATATTGTAAATGGCATAATTCTTGGTCTCACTCGACTAAAAATTGTATTGTTTTTCGAGACAAGATCCAAAAACAAATTCGGAAAGGAAGTTTGAAATTCCCAGCAAAAGCAGAAAAGGCTATGGGGATCGACAGTAATCCATTTCCAGAAATTAGAGAGGTGGCAGCCAATGTCATTATGCCAGACTTCCAGAACTTGTCCTTGAAAGAATTGGAAGAAGTCAATGTGCAGATGCATGTTGCCAACCAGACAACTATCAAGAAAGACACTGGAAATCTACTAGCTATTGGACAAGGTTTCTTATACCAAAGGGAAGACTCTGATGAAGAAGCACTGGATGACGACTCTTTAGAGGCAGCTGTAATGCAAAGGATGTGTCCCAGGTGCAGACTGAGCTATAAGTGGTTGAAAGGGCTTCCAATTGGTGGGAAGCAATATTACAGGGATGTGCAGAGACGTCCTAAACCAACCAATGCTTATAACAAAAGGCCATATCCAACTAGTGGTAGGCAGCAGCCATTAATGGTTGAGCCAATAGCCGATAGAATGCATTCCAAAGGCAAGAGACCTTTATATGAGTCCAGGCCACCTAATTATTACAAAATAGAGAGTAGTCATTCTGAAAGGAGACTGGAGAAGGGTTCAATTTATGGAATCAAAGCTAGAGATTGGCCCCCTAGACCAGCCTCACGCAGGACAGAAAGTGGCTACCTTCATCGAAGGCCTGAGTTAGGCCCAAAACATGAAGTCAGGGCCAAGCAGTGGCCTTCACAGCTAGCTTCGAAGATGGCTTCGAAAGAGGAAAGAAACAGTTCAACAGCTGAGTCAGTAAGTTTGTGGGTACCTAGAGTTCTAAATTGATTTGTGATGCAGAACAAACCTAGGAAAGTGCCTACCCAAAGAGATGTTGTTGGAAACCAAGGTAGGATGGTCAAGCCTCCTTTGGTGGCTCCAAACAGTTGGGTATTGCTTAAACACCCAAAAACGAAGGAACCAGATATGGTCCCTGTAATTTCTAGATCACAAAGGAGGAAGATTCAGCGTAGGTACATTCAGTACCAGAAAGACCTGAATGAAAGTGGAGAGAGCTCGTCATTGGTCCAGATAGAAGGAAAGAAGAATCCAAAGTCAGACCATACTCCAAAACCAACTCTACAAGACAAAATGGGTTGCAGCAGAGAACAATTGGCCAAAGTTCACTCTGAACTAAAAGCCAAAGAGAAGTCCAGTCTAGCAGGATTGGAGAAGGCTTTGATGGAGAGTGATAACGAAACAGAAGAAGAACTTGGCCTAGGCCAAAAGAAAGAAATGGTTGAGGAAGAAATGATCGAAGCCTTCATGGTTGAACATACGTTTTTGGTTGAAAAACCAGTCAAAAAAGACCATTCGAAGGAGTTTATTAGTAATGAAGTGCCAGAATGTAGGATGGAAGATGCTTCTGAAGTAACTGAACAAGGTGGCCAAGAGGAGAAACAGGCACAGCCAGCCATCCAATGTGGCTCGTTTCCTCTAGTATCAGTAAATATGGTACACATACTACTACATGAATTCCAAGCTGGAGATGAGAACAAGGAGGGTCAAGAAATGGACCCAATTCCAGTCTCTAGTGAAGACTCACAAGTGAGTATGGTACAAGATGAATCCGGAATGGCTACCCCAATGGAAACTAAATACGGGAGTAAAGAAGAGGTGAGTATCAACCTCTCATATCCTTTTGAGTATCCCTCGAACTCTATGACACAGCATGTCAAGCCTTTGTATATCAAGGCCTTCTTCGATGGGATACAATTGAACCGAGTCTTGGTGGATAATGGGGCAGTAGTGAACTTACTAACGAAATCTTCCTTGAAGAAACTAGAGAAAAGGAACCCCAGGTTAATCCCAACCAGCACAAACAATGCTGGCTTCGCTGGAGACAAACAGATGGCTCAAGGAATTCTGCCCATTAACCTGAGTATGGGAACCAGGGACTGCATGACGGCATTCTTCGTTATCGACAGCAATGCTAAGTACAATGCTTTACTTGGTAGAGATTGGATTCACACTAACAAGTGTGTGCCTTCCTCTTTGCATCAGAAAATAATGATGGCCTTGGGTAATGGAGAGACAGAGGAAATTGATGCAGATCCTCAACCCTTCATAGCCTGTGCAGACTTCGCAGAGGCTAAATTGTATATTGAGGGAGTGACACCACTCAGTATACTGAGAAAACCTGATGGCTTAACCGAAGTGACGGCTGATGAGGAAGTGACACACCTGAAGCACTTAGTCCAGGAGAGTGCTGATGAAGAGGTTGTCGTTAAGGATGACAATGATGCCTGTTGTAGACAAAGAAATGAAGCCCAAGAAGCCAAGTCTTTGGCTCTAATTAAGTTCTCAATATTGGATATAAAATCAATAGTCCAGAAAATGCAAGAGCAAGAGAAAGAAACCATGATAATTGGCTGCAAGCAGGAGCAGCAACAGGCCAGAGTTTTGGCCCTTGATAAATACTGTGCATTGGACATTGAGACAAAAGTCCAGGAGATACAGGAAGAAAAAGCCTTATAGACAGACTTTGTCTATGAGGAGAAGGGTAAAGATGTTGAATCAAAGAACCTGGGAGCAGAACAAAGCAAGGAGATTGCTTCGAAGCCAGAAGGAATCAAAAAAGGAGCTTCAGTAAGTTCTCAGATACAAGACCTCTTAGAAGAAGTAAATTTAGGGGAAGGTTCTATATAACAGCCCATCTATATAAGTGCTTGGTTGAATGCTCTTGACAGGAACCAATTGTTGGTTGTTCTTAAGAAATATAAAGATTATTTTGCATGGTCTTATAATGAACTACCAGAATTGGATAGGTCATTAGTAGAACATAGGCTCCCTATGAGGCCTAATTTCAAGCCATACAACAAAAAACCAAGAAGAATGAGTCCAGAAGTGATTCAGGAAGTTAAGGAGGAAATTCTTAGACTACTCAAGGCAGGCTTATTAGGACAGCCAGGTATGTTGAATGGCTATCAAATATTGTGCATGTAGTTAAGAAGAATAGTAAAATGAGAGTATGCATTGATTTCAGAAACTTAAATCTAGCAACTGCAAAAGATGAGTATCCTATGCCTATAGTAGATTTGTTGGTAGACAGTTCAGCAGGGCATCAAATTTTATCAATGATGGATGGGCACTCTGGTTATAACCAGATTTGCATTGCAGAAGAGGATGTTCACAAGACAGCATTCAGATGTCCTGGGAATATTGGCACCTTCGAATGGGTTAAAATGCCATTTGGTTTGAAGGATGCTAGGGCTACATATCAGAGAGCTATGAACACTATCTTTCATGACCTTATTGAAGGGTATTTAGAGTGTTATATTGATGACATTGTAGTTAAATCTCAATCCATGGAGGACCATCTGTTTCACTTAGAAGCAGCTTTTGAAAGAATGAGAAAGTTCAAGTTGAAACTCAATCCTCTTAAGTGTGGCTTTGGCGTATCATCTGGAAACTTCTTGGGCTATGTAGTACACAAGAAAGGAATACAGATTGACCAGAATAAAGCCAAAGCCATCATTGAAGCCAGACCTCCATCAAGTAAGAAAGAATTACAAAAGTTCCTTGGACAGGTTAATTTTCTTCGAAGATTCATTTCTAACACTGCAGAGAAAACTAAAGTATTTTCTTCCTTGTTAAGGCTAAAAGATGAAGATGAATTTGTGTGGACAGCAGAGCATCAAATTGCTTTCGAAGGAATCAAAGCCTACTTGGCCAACTCTCCAGTACTGATGTCACCAAAGGGTGAGAAGCCCTTGGAGTTATACATAGCTGCAACAGAGGATTCATTGGGAGTTTTCTTAGCCCAAAACAATGAAGAAGGCAAGGAGCAAGCTGTTTATTACCTTAGTAGGTTTTTAAATTCTTGTGAATGTAAATACTCAGCTATAGAAAAGCTGTGCCTTGCATTGTATTTTGCTGCAATGAAATTAAGATACTATATTTTGTCCACAACTGTCTTGGTAATTGCAACCACAGATTTGGTTAAGTATATGTTATCTAGACCTATGTTGAGAGGAAGAATTGGCAAATAGATACTAGCCTTATCAGAATTTCATTTAGAATATGTTCCCCAAAAGGCAGTAAAAGGATAAGTTTTAGCTAATTTTTTGGCAGACCATCCATCTCAAACAGAAAGCCAAGAAATAATGGAACTTGGTATGGCTAGTGTTGAGCCATGGCAAATATGGTTCGATGGATCAAAAGCTAATGGCCTAATTGGAATTAGTATAGTGATTAAGTCACCACAAGGAGTAGAAACCACACATGGTTTCAGAGTGGATGAAATTACTTGTTCTAATAATCAAGCTGAATATGAAGCCTTAATAGTGGGACTGGAAATTCTTATTGGATTACAAGTTCATGCAGTTGACATATTTAGAGATTCTCAATTGGTGGTTAACCAAGTGAAAGGGATTTTCAAATGTCAAAGTATAAGCATGTTGCCATACTATGTTGTTGCATTACATCTGCTTTCTCAATTTCAAATAGCAAATGTAACCCATGTCCCAAGATTCTTGAATAATAGAGCTAATGATGTGGCTCAGAAAGTTTCGAATTTCAAGAGAAGGGATAATGTTCAAAGGGACATAAGCCAAACAGCATTTCAGAAATTAATACCACCCTTAAATAAAAGGAATGTGGTCCTGGAAGTCAATCATAATGACTTACAAGAGCAAGATTGGAGGCATCCAATAATGCAGTATTTGGTTGGCCCATCTTCAAAGGCCAGCAGAAAAATTAAATTGCAATCTATGCAATACATGATGTATGGTAATGCTCTCTACAAAAGGGGGGTAGATGGTTTATTGCTGGAATGTTTAGGCCCAAAAGAAGCATTGACAGGTATGGCTGAGGTTCATGAAGGTATCTGTGGTGCTCATCAGCCTGGTGTGAAGATGAGATGGTTGCTTCGAAGGCATTCCTATTATTGGCCAACTATCCTTAAAGACTGCATAGAATATGCAAGAGGTTGCCAAGCATGTCAAAAGCATGGCACAATAAGGCATGTGCCCATAACTGACCTGCATGCAGTAGTGAAGCCTTGGCCATTTAAAGGATGGGCCATGGATATGATGGGGAAAATACATCTGTAGACACCCCATTTTTTACCGTCCTCTAGACTTGGTTGTGCTTGTAGGTACACCCAACAACTGGTTCGATTGCTCGCCCAGCACTTGACTGTCGCGGCAGAACGTCACCGGTTCGAGCTTCCCGGACCCTGTATCCTTTCTGCCTCTTTTTTGAACCTTGACTAGGTCCTTTCAGAGTGGACCCTGTGGTGCACTACCGGCCATGGCCTTGACCCTGCCGGCCACTGATGAAGCCCTACCGGCCATCAGTGTGGCACTGCCGGCCATTACTGATGGCCGGCACCCCCCTCTCTCAGCTGGTTTTCCTCTAGATCTTTTGAGCCAGCTGGATTTTTGTTATCTCCCCTCCATACACGTGTATGGAGGGATGGAACTCTTGCAAAAGAAGCTTTGCATTGCCTTCTTCTATATAAGCAAGAGGGATCCCTTTATATCAGGGGTTGAAAGTTTTGAAGAAGCAAAAAACCTCCATTTCTCTCTATATTGCTTGAGTTTTGTGCTTAGAAATTGGATTTCCTTGCACTTTTACACTACAACCCTTAGCACAACACCTCCACCATCCATTCCAGCATCTTGGAGGTCATTTGCAAAGGTTGAAAGCTTAGAATCTTGGGCCAAAAGCTGCTGGAAAGCTGCTCTTCAAGAGTAAGTCTCTATTTCTCTTTTTCTTGCCTTTTCTTGCTTCATCTATAAGCCATACTTGCAAGCATTTCTGGAATTTTTCATAAACTGGAAAGTGTAATATTTTGAGCTCCTCTTGAAGATTGTATAAGGACACTTTTCTGTTTGAAGCCTCCTACACCCTTGCATGCTTTACCCCTCTTTGTAGGCCTTTTTTTGCGTCATATCTTAGTCCTACTTGTGAGTATATTCGAGATTTTCCATAAACTGTAAAGTATCATATTTTGAACTCCTCTTCAAATTTGTTTAAGGGTACTTTGCTGTTTGAAGTCATTTACTACCCTGTTTGTTCAATCTCTCTTTTAGGGCTGTTTTTTTTTTTTTTTTTGCATGATATATTAGCCTTATTTGTGAGCCTTTTTGAACCTCGACCTAAACTGAAAAAAGTCTTTTTTTGACCTCCTATTTAAGTTTGATTAAGGTCACTTTTCTGTTTGGGGTCATCTTCCCCTATGCATGCTTCATCTCTTCATGATTAGGGCCATGCATTAGAGCACTTGTATTGGCCATGGTTTGGCCTCTTAGCCACTAAAATCCAGTGGATTTTCCATGGCTTAGACACTATTTTGAGAGTCAAAATTAGAGGGGGGTGACCCCCTCTCTCCTTGTCTTGTTTGGTGGTCTTTTTGGCCTTCCAAAGGACCTCTTAGTTGCATGCTTCTAGGCCTTGTTCCAGTCCCTTTTCAGTGGGTTTTAGGACCCCTATAGGCGATTTCCAGAGTTGGTTTGGCCTTGTTGAATGTCCATCATGTATGTGTTTAACAACCCCTTTGCATGGCCCTCCAAAGAAGCCCCTCATTTTTGTATGCATTGGCTACATTTCCATGATTATTTGGGCATATTTTGGCATGTTTTGTTCACTGATTTTGGCTGGTTTGGTGAGATTTCATATGCTTCATATACATGCCATACAACTTATGCTTACTAGCCAATCTTGCATGTTGCCTTAGCCCTTCATGTGAGCACCTTTTGGCCATGCTTTGAACTAGAAATGTTCATGTTTTGGGATTGCCTTGGCTCTGTCTTTGTGCTTCATAGTCAAATAATGCATGCTTTGTATAGCTGTAGTGTAATTGGCCTTGCAAGCTTTGTGTTCCGGTGATTCATGCATGCTATCTTTGAGATATTTAGATGATTTGGCATCACTTAATACTTCATTTCAGAGCATGTACCATTGCCACATTCCCACTTCATTCATGCTTCAAGTGCCTTTGAATGTCGCGCATTATTGCCTAGTTTAAGGCTTAGCTTATATGCTTGCATGTCTAGGTGTTTGAGCCTTTATTCCAGCATGTTTAAGTCCTTGTTTAGGCTTAATTAAGCTCTGTCCATGCTTAGTCCATGCGTTCATGCCATGTATTGCATGCCTCCTTTGTATTGCTCTTTGCTAGCTTTCATGACTTAGGACCTTCGCATGCTTTACTTGCGTTGTTTAAATGATTTGGCATCATTTATCATCTCATTTCAGTGCATCTAGTGTTGTTACACTTGCACATTCGTCACTTCTTAGGCACTTTTGAGAGTTGCCCTTTTAAGCCTCTTTGATGAACCTTTCGCATTTTGCATGCTTGAGTGTGTTTTGTGGCTTAATTCATCGCCATGGCCACTAATTTGGGCTTAGTTGAGGGCTGCCCATATTGGTTTAAGTCCATACCTAGCATGTTGTTGCATGCTTGTCTTGCATATTGTTGTATGCTTGCCTCATATTCGCATGTCGTCGCATGCTAATTACATTACATGTTGTTGCATGTTCATTACCCTTCATTTCGCATGCTTAAGTCACATTGCATGATTACATGTTTAAACTAGCACCGAGTATGCCATGTAGTTCATATTGCATGTTTGCCATGCTTATGTGTTGCATTGTTTGGATTAAGTGTTAATCCGAGCATGAGGAACGAGGGACGTTTCATACTTCAAGTGATGGAACGCGTCTCAATTCTCGGTCGCCGAAGCTCTTGATGATTCATGATAGAGTTCTAGGCTTTACTTGTTGTATTTGTGCATTCATTTTCATATTGATTTGCACAAGTTGGATCTTTGGCCATCATGCATCGGGATGCGTGATTGATGGTCGTGGATCCGACTTAGCCTCTCCCTTGATGTTTTGAGGTGATTTGGAGTGCCATGGTGCGTACATGTCCTTGGAAAACCCTCCCTTTTCTCTATTTTGTGCTTCGTTGCAGTTTGGTGTCACAGCACACCAGTGGCTGGCAGTGTGCCACCCTTGGCCGGCAGCTTCTCATCATTGGCCGGCAGTGCTCTGTCCTTGGCCGGCAGATCTTCCTCCATGGCCGGCAGGCCACTGGTGACTTCCCCTGCAGTGTTTTGGTAAGTTTCAGCAACAAGCACTGAAAGACACCCTACAAATAGAGCATCTAAAGAGCAACCGGAAGGCGTTTCGAGGTGAAGAACCGAAGCGAGCATGCATGCCTCCCTTCTTCAAACAGAGCTGGAATAGCACCGTTTACTGCTTTCCCTACTTGCTTGTTGTCATTCATTAATCAGTTAATTAATTTGTTAATTAATTAAGTTGTGTAATAATTAGTTGTGGCTAATTATTCATAGGGTTTTGTAATATTTAATTAGCTTGTGAGTTAGTTAATTAGGTGGCCTGTATTATTCTTTCGGACCCTCCGAGCGAGGGCACAACTGTAATAAGTGTGCGTGCGTGTGTGCATGTCTTCCAATCCCATTTTCTTTCTCCCTTTTATTTAACCGCTTATAATGGTTAGATTTAGGGCATATTTCAATTAGCATACCTTATGCTATACATACGTGCATTCATTCATCTGTATTGCATGCACCAGGCTCGGCGCATCATACTAACTGCATAAGTATTTCAAATCTAACTTGAATACATGCCACTTGTTCATTTTCACATGTCATTCATAGACTAGCCGAGCCTACCCTAGTGACATTTCGTATGCGATGCATTAGCCATTCTAACATGGACTTGGATCATACATTGATTGCTAACATGTTTTTGTTTTGGCTCGGAGTACAATGTAAGTATTTATGCTTTAGCATCTCACGTGAGTGTGAATGTTAACATGACAGCATGCTTACCATGTGGCTATATGCTTATGTGATAAACTGCCTAAATACCTGTGGGTGAAGGTTGGATTACTTGAATTGGGATAATTTATCGAAATCCGTATTTTAGCCTACTTGCGAGTAGCAAATTTCAAAACATTTCCAAACAAACGGATATGCAATGCTTTGTTCCAAATTAGGCGATCTAGTCTATACTTGTTTTGTTGTGCGCATCACATAGTAATTCTAGCTAATTAAATCGGAATAAGAGCACATAATGTTTTCAAAAACGAGATATCATGGTTAGTAGAGGCCGATCTTCGGATCAGGCGAGAGGGGGTGCTCATAGCTGATCTTCCCTAATCGTACCCAAGTTCCTGAGCCGAGGCAACTTTGGTGATGACGGACACGTGGCCTTTGGCACCGAGTCAGGGTTTCCTAAATTTCCCTATTAAAAATATTTAGGTGGCGACTCTATATCTGGCAAAGCAGTCCATGTTTGGCACTTCTTTCAAAAAAATCTGTTTCTCAAAATGATTTGCCGGATTTGGACTCTTTGGTTCAGATTATGAACCGTGACAAATCGAGTCCGAACTATAGCATGAGGCCCAAGGGCGCGTCTACAACATCCACCCTCTTCGAAGCATCATTGTTTCATCTTAGTGGCCACGGATTACTTCACTAAGTGGGTCGAAGCTAAGCCATACAAGGCTGTAGACCAGACTGAGGTCATTGGATTCATTAAGGATTTAATTCATAGATTTGGGATCCCGCAGACTATAACTATTGACAATGGGATTGTATTCGATGGGAAAATGATAAAGTCTTTTGTGGCAAAGTTTGGAATTAGCCTTATTAATTCCACCCCCTATTATGCACAAGCCAATGGTCAAGCTAAATCATCCAATAAATCCTTGAAAAAAGGAATACAAAAGGTTGTGGAAGACAATCCTAGGGATTGGCATAACTTATTGTTGGATGTATTATGGGCTTATAGAACTTTCCCAAGGTCAAGCACAGGAGTCACTCCTTATGCCTTAGTATATGGGCATGATGCAGTGTTACCTGTGGAAATTAATGTTAAGTCCTTGAGGGTAAGATGTCAAGACCAGTTAGATCTTGAACAATACCATCAGAGTATGTGCTTGGAGTTAGAAAGTATAGATGAAGTTAGAATTCTGGCATTAAATAGCATTCTTTTCCAAAAGAAGAAAGCAGCCAAAAACTATAATAAGAGAGTCAAACACATTGGCTTTGATGAAGGTGATTTGGTATGGAAGACAATACTCCCAATAGGGATCAAGAGCCATAAGTTTGGTAAATGGTCACCTAACTGGGAAGGACCATATCAAGTTCATAGAGTCTTGCCTTTTGGAGCATACTATTCGAGAAATTTAAATGGGTATGTACATCCCAAAAAGATTACTGGCAGATATTTGAAGCCTTATTTTCCAACCATTTGGGAAACACAAAGAATAGAATAAATGCTAAGTAAAAGAGTATAAGAATATTCAAATGATAAATAAGAATTTGCTTTTCATAAAGAGTTGAATACATTTTACCATAAATTGGCCTAGAAATCAGTACAATGCCTCAGTTGTTCTTTTACAACAGATGTTCTATTCTTAAATGATGAAAACAATTGGATGGCTGTGGTCATTTCTTACTTTCGATCGGCCAGTCCTTGATTGGTAATCAGTAACTTGGTGTCAGTTCGGACTAAGGCATGATTGACTGCAGATAGCTCCTCCTCAAGTTAAGCTTTCTTCTCCAGTAGTTGAGTTCGAAATTGGAAACCAAAGGAATGTTGTTCCTTTAGCTCTGATACTTCAGTATGTACTTTGGAAACAAAGCTCTGGTCTCTAACCAATTTCTCTTCTACAGCTTTGGCAGTATGGCAAATGTTGATGTAAAAGTCAATAGTGGCTGCTGTCTGAAATAAATGACTTGAGACATTCATGTCGGATTGCTCAACAATTTTGCAGCATTGAAGGAAGCCATTTCTCATTATAGGTCTCTCTAAGGCCTCGAAAGGAATCCTCGAAAAGGATGTCAACAGCTCCAGACAGCTGTCCAAGTCCATCAGAGGTGAAGAAGGCTTACTACTGGAGGAAGAGCTCTCAAAAATTTCTAGTAGGGAATCAGCCAAAACTAATGGCTCAGTCTCATCACTAGCCATTGGAGAGGTGGAAGGCATGTCGAAGAGACTGGCTAGTCTTGCTTCGAAGATGTCTACCTCGTCCGTGGACATGAAAGGTGCAAAAAGAGCTTTGGTGGAAGGCACGAAGGACTGTATAGGAATAAGAGAAATGGATGGAGCATCTTCAGCAGTCTCTATAGTTTTAGCTACCAATAAGTCGAGGGAAGAGGGGCTGGAACTAGGTAGAGGTGATAAACCACGAGTTGAAGAGCTACTAGTACCCTCTATAGAAGAATCAGCTAGCGTCAAAGAGGAAGTAGTAGCTGGAGTTTCCTTAGGAGGGGAAGGAAAAGTAAGGCTCAAAAGAGAACTAAATTGAGAAAAATCAAAAGACAAATAAGGGAGATATGGGGTTAAGCCAGAAGGAAAAGGAGCAGGAATACTTGGCCTTAGGAAGGGTATAGAAAACATAGGGCCGGGAAGTGGCAGAATTATTTGAATGGTCTCCACATCTCGAGTTTGTTCCACTTCAATTGAAACTGAGGGAGTCCTTATTGGAAGAATAGGCTCAGTAGTTGTTGCTGCAAAAGAAGAAGTACAAAGTAATATCAAGTCTCAATATCAAGAAATTGACAAGGGAAAAGAATAGAAACATGAAAGAAGTTACTTATTTCAGAAGTGGTAGCAATAATGGGAGGGCTGCGAAGAGAATAGTGCTCAGCAATATGCTGCCTCCTCGCAGTTTCTCTTTGGATTGCAGCAACAGCAGAAGCTTCATCTCTTAACAGTTGTTACTATCGTCTTTTTTCAGCTCTCTGAAAAACAATTATGGCCTTAGAATGTTCCTACTCTACTGCCTTCGCAACTGCCTCATGAATAGGGTCTTCGACCAAATCAGAAGGGGAGACAGTAATCTTCCTTCTCTTTTTTCTCTGTATTGGTATTGCCTGCTCCTTCTCAATTTCTCTCTCTTCAATTTGGGATTCAGATTCCTCACAAATGAGTTCTTCTTCTACTACTCTGGTAGTTGTTTCATGAGTGGGATCTTGAACCAAATCAGAAGAAGAGACAGCCACTCTCTTTCTACTTTCCAAGGGTGTCTCTTGCTCTTGCTCTACTTCTTCCTCTTCTGTTGCCTGAACTTCAGGTGTTTCCTTATCAGGATCAAGCAAAAGTTTCCTTTTCTTCTTTTGTTGTTTGCTCTTGAGAAGATTTAAAGCTTGGGTCTTCTAAGGAGAATCTCCCTGTGAAGCACCCGCACTACCTTCACAAAAGAAGAACTAAAGATAAGGCTAAAAAGCATTATAAAAAAAGGCAAAAGGAGAAGAAACAAGGGTATATACCTTTCTTCGAGGCAGCCCGAGTAACTCTAGGAGGAGTGGAAGCAGCAGAGGTAAATTGTGTGGTAGCAGGCACAGAAACTGAAGTGGTAAGAGCAGTGGAAGAAGTGACAACTCCAGCTCCTTTGGGCTTGGATTGGGGCACATCCAGCACCATTAATAAATCTTGAGGAGCAATGACCAAGTATACTTCCATATTGGTCACCCACCAGTTTTGGTACCTCTTCAAAGTTACCTTGAGGAATGAAAGGGATATATTCAAAATCGATCAAGTCCTGTATAAACTTAGAAGTTGCCTCTTCTAGTCTGGACCTTCGAACCTTTAAATCCCTGCTAGTAAGACTTAGGTTGGTGTTACTGCAGAGAGGTATTGTGGCCCCTTGTGAGAAGCCAAATTGTCTAGCAAATTGAGCAAGACAATAAGGCTCAGCAATGCATTTGTAGGCTCTGGGATTCATAGTCCCAATGAATAACTCTCTGGGGATCAGAATAGAAGCCCATATATCCCTGTGAGGGGGTGAAGCACAAAACCTATCACTTAGAAAATTCTTCAACCAAGATGGGCCAATAGTAATGGGTTCGAAGGAACGAAAGCTGTAAGAAGGAAGGGAAGCTGGAAGCTGGTGGAAGAAAGAGAAATAAAAAGCAAAAGTAGAAGGATAAAGTGAAGCATTGGCTAGCCTCATGCCATGAGTAAGAGGGTTTGGCTCAAAAAATTTAAGGCACTTAGATTGTAGCTCAGCAAAATAAGCAAAAAGCCAAAGCTGAAGTATCCAAAATGGACCCCCTTGATTGGCATCCAAGGGTTTCTCACAAAAAAGAGAACAAGCTCTATATACATGGCCTAGAACGTATGGAGCTAAGGCCACCTTTTTTCTGTAGGACAAGGGCTTTGGCAAGAGGGGCAAATTCAGGCATGATTCTTTGAGAAGAAGTGCAGAAAAGGAATTTGCAAAGCCAATATAGTATGAAAGAAAAGAATTCCCTATCAGTTACAGGGCCCTCCCTTCTATTCTCAGCCTTGACAAAGTCACTGTAGGATGAGTTAAGGGAAGGAAGGGAAAAGAGGATTGGTAGGTCAGGATAATCTGGTCCAATGGGGGTACCAATGGGGGACAATCCTAATAGATGGCAAATATCAAGAACAGTAGGAGCCATCATCCCACATCTGAATTTGAAGAAATTAAAGGCAGAATTCTAGAAGTAAAAGGCAGCAGGAATTAAGAAAGGGTCCTCTAAGATAGTAAACCTGGATAGTTGGAGGACATCGAGAAGGCAGAGCTCTTGAAAGTCCAAAGTCCTATCAGGGACAACCCGATCATACCATTCTTGCCACTCCGGTCTCACCGTGGGCCAGCATCGGTGGGGATGGTTCATCCTTCAGGTTCCCTAGTCAAGACCACCTTCGTAAAGGAGACAATGGTCTTCTAGACGTGGATATAACGCTGGAAACTCAGTAAGAATCTCCTTGAAGATGGGCCCAAGCACATAGTCTTGTTGCTCATGATGTCGAGGGATGAAGATGCGTCTGTCGATGGCGCTTTTCTCACCGGCCTTGTACTTTTCACATTCTGTCTCAATGATCCTTTTCAGGGTTACAGATGGGCTCGTGCGCTCTACAACTGGTACTTTCAATGAAGAAGAAGCCATTGATTAAAAGCTTTCTCAGAGAACAAAGTTGGGAAAGGGAGTAGAGAGAAGTGGAAGGTCAGTAGAGGTAAAGGGTTTGTGTGTTAAACGAGCGAGTGATTTCAGAATACGAAATAAAAGGGTTTTAAAAACCTTTGTGTCTGGGAAATATATCGTGTAATTCGTAAAGTACTAAAGGTACAGATACGAAGAGTTTCCTTCAATATTGATAATTTTGGAGGGAAAAACACATCCCAGATGTCGATGCCAGCTTCGAAATAAAATATTTGGCTTCGAAACTAGATTTTGGCGTCAAAAGTCAAATAATAATGGCTTCGAAACTGAGAAGCCGGCTTCGAAGCACATTCCATTCATAAAGATGTATGAATGTACAAGTATTTGTTTACTTCAAAGGGATTAAATACATGTTTTAGGTTTCTTAATGAGAATAATGTCCTTCAAAGCAAAACTTGATACCCCTTGAGGGTGGGAATTGGTATTCAAAACATCAAAACCAATAGTTGGTTTATATATACAGAAAGGACTGTCTTTTCGGACTAAAACAGTGCAGCCCTCAAAAGGGGTTTTCATATTTTTGAAAGTATGGACTGTTGTTCGAAGCAAAAATGGTCAATTTAAGACTGATTGATCGTACTAACCATGACCATATTTTGGTTATGATTAAAACAAGCTTTAAGGGGCAAGATTGTTAAATTCGAAGCACTGATTCTAAATGAAAATCAGCAAAAACTGTCAACTGTAATCCATAAATTGGAAAAGTTGATGTTGGCTTTTTAGTGTTTCATTTAAAACGATTGAATCTGGATTCGAAGGATAGGATTGTTCAGTTCGAAGCCCTAAATTTGCTTTTAAAGACAAACGGGGACAAGATCAAACAATGCCAAATAAAGAGAAAAGTTTTAGTTGTATTAAAGCAACAGCAATTAGATCGAATGGCCCTCTTTGGGCACAAATTCAAGTTCATAAAAGTAAGGAATAGAATAAATAACAAGATCATAAAATTTGGTCCAACTGTGATCAATGAATTTCTGTTCTTTCTTTATTCTATTCTCTATTTCTTCTAGGATTGGCTGCTGAAGTTGATGTGCTCTCACTTCATAAAAGAGCTCTTCAGCCTTTATTTCGAACGATGTTTCTCTCAATCCTTGTTCCAACTCATCCATATCCAAGTCATCCCAGTACGCAGAGTCTTTATTCTTGAAGTCATCGAATTCTTCGATGAGGTTCTCTGCTTCGTACTGGGCATGAACTCGAAGGGATGAGAGTTGGTCCAAAGATTGAATGGTGGCCACAGAAATCCGATGCCAGTGAAGAAGCAATGGAAGTTGGTCTAAAAAAATGTGAAGCTCTGCTTGGACGAGGGGGTTAATGACATGACCCCGAGTCAGAATATCACAAGCCTATCGAAGGTTCTTGAGAGGAACATTGTCCTCAAGAACATTGAAAGGCAAGTGAGAGAAGGCCGCAAGCAGAAGTTGGGCTTGCTTCCGCTCAGCTGGAGAAGGGGAAGGTGGAGGCTTGTAAGGAGAAAAGACCTTATCCGCAGAGAAGGCAAGCCTCAGTCTCTCTGTCCAGCAAGGGTTTGGCGGAGGAGGAGGTATGGAAGCTTCTATTTCAGGAGAAGGAGTAAAGGCAGAAGGAACAAGGGCATTAATATAATCGAGCCAGTTAGAAGAGCAAAGCTTCGCCTTCTAGGCTAAGAATGATGGGTTGTATCCTTGTGCCTCTTCTGGGCGTCGGGTAGCGTGCACTATCTTTGTAGGCATTGAGGATGTGTACCATGCTACAAGCAGATTGTCCTCTAAACTGCATCGGTAGTCGATGGGCACGTAAGGATAAACTACCGAGCTTCGCGCATAGGTAAGAAACTTTAAAGGGTCAGTGAACTTGACAAAGTGATGGTTAATTCGCTCCCTTAAATCACAGGTCTCAGGTTCCGACCAGCTTGCCCAGTCAGAAGCCCTAGAGGAAGAAGAAGTCACAGCCTTATCCCATGTCCATATTTGCAACTTTCTGAATCAAAGAATTGAGGGCAGTTTGTTCGTAGTCCAAGGGTGAATCAGAAGAAGAACTTCCTATGTTCATATTTGTAACTTTCTGAATCAAAGGATTAAGGGCAATGTGTTCGTAGTCCAAGGGTTGATAATTTGCAAAAGCTTCCATGACTTGAATATAGACAGGTGGGTAAAGGTGGCTAATTAATGCATGGAGGTTCTTTCAAGGAGGAACAGCATCATCAGATGACTCTTCGTGTGCTCGATCAATAGAGGAGAAAACTGGTTTGGCCATAAAAATGTATCAATCTGTTCGAATACTAAGGTGGTGGGGTTGTTCAAAAGATTGAAAGAGAGTTTAATGCAAATAATGAATGACGATTGCATTTCTGGAAGAATGCAAAGCCCATGCACGTTCTAAAACGTGGATAAAAGACCTTGATCCACTAATACCACCAAGTATTGGGTATATTAGTGCGGGGGAAATGTGGGCTACATATTTTGTATAAGCCAATTACGATTCGACGCGTGGCGGAATAAGGGTAATACAGGAAGACTATTCAAGTCTTCGATCATGATCGTACACGTGGCAGTTAGTATTGGTTATTACGAGATCTGAGTAGCATTGGATCAACAAAGAGATGCCAAGCGATGTGGCTTCAACGGTTGCTCGCATTCAAATTCAAAATTAGGAGGGAAGCCTAACTGTAAATGATGGCATAGTGGAGCTAATTATAAGGCACCCTGATCAGCGATTATGGAGGAGTAGTTCGACGGTTGGAAATGCAGTTCGATGGTCATTCTTGAGAAGTATAAATAGCAGAGAAGGCCCCAGAAAAAAGCCCCAAACTCAATCCAAAAAATCAGTCTTATTCTACTTTATTTCCTTTCCAATTTTATATTTCCTGTTCTTTACATTTCTGCACTTTAAAATTCCTGCACTGCACTTCATTCATAGGAATAGTTTCAAGTAGATTGTTACTATAAACCTCTACGAGGCTGAGTTTGGATCATTGTAAGTTTTTTCATTTTAATGAAATGCTTTAGTTGTTCTTCATTTAATTGTTATTTTGCTTAATTCTCCTAAATCAAGCCACCAGTAAAAGTCCTCTTCATTGAGGCTGAAAGAACTAAATCACAATCGTCTGATAATTGGTTAGCAATTAATTTTCTGTAAGGACTGATTGATCCTTACTAGCACGCTCGCAATTACAAAAATAACTTTCGAAAGCCAAAAAGCCAACAAAGGATAATTAAAAAATAAAAATAAAAAGTATTCTATATTTTTTTTGAATGGTTTTAATATGGTGAGAGCTCAACCAACATTTATAAATGTACTATTGAAAAAACTTTAGTTGTAGAATTTTTTATTTGATTGAATTTCTAGAATTTGTATTTAAAATTTATTTCAAAAAAATTATAAATTTTTTTTGACAAAACTAAATATAAATATATATTTCAATATTATTTTATATTTCAAAAAAATAATATGAAAATAAGTGTTTGATTTTTAAAAAAATTATTTTTCACCAAACTAAATTTTAATTTTAATAAAAACATATTTAAAAAATCCAATCAAAAATAAAAGATGAGGATAGTGCAAAGCAAAAAATGATATTTTGGTCTCATCATAAATATAATTTTTTTTAATTAAGATAACTTTTAATGTTGTTTTATTTTATCTCATTTAATACTTTCTCAACCTAGGTTATTAGGTAGGAAGATTTGGTCAAAACCTTCTCATAATAAAATTTTGATTATTATTTGAGGGCCCGAAATGGTTTGGCTCGAAATTGGCTCGAAACCTAAAACAACGTCATTTTGGGTTCTCTTACCGGTAACATGTAATAAAATTCTCTTACCGATAAGATATATTAAAATTCTTTACCGGTAAGATAATCCAAAACGACGTCGTTTTGAATTCGGGCAAATTCAAACTTGAAAATTTCGGGCCCTGTAGCAGTTTTGTAAAATTTTAGAATTGTGATAGAGACCTTCATACATACATGACTCTCATAACCCCCACTCTCATCCCAAACACTCATAATGTGGGGCATACACATACATAAGTGGACCACACACACACACACATCAAGAGCCAAGATCAAATTGGGAGCTATGGAACCCCCCAAAAAAAGGGGTCCCAAACATTTCTCAAAATTTTAATACATTAATAATAAGTACAAAAAGTTTTTTTTGAAAAATCTAATAAATATCACTATAATCAAAATATTAAACTTTAAAATAATATAACTTTTGATATAGATGTCGATTTTTAATAAAATTAATATTTTTAGAATTATCTCATCAAGATCTATCAAATAAAATTTATGTTGACTACAAAATTCTTTAAAAAAAATTATTACCGTTGAAATTAATGTAAACAGTAACAGTAACATGTTACTCTATATTACTCTGACAATATTATCCAATAAAGAAAAGAAAATATATATATATATATATATATTTTATTTTATCTTTACTGAATTATGTATTTTCTCTTTAAATTTATGAAAGAAAATAAATTAGATTAGCCTTCTGACCAAATAAGGATCAATTGAGGGATTTGAACTAAAATTTCTCACTTAGTAGTTAGGAGGGACCCCAAAAAAATAAAATAAAAATAAAAATAAAAAATAACCTTCCAATATATACGGAATGGATACAAATTCATTAATGACGGATAGGAAGATGTTTTGAGGGATTTTAGTGCGATTATGTTTAATAATTCTGAAAAAAAATTTGTACGCAATCCAAGAGAATTTGATGGCAACCAACAGCGCGTGTATTGACTTCAAGGCTTATTCCGTGTTCCAAATCACAAATCCACCAAAACTTCTACTCATTTCGTGGGCATCGCTACTGTGAATTCCTTTTCATTTGGTTGAATTTCATTGGCTGATCTTTCAGGCAATACCCATTTGGCTAATCCTTCAAAGTATGTACTTTTCATTTTAATAGATCTGTTTATAGATGATATATAGTTGGGTTGTCTTGATTAATTGGTATGTAGTTGATTACATCTTCACACCCATCAGATGTTTGATGTTTGATGTTTGATGTTTGGACCAAACCAAAGTCACTAAATCCTTCATACAATTTGTTGGGGCAAACTTGAAACAATCTCTCTCCTCCTGTTTGTTGATGGGTGAAGAAGAGGGAATTGTGGAAAGTGATGTCAAGAACACTTCAACAAAATCAAACCCAAAACTCAAACTACTTCCTCTTATTGCTTTGATCTTTTATGATGTGTCTGGTGGTCCATTTGGTGTGGAAGATTCAGTTAAGGATGGAGGTGGCCCTCTATTATCATTGCTTGGATTCTTGATTTTCCCCTTATTTTGGAGCATCCCAGAAGCTCTGGTGACTGCTGAGCTTGCCACAAGCTTCCCTGAAAATGGTGGCTATGTTGTTTGGATATCCTCTGCTTTTGGGCCTTTTTGGGGATTCCAAGAAGGTTTCTGGAAATGGTTTAGTGGGGTTATGGACAACGCCCTTTACCCTGTATTGTTTCTTGATTACTTGAAGCATTCATTTCCAATCTTCAATCAAATGGTTGCTCGAATTCCAGCTCTTTTAGGAATCACAGTTTCCTTAACCTATTTGAATTATCGTGGCCTGCATATTGTTGGGTTTTCTGCAGTTTTGCTTGCTGGTTTTTCACTTTTCCCGTTTCTTGTTTTGGGTATTCTCTCAATTCCTCGAATTAGGCCTCGACGATGGCTAGTCGTAGATTTTAAGAAGGTGGAGTGGAGAGGATACTTCAATAGCATGTTTTGGAATTTGAATTACTGGGATAAAGCAAGTACACTTGCTGGGGAGATCCAAGACCCGAGTCAGACATTTCCGAAAGCTCTCCTTGGGGCTGTGGTTTTGGTGGTCTCTTCATATTTGATTCCACTTCTTGCTGGTACTGGAGCTTTAAACACTAATCCTAGTGAGTGGAGTGATGGGTATTTTGCGGAAGTTGGGATGCTGATAGGAGGGTCTTGGCTTAAATGGTGGATCCAAGCAGCAGCTGCAATGTCTAACCTGGGGTTGTTTGAAGCAGAAATGAGCAGCGATGCCTTCCAACTTCTTGGGATGAGTGAGATGGGAATGCTTCCGTCTATATTTGCTTCAAGGTCAGTCAAAATGGCTTGTTTCACTTTGTTACTTGTTTTTGTAGAAATCATTTCATATTCATTCATGTTATACAACCCGTAAATATGGTTTTTGGGCCTGTATACAAACATTTTCAATATCCAAGATGGGTGTTTTCTTAAATTTCACAGTATTCATGTTTCTTTGAAGAATCATAATTAGATTAGAAATTGATTAAACATGAATTAGAATCTTATATAACAATAGAGCATACAGCCATACATTTCTATTTTCTTGAATATTCACAAGGCCTATGTTGTTTGAAGAAGAAAATTATCTGAAACTTATGCAAACAGTAGGGATAAATTTGCAATAAAAACCTAATTTGAAGTTTTCTTCAATATGTTTTGTTTCTACCATAAATTGATATCACAATAATTATTCATTTGGGAGTGGAAGTTTTGTTGTTTGGAGAAATTATGTGACCTATTTTTCCAATGATCCTTGTAGATCGAAGCATGGGACACCGACCATTAGCATAGTGTGCTCTGCAACTGGTGTGATCTTCTTGTCTTGGATGAGTTTCCAAGAAATCTTGGAATTTCTTAACTTCCTTTATGCCATTGGAATGCTTCTCGAGTTGGCAGCATTCGTAAGATTGCGAATAAAGAAGCCAGATCTTTCTAGACCATACAGAGTTCCGGTACAAACATTTGGCGCAACAATGCTTTGCGTGCCTCCTGCACTATTGCTTGTTCTTGTGATGAGTTTGGCATCTGCAAGGACATATTTAGTTAGCGGTTGTGTTGTCATTGTTGGGATGTTCTTGTATCCTGCTGTAAATCATGCAAAGGATAGGAAATGGATTCGATTCAACACAGAGCAACCAGCAAATCCTGATGATGATGATGATAATGATATTGAAGACCATTCAATTGTGTCGGAACAGAATCAAGGAGTCACTGATGAAGCTTCGGTTAGTCTTCTTTCAGCCTTACCATCATCTAAGACAGAACCAGCTTCTGAAATGTCATCCAAAGAAGTTCAGAAATTGGAGTAGTTGAAGTTGCTTTGATATATTTTTTACCTCATTTACATGCAAATTTTTTTTTTTATTATTTATATGATCACAAGATACAAAATTTACAGTATAATTTGAATTATTGCAGTCTAAACTATGTTGTTGTAATTTATGTAAAACACCTATGAACTGTAAACTTTGAGACTAGTTAATTATAGCCTTTAGAATGGGATAGTTGTGTTTTATCATTTTCTATCCCACTGCACTCGTCACTCGTCACTGCAGGATCTTGAAAAGGTCAAGTTTACGCAACCTTACATACTGTGAAACTGTTTTCATGATTGCATAATTTGTGCCCTTCTGAGATATTTTCATGATTATATAATTTGTGCCCTAATGAGAGAACCAAAACTTGATGCCCCATAAATACCCCAGCTCAACTATATTAAAATGTTGAATTATTGGCATTATATTGGCTTGAGACCAACCATGTCACTGTTTTGCGACCAATTTAGAAATAGAGGGAAAAAACTTTTGTTAGTTAACACTTTCAGATGAATAAATCCAAGTGCATAAATAATTTTTACAACGGTAGTGATACGTAGCTCGAAATTCGGGGCTCGACATTTGGCTCGACACCAAAACGACGTCGTTTTGGTGTCGATTTTTTTTTTCTTTTTTCCGTGTTTTTGTTGCAGAACGAAGAAGAAGAAGAAGAAGAAGAGAAGGAGAAGAGAAGGGAGGAGGAGAAGGAGGAGGAGGAAGGAGGCGAGGGGGCCATAAAAATCGGCTGGAGGAGGAGGCGGGGCTGGAGCTGTGATCGGCGAGGCGGTGGTGCTGCGACTGCGACGATCGGCGAGGCGACGGTCTGAAACTGCGACGATCGGCGGCGAGGCGACGGCGGTGGTGCTGCCTCCCTCCCTTCTTCCTCTCCCTCCCTTCTCTTCTCTCCCTCCCTTCTCTTTCTCCTCTCGCTCTTTCGAGCCATTTCGAGCCTCTCAGATTCGAGCTACGGCTCATTTTCCTTTTTACAATGTAACAAAGGGTGAGTCTATATACCGTGAATTCTATATGTGGGACCTATTTTTTATTTCAAATCCGTATATTATTTTATGAAAATCTTTTTATTCATAACTGCTTTTTAATGATTGGAGTGAAAGAAATAATTAATAAAATTTTAGCTCCAAAGAGCAAAAATAAACATGTTAACAATGCTTTTTTGGGGGGGGTAATTTTTCAAGTATTTGGAACACATTTGTTGTGTCTATCTTGATGCTTTAACGGAAGCGTAGAATGATAATTTCATTTAAAGTACAAGAGATCGATAGTTATAATCGAAAGTGAGGAACTAGTGAAATTTTGTTAAAATTACAAAGGAGTTAAATGTGACTAATCTAAAAAATGAAAACTTTTGTTTTTTTACTTTGTGATGTTTATGATTAGTGTTAGCATCTAAATTTCTCACAAATGTGTCATAAAACACGCTAATATAATTTGAAAAATAGTTTACCCTTTTTTTTTTCATTGTTGAAAATGATAATTGTATTAATTTTTAATGTCTAACTTGTTCTTAAAAAAGACAAATTATATAGATTCTTTCAAAATCCCTTAGTATTTTAAACTTATTTATTTTACTATAATACAGATTGCAATCACTCTCTCTCATCTCAATGTCTCTTATCTCTGTCTCGCTCTTGTCATAGTTACTCTTCATCGGCACCATCACCGCTCTCTATTGGCGCCACCACTGCTCAGCATGGAACTCTTTCTCTATCATCTTCATCACTACCATCACTTGTTGTATCCACAACTTCAGATCTGAGATCATTCACAGTCGTCGTTGTCAGAAAATAACAATTTGCGACAGTTCACAAATCTCAAATCTGAGATCTGTCACTCTCTCTCTCTCTCTCATGCTTATTCTTTTTCTTCTTCTTCTCCTCTTGATCCTCTGTGTTTGAACTCTGTCTCTCTATCTCTCTTTCTTCTTCTCATGATGCTCTGTTCTTGCAACAGTAAAATTTTACTTTGGTTCATGATACAACACTCTCCTGTAAAGCCATCATCGCAACTTGTTTTAGAGTAAAATTTTACTTTAAATCATAGTAAACTTCACTCTAATTCAGAGTAAAATTTTGCTCTATAATAAATATATAAAAATAAATAAAATTTAACTCTAAATCAGAGTAAAATTTACTATGATTCAAAGTAAAATTTTACTGTCGTTAAGCAGATCAACATTTTGTTAACCAAAGTAAAATTTTACTTTTACAAAAACAGAGTACATACTAAATGAAAGAACCATAGTCAAATTTTACTTTTAGATCTATGAACAAACAAACAAAAAAATTTTGATTTTTCATTACAATATATCGATTTCTCATTTTTCTGTCAAATCTAAGGGTTTTTTTTTTTTTTAATCTCAGATCTGAAATTATTGATCTCAAATATGAGTTCGTAGGTCTCAAATCTAAGATAGTGGTGGTTTGATGGTAAAAATGGTAGTTGCGGACCGACAATGAAATAAGAATAAGTGACGTCGATAAACGATAAAGATGGTGAAGACGATAAACAACCATCGAGTTTGTGAAAAGAGAGAGAGAGAGAGAGTGAGTGAGAGAGAAAGAGAGAGAGAAAGAGAGTGTGTGTGTGTGTGTGTGTGTGTGTGTCACAACCCAAACCCGCCCCCATAGGTTTAGCGTCGTAACCGTCCAGTAATCCTTGGATTACCAAAGGCCTCTTAACAGAATTTCATGTAACTAAGGGTTGCGGAAGCAAATATATAAACATACATAGTCCATTGAGCTGTGAAGACATACATGGGACAGATAATTTTAAACTTTTATAAACTTACGAATGACGTCAAAGGTACAGTAATTAAATGTCACTTCATACACTATACATATAAGCAGGACTTGTCCATAGTCAAAACAAAAGGACCAAATTCTGAAATACAAAACAAATATGGCCACGGGACTTGACATGATCCGGAACCTCCTCGGGAGGCGCAAAAGATAGCTAACAAAACGGAATTCCAGGCCATCAACTTTGAGCCTGGTCACGTGCCTGATTACCTACATGCATAATATAAATAGTGAGCGGGAGCATAGTGAATAATAACCAAGTAAAGGGTTTTAATGAATGATGTCCATCACAGAGTCAGAAATCAGAGTCTTAGACATATTCAGATTTCAAATCAGAAACAGATTCGAATACATATTCGTTTTTATTATCAAAATTCATACATTTCATATCATCGTACATGGCACATCCATTAGTGTTAGCAAATCCGATGACCCATAAAGGGACGGTCGTGAAGGCATTCCGATAACCCATAAAGGGACAGCCATAAGGCATTCTGATGACTCATGTGCATAGAGACGTATCTGATGACCTATAAAGGGACAGCCATAAAGGCATTCCGATGACCCATAAAGAGACGGCCATAGAGGCATTCTAATGACACATGAAGGGACGACCATAATGACATTCTGATGACCCATAAAAGGGACGCATATCATATGATGCTAAGGATGCCACGAATACATTTCAGAAACTTGGACAATCATTCATTCACACAAAGCATAGCATTACAGAAAATTAATCATTTCATATCATTATAAACTAATTAAAATTAAACATAACTTTACGGAGTTATTACTCACAAATAACAAATAGCTCCAAATAGTCATATAGAGTAAGCAATTCAAATCTCTTGAAGCACGTGACCTACACGGGTACAAAACGAATACGAACATGTCACGACCCAAACCCGCCCCTATGGGTTTAGCACCGTAACCGGCCAGTAATCAGTGATTACCGAAAGCCTGCTTAACAGTAATAACAGTAATACAGAGTACAGGGGCTGGCGGAAGCCAAAACAGTAAATGAAAGATGTCCAATGAGCTGTGACAGTCTGTATGTAAAAAGACTTTTCATAACACATTCACATTCAGAACAAAAGCAGTATGTACATACATCATATACAGGCATTCAGGTTAGGGACCAAATCCCTACCATAACAGTACAGTACAAGTCTATACAGTATTACAAAACAGAGACAGAATGGTGAATTGAGACACCCCAAAAAGCCTAAGCTTGAACACACTTGGAACCTCGTAGTGAGGCACGTTGGTTGGCTTGACAAAAAAAGAGTTTAACCCAACGCTCCTAGCTCCAATCCGGTGCCTGGACACTTACATATATATATATAAACAGTGAGCTAAAGTCCAGTGAATAACATATGCGTAAAGAGGTTAAGAATGAATGTCCTTTCAGTATTTAAAACAGTCAGTTATAACAGTATATCAGTCATTCAGTCATAGCAGTCATATGTGGTACATCTCATAGCAAAACAGTACAGTAGGTCTTAACAGACCGAAAAGTCAGTTGATGGCCATCATATCAGTAAACAGTAGTGGTTCCAACATGGGAACCGACAGAGATCTCTGTGACAGTAGCAGTACAGTTCAGTAACAGTAAATTGCTATGGATACCACGAATACAGTTCGCAAATAGGACAAGCATTCATTCAGTAAGAAATATCATTTCAAAAAACAGTACAGTTGATCATTCAGAAAATATTCATGATTGAATATATATTTACACATTGTTACTCACAGAGTTCTGGGCTACAGATAGGCTAGTGAGCGTCCTCGGATACCAACCCTACACAGTTACAGGATGAACACACACTAAGTTACACGTTTAGGAAACAATAACTTAGTCCCTATCTTGACTTAGTGTGATTCTATAGCATTATCCTCATTAAGATGCCTTAAACTAGGCCTAGAAATGCCTAGGATAGAATGAGGATGCAAAGATGCACTTTAAAACACTTTTCAAATTTTTGCTGAAACAGGGGTCCCGCTCGAGCGTGGCTTTCTCCACTCGAGCGGACATGCAGACAAAAGATCTACGCTCAAGCGGACTGTAAAAGTACTGGATGCATGAAATTCATGCTCGATGGGCACTCGATCCCCGCTCAAGCATGAGACACAAGTCCTCGCTCGACGTGCATTCCCTCGCTCGAGCGGACTGTAAACACATGTAAAGTACTGATTACACGCATTTCACGCTCGAGCGTGAATTTACCCGCTCGAGCGGACTACATAAACTCAGAGTGTACGCTCGAGCGTGGAGTTTCCCGCTCGAGCGTGGATCCAAAATCTGGAATTTCCAGATTTGTCTCCAAGCATGAAACTCAACATTTAAAGTATCAAATTCGATCCTTTTGGGCTAATTTTCTGGAAAACACTTTAAACCTCATAATATGACATGTTTCAAAGATCAATTTGCAAAATCAAAGCCCAAAGGTAGTTCAATTGGACCCAAATTTCAACTTAAAATTCAAGAACATGAAGAACAATGCAAATTCAACACATGCATGGGTTCCTAGGAACTCCAATGTTCTAAAATAAGATCAAATGCAAGATTTAACTTCAAAACATGGTGAGTTCATGGATCAAGACTCAAAATATGAACATGCAAGTAGAAATTCTCATGAAACAACTTCAAAACTTCAATATAAGGACATGCATGCATGATCTAGCTCTCAATTCAACATTTTAAACCAAATCTTGACTCCAAACTCTAATCTTCCATGAACCATGCAAGAACTGACTTAAATTCATAAACAAGAAGTAAATGTCCTACCTTAGGTCTTCAATTTTAGGTATAGAAGCTCAATTATGCAATCAACCTTCAATTCTTCTAAATTCCAAGCCAAAACTTGTTGAAACCAATTTTCTTCCCTACTCTCCCTCTCCCTCTCGGTTGGTCTCTAGGAAAGTGGCTGAAGAAGAGTTGTGTCAAATGTGTAGGAAGTGGAGGGGAGTTAGCCTAGGATAATCCACTTAGTGGCAAACTTGAAATAAAACCAAACTAATGTAATACAACTTTATTTAATCTAATTTAATCATACCAAATCAAATTTCAACTAAATTTACCACAAATTCACATTAATTCTAATTAACACAAAACACTAATCAGTTCCGGATTCGGCCGCCGATAAGGCCTTCAATTTACAGTTCAAACTTAAAACATGAACATATCAATTAACAGTCAAACAGATAGAAATGCGTTACAACTAATACACTTAACCAATCAGTTCAGAGTCAGTCAAATCAGTTACTTAACATGCTTAATCATAGATTAGCACTAATCAGTGGTATTATCAGTAAACAGTGGTGAGGGTTGTCACAGTACAGAATTACACACCCGGAAACATTAACTTAGTTCTTCTTAGTCTTGGTGTGTTTCTACTTCTTTATCCTCATTATAGTGTCTTAAACATGACCTAGGAATGCTTAGAATACAATGAGAATGCCAAAATGCGTTGGAAAACACTCGGTGAAATTTTAGAAAATAGAGTCCCCGCTCAAGCGTAGCTTTCCGCGCTCGAGCAGACTAGCAAACATGTGAGGGGCCATTCGAGCTCAACCTTCCACGCTCGAGCAGTCTGCAAATTTTGAAAAAGTATTGGTTATGTGATTTTCACGCTCGACGATCGCTCAAGCGTGAGATTTAACTCCCCGCTCGAGCGCAACTTTTGCCGCTCGAGCGGTCTGCAAAACATGAAACTTCTGGGCGCATACATCTCACACTCGAGCGGAATTCTGGTCGTTCGAGGGAAGATGCGAAAACAAAGGTGGCCGCTCGAATGCGAAGTCTTCTGCTCGAGTAGAAATGCAAAATCTAGAATTTCCAGATTGCACTCCCAAGCTCCAAACTCGAATCCAATGATGAAATTCATGTTCTTTTGGGTGGAAAACTTAAGACAACTTATGTAAACTTGGAAAACTTAGTGAATTTAGGATCGTTTCGCAAAATCAAGGCTCAAGAGCATGTGAATTGTACAAAATTCAAACTCAAAGCTTTGAAACATAACATGTATGAGTTGTTATAAACTTCAACCTTTCAAAATAATGTCAAAGGTGGTCCAATGGTGAGAAATGTTATGAATTCTTCAAACCATGCTAGAATTACAACATGCATGAGGGAAAATCTTTGAAAACAATTTCAAAATGCTATGAAACATGCATGTATGCATGATTCGAGTTACAATTCTTCAAGTTTAACTCAAATCTTGTATCAACCTTCCTAATTCCTTAGAGTTCAAGTCCTACACATCATATTTAGACAATATAAAGGTTGAATCCTTACCTAGACTTCCCAAGATTATAGGCTAGAGACTTAATTCTTGAATCTCTTCTTAACAAGTCTCTTGGGTGAGCTCAATCTCCTCCTTGTTCTCCCTTTCTCACATTTATGTGTGTATAGGCTCAAGAATGTGTTGAATGAAGGAAAAAGGAATGAGTGGAGGCAAAAAGGTGCCTTATATAGGCTTGCCTAATGATAGTTAATTAAGGCTAATCACATGGGCATCAAATTAATCTATTTAAATCATTCCGAATCGAATTTCAATTAAACCTAATACAAATTTCTATGAATCCCGAATAACACATATATCAAGTAAATTTTGAATCGGATGCCAATAAGGCCTTCAATTCACAAACCAAAACGAAAACATGAACAGATATTTCTACGTTTAACAGATATAAACACAAACAATGCAATGCACAAGTAATTAACTCGGGATTTCTTCTTAATTACTTGTTAGGCATGCTTAAGCATGGATTAACGTTAATCATGGGTCGGGTTGTTACACACACACACACACACACAGAGTTGTAAAAAAAAAAAAAAAGAAAGAGAATGTATAATGGTTAAATAAAATATTCAAAAAAAAAGAAAAAGAGGATATAATAGTCAAATAAAATATTCAAATAACAAATTTTGTCCTTCATACAAGACTTTATAATTATGAAGGGGTTTTGAAAGTATTAGGTTATGTTTGGTAGAGTTTTGTAAATATGATTTGAAAGTATGAGTTGTATTTTGAGTTTGTGAGTTGTGGAATTATGATTTGAGTGTAGAAAATTTGTTTGGTTATGGTTTTTAAATAGAGTGTTGAATTAAGTTTTGAATTGTATGTGGAATTGAGTTTTGAAAGTTTGATGTGACATGTGAAATAAGAAAATTTGTTTAGTGACGAGTTTTCAAAATAGTTTTCAAAACTTAATTCAACCTATAATTGATAATCAAACACACAACTCATAACTCGATATCCGTATTTTTGATCAACAGTCATAACCAAATTATTTTTAAAATACTCAAATAAAAAAATGATTTTTTTTTTCAATTAATTGTTTTTAAGTAATTTTTTTGAATAATTTTTTTTTCAAATAATTTTTTTTTCAAATAACTTCTATGTCAATTATTTTATGTCAATTAATTTTTCTGTCAATTCATTTTTTAGACATGTATAAACATTAAAAATATTAAAAATATTTTAAAATTATTTAGAAAATTAAAATATTAAAAATATTCCAAAAATCAAAATATTAAAAATATTTCGAAAATCAAAATATTTACAATTAAAATATCAAAATATTTTTATGAAAATTAAAATATTAAAAATATTCCTATAAAATAAAATAAAATATTTAAAATAAAAAAATAAAAAATATTTAAAATAAAAATTAAGTTGTTTTTGAGTTTTGAAAAAGTTTTGAGTTGTGTGTTTGGTTATGAGTTTTGAAAAGTAATGATTATAGTTTGAAATGAGTTTTGAGAAATGAGTGTAGAATTATGATTTGAAAGCTGGAACTAAATACCACACTCAAATTAGTGGTGAAACTATGTTTTGAAATCTAAACCAAACAAAATTTTAATTTTATTTTTTTTATCCTTTTAACAAGAAAGGGAAATTAGGAGGGGTTTATGACCAAATTTTTCTAATTTTTTTTATGTACAAAATCATATGAATAGATAGTTTTGCAAATGAATATAAATATTTATATATCATATCATTTTTATATATTCAATTGTATAACATTACCCCATTTCATAACCAGTTAAACAAAAAAAAGGAAGATTGATTGTAAATTGTAAATTGTAAAAAAAAAAATACAGCCAAACACGTCCTTAGAAAACCCACACATGAAAACCGCACGTGTGTAATGACTTCGGAAGAACGATTGGAAATGTCTTCATGGGTTTGCTGTCCAATGTTAAATATCAAAAAAACACAGACAAATCATCGATCGAACGAATTGGGGCAACGATTACACTGAAGATCTCCTCGAATCAGGTCCATTTCTCTCTCTAATGCTCAATACGCTTATTGAGTTTTCACTTCTCATCAAAATCTCATAAGGGTTTTCAATTACTTGTCAGAATCACACTTTCAATTTCTCTCAATTTTGTTCTAATTTTAGTTCTTCTAGTTATCTTTCTACTTCTACTTTCTTCGATTGCTTGATTTGCGTTTTGGGTTTTCTTTTCTCATTCAAATCTCATATGGGTTTTAATAGTTGTTGATTTGCTTTCAGTCTATAATTTTTGATATTGCTTTAGAATACAAATTTTGTGTAATTTCTATGTTAATGTTGTGCGTTAAGCTTTATCTCATGATTGAATGATAATTACCATCTAGAGAACGTTGCAATTGTTGTTTGAGCTTAACGTCTATATGGTTTTTCTTATTTCTAGTTTCAAAATGTTGTTAGTTCGTAATTGTGACTATCTTTTTGTTGCAATTTTTTCAATTATACAGATGAAAACTGTGTTTGGCAATTAGGGTTTCCAACTACGGATTGAAAATTGTGTTTTTTCCTGGAATGTTGATGTGGGTTTGATATTGGTAGGTGTGTTAATTGGAAGTAAAATGGTTGCCAATCAGCATTATTCTCGAATCGACACTTTAGAGCTCAAAGCTCTTGTTTATCAGAAGATTGGACATCAAAGAGCAGACAAATACTTTGATCAGCTCAAACGGTTATTTAGTTCCAAGATTAGCAAGAATGAGTTTGATAAGTTCTGCATTCAAACAATTGGGAGGGAGCATATATCTCTTCACAATCGGCTTATTCGTTCCATTGTCAAGAATGCTTGCCTAGCTAAAGTTCCACCATTGAAAGTTAGAAAGGTAGAAGAGTCCCTAAATGTTAAAGTTGCAAATGTTTCTCAAAGAAATTGTCTTCAATCTCTTTATGGTGAATCATTTCCTCCGTCCCCTCGGAAGGGTAGGTCTCATGTTAATAGGGATCGCAAGTTTCGGGATCGTCCAAGTCCTCTTGGACCGAATGGGAAGACCCAAAGTGCCACGTGTGAGGAACCAGTTCCGAGAGCACAGGAGCAGCAAAGCGCAACGGAGTTGCTTTCTCTTGGTAGCCGACCTCCTGCTGAAGTTACATCTGTGGAAGATGGGGAAGAGGTTGAACAGATGGCTGGAAGCCCTGGTGTCCAAAGCAGGAGCCCTGTTACAGCTCCTTTTGGTATTTCCATGAATGTTGGCTGTGCTCGTAAAACTATTTTTAATGGATCTGTGTATAATTTTCATCCCCAGACCTGCCAAAACAGTGGTGAGCTACCTGATGCTAAAACTCTAAGGAGCCGTTTACAGCAAAAGTTGGAGATAGAGGGCCTTAGCATCTCAGTGGACTGTGTAAACCTGTTAAATAATGGTTTGGATGTGTTTCTGAAGAGGTTGATTGAACCTTGTATGGGACTAGCTGGGTCAAGGTGTGAAAAAGAGCACCTTAGGCAACTGAATGGTCAGATTATTAATGGTTTGAATGGGGTTTTACCTGGAGGATACATGCAAAGACCAGCAGCCCAATCTGTTTATGCATCTATGTTGGATTTTCGTGTCTCAATGGAGTCAAGTCCTTGTATACTTGGAGAAGATTGGGCAATACAACTTGAGAAGATCTGCTCACGTGCATCCGAGGAATGAACAGAGGCTAACTAGAAAACCTACTCAACAGTTTGACATAAGGTCGGACCCTGGGGCATGAGTTCAAGATTCCCCATGAAGGGATGATACGACTCTTTTTCCATTGAAGATTTGCTCTTACATGAATCTTGAGCTCCAGTGTTAATGTGGTATTCACAACCACTGCCAAAGGGAATAAGCTGTGATTGCTGTGGGAAGTTTCAGATTAAGTAGTTAGGTTACATTTAGATCAGCAATATAGTTGTTGGGGATGGAAACATGTTTATACGGTCATTTTACACATTTTGATACTATTGGAAACATTGCTTGTCTCAAGAGATCCAACATCATTCTTCAATTGATACCTGTTGTAGTGTTGTGCCTTGTGTATTGAGTTTTCCATGGAATAAAGCATTATTTAATTCCAAAATTGTTAAGTTACTAGGTTTGTCGACTAAAATCTTAATTGAACGTGATGTGGAAGTGAGTATCTACTTTTTTGTTGTTTTATACAACCGTTTTATTTCTCCATTATGATCATATTGGCCCATCCATCATGTGTAAGTTTTATGTTCATCCTGAGCTATCATTTCATTTGGTACTACCAATGTGACTTTAAAATATAGGGGGAGGAAGTTACCATTTTATTTTTTAGAAGTTTGAAGCATTTGAAAATTTTACAAAGAAATAAAGAACATTGTGGATGGGATTGCTATCCAATTTTAACCAAATTGCGTCAGGCATCCACAAGGATAAAATGTTTTTTTTAGTATATACGCCGGAATGCCTGACTTGCTCTGTGCGATGGACATGAATTATTTCCTTTTGCTCAAGATGTTATGCCCGTATGTGCAGTCCTTGTCCTCTTGAGATAGTTTTTCGCTTGAGATGTTATGGACTTGTGTCCAAATTACTTGTTAATTGGTTTGAAGTTCCTCTGCAAAAAAACAGTCTGATTGAGGACTTCAATTCAAAAGGTGGTTGCAAATGGAATATGCACTGTCACAGGTCAGCTTGCTTTTGATTGACATGTTGAGCTTCCAAGGAATTATTGAATGGTGCAACATCATACTTGATCTCAATTTATGCGATTTTTTCATTTTGGAAATAAATTAATTGAACTGAACTCAAGTTGAGGGTGGCGCTTGGAAAGTTTCTCTTTTCTTGCAGATCATATGTACTTGGATAGGCAAGACCTCTACCCGCTAATGGATTCTTTGAGTAAGATGAAATGGAGTGGGTGGATGAATCAGCAAGTACTTAGGAATGTAAGTCAGTTGAATGACTTGGTAAGAACAAATTATGCTTATTTATATTGCAAAATGTATTTTCTATTTTCTATTTTCTGTATTCTTTTTTCTTTATGTTTTGCTTTTACATTTTGAATGATATTCTTGCCTCATTCACGAGAAGATCAAAATGTCTGTATGTGCATGTTGGCCATCCAATGCACCATGCTGGCCTTCCGCAAAGCTCTCATACGCAATCATTGGCATCGACATCCATGAACTGACAAATGAGAATAGAACTGGGAGTATGAACCCATTTCAAACAAGAAGCAAGTTTAATTTTCTTTTGTCTAGCAAAGGCTTAATATCCTGTATTGTTTTTGTTTGTGGAGTTTGTTGTCGGGAAGGAAAGGTCAACTTCACTCAGTGTCTATGGATGATTTTCAGGCAATTCTTGTTTTGAAATTCTTGCGTTACACCAAGACAGCAGTGATGCCTTACTCCCAACTCCATGCATCCTATGGGGGAGAAGCCACGTCTCATACCCACAATGTCAACTACGAACATCGACAAGTTTCTTTATGCTATGCAGATTAAGGGGGTGAGATGAGGTGAGCAAAATTCGGTTGCAGTATTGAATAAGACAATGAAGTGTGTCCTAGGGCAATTTGTTGATGTAATGCTTGAACAACTGCCTAGAGAGTTGCCTCACGTCCAGGTGTGGATCATGCAATTAAACTTGTGCCTTGTGCAAAGCCTCCCGCCCACGCACCATACAATATGGCTATTCCTGAATTGCAAGAGTTGAGGAACCAGCTCACGAACACGATGGATGGTTGTTTCCATTGTCATTGTCAGTTCTATAGATCTCAAGTTTATTTCTTCCTTTTTTCCTTTTTATTTTTTTTTCCTGGTCACAGACTTGTTGGATGATAGTTTCATTATTAGTGTCAATTCTATAGATAAGTTTATTTCTTTTCTTTTCTTTTTTTATTTTGGTCTTTGTTTCTTTCTCTCATTTACTTGCTTTATCACTAAATGAAGTTCTCTTTCTTTGCCAAAAATTAATATTCCAATTCCAATTTACGAATCCAACTTGGAATATGCCAACACTCTCTTTCTGGACAGGGATTGAAAAGCTGTAGTTGGAAGCAAGAGAGTGATACAAGAGAATTAAAAAGAAATAACTTCTGTAACTTACAAGTAGATGTCAATACAAATATTATTTCAATTAAATATAGTTCTAACATCATAGAGTTGATCACAAAAATACAACCGTGCCTGATTTTTACTGCTCAACTGATAAATATATGGGCTCTTCTGGTTCTTCAACCACACTCCTGCTTTAGACGTCCCATCATCTGCAGATGCACTGCAGATGCACTCATGGAGTTCAGCGTATGATTCAACGCAAATGCACATGACGAGGAGGTGCAGTGAGTATGATCCAACGCATCAGCAGTACCATTGGGTCATCAGCTGATACATCTCACTTAAGTAGTGCTGCTTGCTTTATCTAAGCTTGCCATGTATGTCATGTAAATAGTCCATAAATATGAAAATGAATTGCTCACCAATGGCTGCGACAATAAAACACCAAAGCCAAAAGATATGAGCTAAAAAGAATATCCCATAATGTTAATCTGATAAGATTAGTCTTCCTTGTTCATATATTCAAACTAGGGTATAATTTCCTAATATGCAGATAACGTCTCACATTTACCTGTAAATGAACAGGGATGAATTTGAATGTCACAAAATCACATACGGGCCAATACATAACACCACTCAGCATCGTAGGGAGCAAGTCTCGCTTCAATCGTGCAATTATTTCCGCACCATTTTCACCTGAGGTGGGGAACAATGTAAAACCATCATAACAACATTATAGTCAAACAGCATAATAACATGAATAGTTTGTACATGATGCCGTGAAGCAAGGGTAGAAAGTAGCAAGTTCAAGAGAAGTAGGACAGACACAGCAATGACACAACAGCATTTTTATGTATCTATACAAAGACCTAGATAGGGGTTATGTATTATGCACAAATAGCATTATGAGCAAACCACCACCTAAATTTTGTTACCTAATCCCCACAAAACAAATACCAAAATCTGTGATTGTTAATCTTCATTGTTCACAATATGCTTCCCCGTTCCATTTCTTAAATTGTGTTATTTGAACCAAAAGAGTGTTAAGACCAACCTTAATTCTACAATCTAATAACTATGCTTTGCTGGTCATTTTGACAACATAATAGCCACAATCCGCCTGACCATTGAGATCATCTAAACATTGACATCTCAAATTAAATCCACACACTAGATCATTCTGCTAGGATGATGTGGAGCACCAAAATCCTGCACATGATGAAGAAGGGCAGGGTAGGCCTTATAGCTGCAAAACTTGTTATATCTTTACTACAAAATTTAGTAGATAATTATATGAGCTATTCCATCATGAATTAACTTTCTGATGGATGAATGGGAACAGGAAAGGAATCCCAACGTCTTCATTTAATATGGATATTTATAGTTAAAAACCATGCAAGCAATAAATAAGGACCAAAATGAAGTATAGAAGGTGCATTTCCTAGGCTAATTTGCATTCGAAATATTCGTATCTGTATAATAATAATTTTTCTTGTTAGCCTAGCTGCTTTGTTCACAGTTTTTAGATGTGTGTGATAGACTAATAGCATTGCTGTTAAACATAACAACAATATTCTAGACATTGTATTAAATTAGAACAATTGGCTTTAACTTTGGGTTACTTGAGAAGAATAACAATGAGGTAGATCATATTAATGACACCAAGTTCATTGTATACATAAGCCTGACAAATCAACTATCTTCAACAATATGAATATTAAAAATTTTGAATTTTGTTTACCTTGTAGGGCTGCATTCACAGAAAAGAAAACAACAGTCATAATAGGTCCATATAATGTCTGCCCCATGACAATTTTTTTCAAAGTTGTGGTGAAATCGCGCTTTGGAAGGACTTTTGACATGAAGTTGAACCAAAAATGCAACGATGGTCCCAAAATTATCATTCCATATCCAGCCATGCGTAAGGTCCTCAAAAAATCATAAGGTTCTGAAGATGGCTCAACAATTGTCTGAAGAAAAAAAAAAGGTTCAAATGATGTGTCAAATCCACGCAAAGTAAATAGTCTCCAAAAAAATTCATTGAGTGCAATATTAAATTTAACATTCAAACACAAAAAGAGGTCATTACCTAATATTGTGTGCAACATATATATAAGAATTTCATCAAATTTCTTTTGTAAAACAAACAGTTCAGAGAAATCTAAGATAGAATACAGACATGCAATGAAATAGAGACATAACATCTTCTCTGAGAAATCTACTGAGTGCAAAAACAAATTTAACACTCAAACACACAACAGTACATATAAAGAGATCATTTGCTGATATAGCATGCAACAGATGTAAAAGATTTCATCAATTTTCTTTTGTAAAATTACAGTTCAGAAAGATCTATAGTGCAGTTTAAACAAAAATATATGGTATTGTAAATAAGTAGTAGAAGATGATGCCTTTGAGATGCAAAGAGAAAAAGAGGGAGAGTAGGGTGGGGGGCAGAATAAAAGAAAAGTTCAAGATAGAATATGAGAAAACATAAGTTCCAGCATTATTTCCACAAAAAGATTACCTTCAGACTAGAAGCTGCTTCTCAGGTTTTTCAGCCCCTTCTTTTATGTCAAATAGATCAACAACCGCAGCTTCTTTACATTAATAATTGTGCATGATCTTAATGATTGCAATTGAACTTTCCAGCCACAGTAAAGATTAAATAGGGTAACAGGTCCATTATGTTTTCAAAGCAAATACTATATTTAGTCTGACTGTTAACTGCAAGCATTCCTCATATACCAATTGCATTGATAAAACTTTAGTCTATTGTGTTGCACTTGGGAATGCATCGTAATGGGTTAGTAGACTAAGTTGAGAAACTGAAAATTTCAGGCTTGAATATTTGCCCAGATCTACTGACATCACTCCATTATATCATCAGGTATATATGTGCATAAGTATGATGCATTAGTTTAGAACACTCGTTCTTTAAATTGCATCACTTATCTTTCTTGAGTCTCGATACACATAGAATTGGATTTTCCCTCCAAAACTTGACTTTGGTCCGTTTTCCGAGGCTAGATCAACGTCCAGCCAAAGGCTGCTCAAATGGGATGGTACTTTGGGCATTTCAACTACAGATAGGTTTGCCTAAAGTGGGTTCAATTTCAGTTAAGAGGAAAGGTGTCTTTTATTTTTTGAAATAACTCCTGAAAGGTCCTGATTCCTGCTCCACCTGTGCTCGAGCAGGCCCTGGGTGTGGGACTCTGGATGTTAGTTTTCTAATCCAGTAGCTGTGCGTCCGCAGCCTGCCAAAGAGCCTCAAGTGCACGTACAGAAATTTGCCTAATTAGGTCAAAACACTGATTTTTCTATTTGTTCATATATACTGTAGAGGGCTGCACACTTTGAGGGAGAAAGCCTAAGGAAAATTGGCTTACTTTTATCTTACTTGAAAGTTGAAACCCATCTTTCGCAAACAATGCATTGGACCTATTTGGTGAGTAAATTATGAGTGAAATTCTTGTTTGAGTATTTCTCTTAAGAACTCCACACATACATTGTGTATTTGCATACCTATCCACAAACCAAGGTAAACAGATTTCAAACAGAACTTTTAATTTCAGCGGCCTCTAGGCACAAACAAGTCTTTCACTATACAAAAAATTTATTCTGTTTAGGACATTCGGTTGTTGAGTTACTCTGCTAGTCAGATGCTTATTGCTCCTATGAGTAACATTTCACTCATTTCGTTCGTTTTGTTTGAGTGATTTGGAGAGAAAAGAAATGAAATGGAGAGAAATGGATTTCAATCACTTGTTTGGATTACCATATATGAGAAAAATGGAGAGAAATGGAAAGAACACATTTCTCTCGTAACCCATATTTTCAATCTCTCTACTTATTAGAACACCAAAATTACCCTTTTAAATATAGAACAAATAAAAAGACTAACACCTACATAAAAGATTAATTTGGTAATATAACATTATATCATTTCTTTTCTTTTCTTTTATATAGCTTAACTAAATAAGATATGAGAGACTTTTCTTTTCTTTTCTCTCTTATCTATCCAAACAAAAGGGGAAAAAAAATTTGCAATCTTTTTTTTTCTTTTCTCTCATAACTTAACCTAATCAAAAAATAAAAAAATAAAAAAAATTAAAATTCAACCCACTTACAAAACAAAAGCAACTATTCACCCCTCTAGGCAAACACAAAAATTGATTCTGTTTAAGACATCCTGTTTGGTAGAGCTGTGGAAAAGTACTTATAGCTTATGCCTAAACAGCTTATAGCTTCTAACTATGAACATAAGCTGATTTCTGACTTATAAATTAAGCATCTCCTGCCCCACTCAAAGAATAAGCTGATTTCTGACTTCCAAAAAGCTATAAGCTATAAGCTAAACCAAACACATCAAAATAGCTTAAATTAAGCTGAAAGCTGAAATAAGCAGCTTTTAAGCTGCACCAAACAGGCACATTCAGTTGTTGAGTTACTGAACTATTCAGCTGCCTATTGCTCCTCTGAGTAACAATTTACCAAATGCATTGACACTAAGGGTGAGCAGCAGATATATCGATTCGTCCAAACCGGGCAAACCGAACCGATCCGCCGCATTTTGGACGGATGCGTAATGACAAGCAGACAGTTGCGGATTGATTTTTTTTAATCCGCTTAGTTTTAGACGGATGGTGGATTTGGGATTCATTTGGCCACAATCGAACTACCAAACCGCGAGCACCCCTAGTAATTTGTAAAATTTTGTATTTTCAATTTGTTTAGATATTCTGTTTATATTTTCAATTGAAAAAGAGTTTAAATATTCTGTTAAATATATTCAGTTGAAAAAGAGTTTTCAACTTGAATATATTTTTTGAATTGAAAAAAAATAAATATATTATTTATCTATATTTTTTGGTTTTTAAATCTAACTCTAAAAATAATAAATAAAAAAGATGATATATACTGATTAATTTTTGTTTTCAAAAATAAATATAGATGTAATAATACAGAGACATACAATCTCTACTACTGCTATGTTCATGATTTTGATGGTTTGAATTATTTTTATATTTTAAGAACCACATATTATAATACTTTATGTGATGAGGCATGCTGTGATTTTAATATGTGGATAAGGTATATTGTGATTGCAATATGTGGGTGAGGCATGTAGTGATTTTAATATTCTAAAATTTTAAAATTTCCTTTGTTTAGATAAGGCATGCAGTGATTGTAATACTTTTTTAACTTATTGATTGTAATATATATATATATTTTTTTGAGGAAGTGGACAAATTGAATTATGTTAAAAATTTATAAAATTTTAAACCGTCAAACCGATTTGCATCCATCCGTCAATCCGCTCAATTCACATCTGTCGGATTGGCAGATGGATATAGATTGATTTTCTTCAATCCGCCAATCTGACGGACGGATAACGGATTGAAAGTTCCGTGGCCACAAACGACCCCCGCCCACCACTAATTGACACCCAATCCTCTATTTAAGTTTAAACCCACCTCCAAAACAAAAGTCTTTATTATATGTTTAAAGCAGCAAGAGAATATTCTTTATCAGGATACCACATTCTAGAAAAAGATAACAAAATATGAGGAATTTTTCTTTTAAATACCTGAGATGAAAAATCAGCAGCTGTGTAAATGAAGGCACAGGTGATGCTTTTGGTGAGAATAGGGCGAGACTTCACCATTCCCAAATACCACCCAACGATCCCAATCTTCGGCGACGACGAAACAGTAGATGAAAAGGACGAAGAGAATGTAGTGAGAGAATAGCGCTCGAGGGCTCTAGTTTTTGCGCAAAATGAATGTGGAAATCGAGCATAAACCCTTGATTGTTGCTGTTGTTGTTGTAGTTGTCGGTGGAGAATCGGAGCTTTGGCTGAGTCGGCGATTGAATGTCTGTGAAGAAGTAGGTTGCGAATGGAGTGGAAGCTTTTGCTGCCATTTCTGAGGAAATTGGAGCTCATCTTTGTCTCCCTCTCTTTCTCTCTCTCTAGAATCTGGAATCTACTTGCTTTTTGTGTTTTCTGTGAGAGAGAGAGAGAGAAGAAAATATAGTGGGGAGGAGAGAGAAACAGAAAATGCGTGAAGGAGGTGGGAAAATATGAAATGGGCTCCTTCCTTTAAAATATTACGATTGGTAACCACTTTCTCGAGTATGGAATGAATGCATACTCGCTTCTCTTTCATTTTTTTTTTGCCCTTTTAACTTTAAATAATAGAAATTATAAATAATAATAATAAATTTAACTCATATAATAAAATAAGTCTTTGAGTTTTTAATTTAATCGATTTAAGTCATAAATTTTTTATTTATTTTCAATCTAAATCATTTATCTATTTTCATTGACGAAAAAATGTATTTTAACTATTAAACTAAATGAAAAAATATATTTTAGACATTATATGTACATCTATATTAGTTTAATGACTAAGATATTATTTTTAAGTTGGTTTTATTTAATGGAATTAGGTTGATAATTTAAATTAAAAACAAATCAAACAATTAGAATTTAAATTGACAAAATTCATAATTTATTTTGTTATAAAGGTCAAATTATGTTTATTTATTTATTTTTTATACTTTTTCCAAAATATAAGTAAGGTCAGATTTTAAGATTTGTAATGAATGCAAAATTCTATCAAAAATCATGGAAAATTATATGTTTTTTTTTATTTGATAATTAAAAAAATAATTTGGGAATAAAATCTTATGGGAAAATGGGGGGGGGAAATGGCAAACTAATAGTAAAATTAATGTTATCCAAAATTTTAGTAGGGACAAATTAAATATTTTACTTAATAATTTTGAATTTTTAAAAATATATATAGATAAGTCATTTTCAAACATCTAATTATATGACAAAACAAACATGGAATATATATTATTTTTAGCTAAATAGTTAATAAACTATTTATTCAAAAATAATAGTTCACCGCATTGCTATCTCTTTTTATCTTTTGACGTAACAAATACGGCCTATATGAGAAAATATTTTAATATGTTATCAACAAGGTATATTGAAAGGGTACTAACTAGGAAATACTCTTTTCGTTTTGGGATTTGAATATAATTTTATGTAAAATGTGCAATAAAATTTAATTTTTTAGCATTATACTACTGTTAATAAGACCTATGAAAAATATAAATTTCCAAATATCAGTGGAGCAATGCCCCCACTTGCCTCTACATGGCCCATTCATGCATGAGATTGGCATAATTTCACCTTCCAAATATAATGGTATTAATGTTGTTTTTTTTTCTTCTTCAAAAACATAACCAATAAATTTTTAAAATATTTAGAAGCCTATTTTCAAAAAAATTAAATTAAATTAAATTTTTTTTAACAATTAAATTTTTAAAAATACTATAAATGCTATTTTGAATTTTTAAAAACTAATTTTTCTTATAAAAAAAATGACATGAAAAATGTTTTTTTAACTTTAAATATTTTAGTTTTAAAATATATGAAAAATGAAACTAACACATTGTTTATTTACGTAGAAAATATTTGTTTAAAAATAATTTTTTATATTTTTTGACATTTGATACAATAAAAATTAACATAAAAAAATTATAATCATCAAAAAACAAATTTATTTTTCTTATAAAATCAAAATATTTTTTAGACTAAAATTTTATTAATGTTACCATATTACCACCGGTACTCTCAATCCCATCACTAAACTATCATCACTACTATCACCACCCACAACAACAAAAGAAAAAATAAGGTTAGGTTTGGTATCCCTTAAAAAATGTTAAAAAGTCACTACCTTATTTAAGTGATATCACCTCTCTATCACATTACTTCAAACTCAGTTCATATTTTATAAAAATTCAAAAAATACACTTATTTAGAACATTTCAAACAGCTCCTAAATAAAAGAATAAAAAATAGGGTAATTACCTGCGAGTACGCTACGCTGAGAGTACACATTGCACTTTGCTCAAACTCTTCCAGAAGTTTCTGTCAAGTCCTCAAAAGGCAAATGAAGTTGAAGTTTCTCCAGTAGTTTAGGCAGCCTTTACATTTTAACACGTGTAAGGGTATGCCACCTCTGTCAACCACGTGTCCATTCTATGCAACACGTTACACTTGTTTTTGCTGTTGAGCCCTTCGATATTTGCATAATTACACTTTGCCTCATGTGAATTTTCATGTTTGTTGCCCGCCTGCCTCCAATTCTTCATTTGCTCTTATGTCCCTTAGATTTATGTTTCTTGTTTTCTTAGACTCTTTTTAGGCAAACTTATCCTCGTAGTTTCACTCGAGTTTCATTTTTATCCTCTTTGTTTTAATTGCAATATTTTTTGTCTTAAATTTTTTTATTTTGTGTCAATTAAGTACAATAAGAAACGGTTAATTAACTTTTGAGTGACAAATACATGTCCATTTATTTCTTAGGGGCATTTTAGACGTTACAACAGTTTCTTCCATTAACTTAAATCGTTGAGTTGACTCACCTAAAATCGAACATTGATGTAGACTCAACTCATTATCATCTACATATTTCCATTCCACTAGGAGTGTAATTTTGGCTTGATCCAACCTATTTGGACATAGGTTCGAGTCGGCCTACCTTCGCACTTCGCATGCTCCTGTCAAAAATTAAGTTGAGGCAACTCACTCGTATGAAATCTCAGCTAAGCTCAAGCCCAAGCCCTAGGGAAATTCAGGCCTTAAGTTGAGTCTTGGGCTTGGGCTCAAGCCCAATAGTTTTTTTTAATTTCTCTTCACTAAAATAACTTAAAAATAACACTGAACCTCAGTCAGGCCTTGGGTGGGCTTCAAAGTATGGCTAAATCAGGTCTCGGGCTAGGCTGAACCAAGCCATAAAACTCACAGCCCAGGCCTTCGAGCTCGAGCTCAGACATAGTCAGACAGCAGGCGAATTTCAAGTAAACTTTAGACCGACGAGCTATTTTTACACCCCTATACTACACTCCACTTAGGACTATAAAGTTGGCCTGCAGGCTAGGCCCAAGCTTGAGCCAGTTTGGGATCCTAGGTTTGAGTTTGGGCCATTTATTTTACAATCCAGCCCATGGCCTGGTCTATCGGCCTGCTATAAGGCCACTCAAGGCGTAGTGTTATTTTTTATAGAAAAAAATAAAATTTTAGTAAAAAATAAAATAAAAAAATAGTCAGGCCCGACCTAGGTCTGTCCTAAGCCAGAGCCTAAGCCTAGATCCACTGGCCCGACCCAAGGCTTGAATACCCTCTGAGACTAATTTTCTAACCCATAAATCAGCCTGAAATTTGATAAAAGCTCGCGAAATCTAATATGAACCAACCCAAACCTAGACCCGAGTGCGTTAAGCTGAATTTACACCCTAACTACACCAAACAATCCACTAGCAAATCCCCAAACCACCACCACCCCCCTCCCCCCCTCCCTCCACACACAATCCACCAGCAATCCCCAAACCACCACCACCACACCTCCCTACACACACACCCCTTCCTTCAACATGACCACAAACCTATTATTAAAACCCACCGCCACCCCCCCTACACACACAAACACACACACACATGACCACAAACCTATTATTAAAACCCCACACACACACACACACACACACCCTCCTTCAACATAACCACAAACCTATTATCAAAACCCTTCAACATGACACCCACACACCTATTATCAAAACCCTTCAACATCACACACACACACACACACACCTTCCTTCAACATGACCACAAACCTATTATCAAAACCCACCGCCATTTTTGTACACACCTTCCTTCAACATGACCACAAACCTATTAACAAAACCCACCACCATTTTTGTTAGAGAGAAAGTATGACCCCTTCCTTCAACATGACCACAAACCTATTATTAAAACCCACCGCCATTTTTGTTAGAGAGAGACAAACCCACCTCCTTACCTCCATAAACTACAAGGATTAATAATGACCAACTTCAGATTTTGGACTCCAAGATCAAATTAATCAACTATTAAAGCTACTAAAGTAAAATTTTAACAGGAAATATGTATAGTAAAATTAATTTTTTTTAAAAAAATTCAAACAGAACGGACAATTTTATCGAATGAAGTGGATTAAAGATGCAACCAAACAAGCCTTGTGCACCATGGCCAGTTTTCCGTACAAAGAAACTGTGCGGATATATATAGAGAGTGAAAGCGGTCCTCTCTCTCTCTCTTCTCATTCATTTCGAGGTCTACGGGGGTAACTGATTTACTGTGATTCATATTTGATAGTGCTATATATTTATATACATACATGAGAGCACATTCAATACCTATAAATCTTTCAATTATTTGTAGTTTACTTTGATTGATCGCATTCTTTGTGTATGTTTCCCAAGAAAAAATGAATGAAAGCATCTCTGGAGAGTCAAAGGTGTTTTCTTAGTCAGTTTTGTTCAACATTTTACTTAATTTCATTACTTGTGTTGTGTGCTTGTTCAGATTAATAATGGAAACATGTGTGCTTTTGTGTATTGACTAGTAAATTGTCTTGTGCTATGTTTCTGTATATCTTGGATTTGTGGTGGGAGGAAAAAAAATGTTTATAATTCATTCAAATTTCCCATGTATTTTATTTTCTATCAGCAATTTGCTCAAAAGCTGAAAGATCAAAACGTTAATGGTTTTCTCTTATGCTAGAGATTGTGATCGATTCCTAACAAGAACTATTTCAGAGTTATCATGACATAGCGGGTTCTAGTTATTAGGTTACACTCATTTAGGGTAGTGAAAAGGGTCTTTAAAAGGGTAGGAAGAATGCTTTTGCAATTTTATATTTAAATTATTGGATAATTTGATGATTGAGAAAACTAATTAGCAGTTTTGGACAGTTTGATGCAATCATGCAACAATTATTGGATGTGACAGTTATGGGATAGGAGTGGATGGCACTTACTGAGTGGGAAGGGCATTATTGGAAAAGTAAAAACGTGACAATATTCGCACCAATACCCTTTATATAATAGTATACATAGTATAGATGAAGTATAGATAGTATAGATACATTAGAGTGATACAAAACATTCAGGGAAGACTAAAAATGCTACAGTCTGACATATTCCCCCTTAGAGAACTAAATTGAGGCCAAACAACATCTTTTTATGTTGGAAAAACTTCGAAGAGATGAAGAATTTTATGAGTCCCAATAAGGGCTGTAATTGCTGGTTTGAGAAAAATAGAAATACAAGTTTTGTCATTAGCAATTAGCACAGCTACCTCCAACTGGGCTAGGTCCCAAATCAGGTCTCTTAGATTTTTACAGGCAAGTGGGTAATAAACAATATTGTATAAAAAAAATTGTGTATATAGAGTATCTTCTTAATGTTTTTGCTAGAAATATGCTTATGTCGCCTGAAGTGTATAATCAGCAGTTAGCACTTCCCTTAATTTGCGGAGGCAATTAATGGAGGAACATTAATGATTTTCTAACAAATTTTGGCATACAATTGGTTCAAGAGGAGTTATCACTTTATTGGTTTTGGAATTTCAGAATGCTTTCGTTAGGTGCAGGCATATTTTGGAAATCCTGTTTGAGAATTCTAGTAAATTATGTTTTATGGCTGCTTTAACTACTTTTGAAGCAAATCAACTCGAAAAAAAAAAAAAAGGGAACAAAGAAAAAACAAGTTTCAGTTGTGAAATCACTTTATTTTTTTCTTTTTCTTTTTCTTTTCTTTTCTCCCTTCTGATGGAGACAATTGAACATGATGCTGATTCTGATAATCAGCACGAAAAAACTGGAAGCTAAATGGAAGGAATTCAGGTCATTTTGGTACAGAAAGAGTCTATCGATGATCAGCAACCAGGGCAGGAAGAGCAGTATTCTGTCCAGTTCTTTCAAACTAAAGAGATCCAGGTTTCTCAAGAAAACCCGGCCAACATCCCAGATGTGGAAAAGCAGTTTCTCGGCAACCAACACCAACATTCAGTACTAGAGAAGTTGAATACTAAATGCACAAAAGGTAGCCAACCTGAGTGTCAAGTTAGAGTGCAATTTGCTGAATTGCTCAAATCTATAATACCCCAAGTTGATAATGAGAGAGCTACACAGCTACACAAATTATTTTTCAGACTCAGGGTGAGTCTTTTGCATAGATTTAGTTATCAACTTTGCTTCGCTGCTTAGGCATAAACTGATTAGACTATTCCTTATACTCAAATGTTGAAATGTTGACTGATATAACTGCTATTCCTAGAAAAATGAAATCACCGAGAGAACTTTCTCCGGCTTGTGAAGGATATTGTGGGGTGTCAGTTGCTTACAGAGGCAGTTAAGAAAGTGCAAATTCAGGTAAATTGGTCATAATGTTCATGCAATTACTCATATTGGCATTTTTTCATTGACAAACTAATTCCCTGCAAGTTTGCATCCTTCTGTTATCTATCCGTTCTCCTTTAGCACTGTAGGTTCTGTGACATAACCGTACACTTTAGATAACTATTGCATTGTCTGGTTTTGAAATATTCTGTCTATTTTTCATGCAATGGAAAATGTTGGTTTGCAAGTTGTTGCCATCCAACAAACTTTCGAATGCTATTTTTGGATATGATACACCATTTACTCCTTCTCTTACCCAAAACTCGCTCAGGTCTCATCTACAAAAACTTCGGTTGGTCCTGGAACTGAAGCCAAGCTGCCCTCAAAGCGACATTGTGGTCAGGAGAAGCCAATAGAAGAGCTTGTAACTCTACTACCACCCTCAAGGTTTATTTAACTTCTCTATTTCTGTTGCTTCATTCTGAAGATTCAACTCTCAAATTCCAAAAGCCTTGACTGAGATTTTGTCAATGAGCATCAGCTTTTTTGTGCAACTTCTTACAGTAAAAGGCAAAAGACATCTGAAATGATTTCTGATCAGAGCATTGAACAGTTTAATAATGTTACTGCTGTCAGTGCATTCAATTTAGAGGTATGGTATTTTGTTTGGTTTTTCTAGGTTGAGTCCACCATTTTTTGAACATTATAAACACTTGAAAACTAGTGAAGCTTATAATATTGTGAATGAGAGATGTTTTTGATCAGGAGGAGCAAGAGAAGCTATTTTCTGGATCTCTGGTGGGACGCCAAGTGTCAAAATTATCACTAAGGGTAGTGCAAGGGGAAGAAGAAGGAATGCTGGTTTTGCAGAAAAGTCCTCTGCGGGGAAAATTGGCAAAAATCAGTTAGTACTAGTACACATTCTAACGTTTCATTGAGCAATTTTTGAGTGGCATTTAGTATTTGCACCTTAAAAGTAAGTCCTGACTTCTGGTGTCTTTGACAGCATCCAAATTTGGAATTAAAAACATAAGTAAAGATGTCGAACAGTGCTTGTCATTGGTGAGATGATTACTTATAATATGTTCTTATTCAAAGCTGGTATGGTTGCTGAGCTCTTCTGCAACTAAACTTTCAGTTTGTGGAGGAAAGAATGCGAGGGTTGATAAGTAATTTGATAAGGATTTCAAAACAGGTTGATATTCATTTCTCCTCACAACCTTTAGCTATGCCACTTTATTTCTTTCTTAATTTTTAGATGTCTTGCCTGTAGAGGCTTGACTTTGAAAAGAGAAGACACAATACTCTTGTTACTTCTGATATTCGACATCAGGTTGAAGTAATCAACTGGAAAGTCAAGGAGGACTGGGGGAAACAACAGGCTGAAGAGGTAGAAGCATTAGGGGTTCTTTGGTAAAAAATTAATACTCCATTCAATTATTCAGAAGCTCACTTTGTATTTCACATTTATTAATTGGAATAGGAAGATGCACCCAATTCTAGTTATGTGAGAATGTTTGCTGAGGAAGAAGTGAGGGTGTGTTTGCATCATGTTTACTCTTTCAAGAAAGAAAAGAAAAAAAATTTGTTGTGCGATGCTTCTCTGTTCATTTCTACCATTTTCTGTTGTGTAATGTTTTTCTCTTTATATCTGAATTCTCTCTATACTAGTCATGTATATTGAGGGGGTAAAAAAAGTCATTCCAATTCCATACACACCCCAATCCAGATGGGAATGAGGACGAGTAGAAACAGTTTAAAACGGATTGGGTGATTAATTGAATTAGATAGACATTTTTCTCCAAACCTGTGAACTAACTTTGGTAGGAAAATATGTGAGTGCAGTTTGAAGGAGGAAATCAGGTTGGTGGTGTCATGGAGAAGGATGCAAATTGTTCAGCAACATTGAAGGTATGCTTAGACATCAATTTCTTTCTTTCTCTCTAATATATTAACACAGTACCTACTAAGAACAAAATATGAGATATCAAAGCTTTAAATTTTCTTATTAATAACTAGAGATCAATTGAGGAAAACAAAATATGAAGTTCATTGTATAAGGGCAAACCTCCTTATATGTGAATCTGCATGTAAGCCATCACTTTCCAAGGGACAAACCTCCGTAGTCAAAGTTCTAGTTTCTAGAACAATTTCAAGTAGTTATAACAGAATGATTTACTATCAACCTCTAAAATAGTTCATTTTTATTTCTCTGAAGAAGCCTGTGTGTGCCCCCACAACATTTGGCGATCATCTTGGAAAATTGCAAAATAGATATATAAAATAGAACGCTATTTTGGATCTTGCATTAGGATCTCAATCGAAGATTTTGTCAGCAACAGCTCTTTGTTAATGCCATTCATAGTCACTAGTTTGGGAATCTGACATTGATTTTATGGTATAGAAACTGGAAATGTAATGCTATTCATACTAAAAAAAGTTAGTAACTGAAGTGGCATGCTGTTATTGCATACCTTATTTTTAAAACATGGGCTGATGCTGATTAGCAAACGCAGATAAGGTGGCACACCAGTTTCTAAATGACATTTGTACAAATTTTAAACAAGTGTAGCATTTTCTAAACTGGAAATGGGACGCATGATCTGCTGAGAAATGTTTATCTTGTGACTTTAAAAGAACAGTTTAAGATTGAAAACACGATGAAGTTTATTTTTAAAAAGCCAATAAAAACATTTTCTTTATGATTCAAATATTCTTGGCATCAATTGGTTCTTCACATGGATTCCCTTAGTTTTGAGCGACCTTGGAAACTTTTTTTGTTTTGGGTTCCCCACAAGAGAGTTAGTGATAATTATGTGGTAATTTTTGACGGGAAATCCAGTGGTATGTTTTATCTAGCTAGCTAATTTGACATATTGGAATCCTGAGAACTAGATACTTCTTCATTTACACCTTGTTTGCAGGCAAACGAAGTGAAAAGAATGGTAAATGAAATATTGCACACATCTGCTATGAATGTTGCTGCTCAGGCAGCTGTTGGGGGAAATGACTTGACATCAAAATGGAAGCTTATGGCCAAGAAAGCGCCACTGAAGCATGATAAAAGAATAGGGGCAATGTCTAATGCTCAGCTAAATGAACAAATGATTTACATGTCTTCACAGACATTGCCAAGGAAAAGTGGTGATGGTCAAGAATCAAAAGAAAAAGGTACATTAGATCTACTGCTGTTGACAACTTGATGTATGTTAGATTTTCATTGATTTCAAGATGAATGGATTGTCCCTTCTGTTATAGCAAAGAAGAGTGGTGACAAGATGCATGAATGACCTGTTTGAACTTGCAAATCTTTAGCAAGGTTTAGAATGTACGACTGCGAAGCAGCTGGAGCCAGGTTAATGCTTTAACTTGGTACTTTGAGATGTGGACTGAGCTCCATTGGGTTAAATGAAAATGACCTTGGCACCTTTCAAAATTTGCAAGTGATTGGCAGCCTGAGGAAGTTTTTCTGTCTTGTAGGAAGTTTTATTTTGCCTTTGACTAATGTGTTTGCCAATGAAATTGTCTTAACCTTTTTTCTACACCCATCATGACCAAAAACACTAGGTTTGATTTTTATTTTTTTTTTTAAATTTCATAATTGAACCCATGTTCTTCAATGTTGAATAAATTATTGCAAAATGATCATCTCTTTCTTTGTGATAGGGACCAAAAATACATTCCAAGGCCGTCAATGTTTGATGTCCCAGAAGTTTGTGCACCCTATATCCACCAAAGACATCGTAGCAGTGCTAGAAAGGGATCGCCAAATGACAAATTCCAGATTTGGCTATTGTTTGTATGAGAGATTAAATGCCAAAGCTTCTGCAGTCTGAACTTCGGTAAGGAGGCAACACAACCACTTGCTGCGGCTCTAGAGAAGCAAAAGATAGTTACTTTTTTTTTTTTTTTGTAGCTTGACTACTGTTCGGTTAATTCTGCTTCTCAATCTTGTAAAGAGTTTTATTTCCCCTTTGGATGTACGTTTGTTTCCTCTGATTTTGTCAAGCATTTTGATGACAGTTATTGGGGCTGCAAGTATAGGAAAAGTAGCAATGAATACAAAGGAAGGTTGGATTACCAATTTGATTCAAAGATAAATGGCAGCTTTGGTAGTTTTCATTTCAGGTTTTTAGTCCCTTCCCACAGTTGATTTATTTCGTCTAAATGCACCAGAGATGCTGCCTTCCCAGTTCCAAGCCACCTCCTTACCACATGTTGACCTCGCCATGTAATGCACAGGGGAGAACTTGACAGAGCCCTTGCCACTCTCTCCACACCTTTTCTTATCTTGATTTACAGGCACACGGCTTATTCCAAGACACGATCATTTTTTAATGAAAAAATACATATATAGCCAAGATAGCCAAGGTTTCTAATCAAATGTCGCCCGCCACCTTCAGGCTATTGCAGATCTCAATTTGCAACTGGATGCTAGTAACTCAATGTAACTTTTTGGTACAACAATCTTAGCACAAAGATTATACTTCAGCTTTTCAAGCTCATTATTATTGCACAAATTACAATACTTTTGTTTAACTTAACCTACTATATGATTTTTCCATTGTTGAAGTACACAATATAGATATGTAAAATGTAGCATATAATTCATCGATTTCTAGCGTGAGCGCCCATGAAGGAGAGGCTCCAGCTGTCCCAGTCTTCTTCAGCATCCAAAGTCGTAGGACACCAGTCCTTTTAGCTCTGGTCCGTTGAGTCTATTGTTTTCAAAACTGAAATAAAAGCCAGGAGTCAAATTATCAATGACACAAAATGACAATAAATTTACCATTTGATCAAAGAATCAATGCTAGAAGATTCTAAACTAGCACATTCTTCAGCCAGAAGTCAAATTATCAATGACACAAAATGACACTGAATTTACCATTGGATCAAAGAATCATTGCTAGAAGATTATAAAGGTAGCACATTCTTCAACTACGTACTAGCATTTATAAAATTTCAAAACGAAGGCAAATGTGATTGGGAAAAAATTGAAGCTTTTGCCAAACAAGAGGTATCCCAATAAAAATCACCAAAATCTTAGCGGTGAAAGATGCAAACTAGCTCAAATACCAAGCTATCATCAAAGGGATGCCAACTTTCTCAAGTTTCCAAACACAAAGATTATTCACATTGCAGTAGAGTGGTTTATTTCATATTCTATATCACCACACATGCTTTTAGTATAGTATTCAATCCTATAGTTCAGAGGGATAGCTAGGGAAAGTTCTCTCTTTATTGCCTTTAGTTCAATGTAAATCAGGGCTCGTGGGTAATCGGAAGTTTGACATTTACGTCCAACTCAAACCATAATATATAACATGCATATATATACACAGTATGTCCAAGAGAGATTATCAACAGGCTGATTATTATATCTGTTCTCTGTAGGATTAACTACGTCAAAACAAGTCTCAAATAAACTGAACATATGCAGAATAGTTGCAAAATCAACTTTCCAATGGACAAAAAAGGGTTTACAAAATTGGTAACGTCAAACTTGTTAACCAGGAATCATTTTGGTAGCACCCAAAATAACAAAATAAAAAAAAAAATTTGCATTCAAATACCTCAATCATCTTCGGATTAATGACCACTTTAGAATTTTTCCTAGGTTTAATGTATCGACACATCCATCACCCCAAATACCTCAATCTTGCCACTAATTAGTAGAATGTAACAATTGTTTTCTGAAAGGGAAGAACTCAACACTCTATTAATCAATTAGGAAGATAGAATATATTAGAACCTTTCTTCTTTTCACCAAGGTACATCATCTATTTACTGTGAGATGTCAAAAAAAGAGAGACGATATAATGGTATAAACTAGACTTAGCACTTGGGTTCCATTTGGATAGATGGATTTCAAATGAAGGGATTTGAGGTTAAGCTTTATAAAAATATAGGAGAGTTGGCTATTTGAGATAGATTGAGAAACTAAATAGGAAGTAGAGCAAGAAGAGAGTGTTTCGTTATATTATTTGTATAACTATAATCCTCAGCATGAAGAATTTTAAATAATTACTTTTACATTGTCATTTCATCATAACCATCATGCTAATGCTCTCAAATTAAATATTGGAATCCATATCTAAATTAGAGTTTATTCTCCTTGAATGATTAGTACCCAAATCATTTTTTAAAAATCCATAAATCCAAACACAACCTTATAGTAAGACAGGGACACCACAAAGGAGAAGGGTGATAGCAAAGATACCTTTCCATCGGAAAATTTCCAAAAGGGCCATCAACTGGAATTGTTCCGCAGAGATCATTATTGGAAACGTCACTGCAACATTTAACATTTCACAACATTATACATACAAAAATCAAAACCAAGTAACTCCGGTAATAGAAGACTCGAGTCAAAACTTTTATATGCTTACAAAACTTTAAGGTCAGTGAGAGTTGTGAGTTCCCTGGGAATCGGCCCTTCTAAATTGTTGTTGTTTAGGCGTCTGCAACATCAAATTACATATCCAATTATTAATCAAAATGCAATAAACAGGCCATTCAAGATTCGACGTGTCAAATATATGGTTTTACAGAATTAATATTCTTACAGGAATCGAAGAGACTTCAATTTAGCAAAAGACTTGGGAATTTCTCCTTCGAATTTGTTTCCATACAAATCCATGCTAATCAGGCTTTTCAAATTTCCCAATTCCTTCGGGATCTTCCCTCCCATGTTATTCCTATAAAGCTCCCTGCAATCCACCAAAAAATTATGCCTTAGTCACAGAAAAAATTGAATAAAAGACAAATACATATATGAATTCCTTAATTTTACTCAAAGCATCTCCAATCCTTCATCAAATTCAAATTTGATGAAAAAATCACTGAAAGAGTGATCTACCCATTTCATCAAATCTGTATCAAATCATGAAGTCGCAATTTTTTTCATCAAATTCCCAACATATATATATATATATATATATATATATATATTATCAAATTTCATGAAATTTTAAGAAGGATAGGAGTTTGTTTTCTTTCATCAAAAATGGTTAAAACAAAGGTCTTTTTAGGAAAGTTTTATAATTTTTCAAAAAGATCTGATTAAGTAAATTGGAGTGTTCCATATCAGATCAAGCTTTTAACCAAAATTTCACTCAAATTGGATGAAAGAGAGAGGGGATTGGAGATGCTCTTAGCACAGAAAAAAACAAAACAAAAATTCATAGAAGAATTAATCAAACAGTTAAAAAACAAATCAAAAGAGTTAAGAGTAATACAAGTATTGAAGGTGTTTGAGTTCACCAAGTTCTGAACCCAAAGACCCAGAAATATTACAATTTCCCAAGTCCCTGAAATCACAAATCAACAAAACATCACAATTGTATAATTATACAAAACCAAACAACACCCAAAAAAATCAAAAAAAAAAAAAAACTGAAAAAGATCAGAGAGAGAGAGAGAGATCTTACAGGCGAATGACATGGTTGCTGGAGTCACAGGTGACATGAAACCAAGTGCAAGGATTGACAAGAGTTGGGTCCCAACTCTGCAAGACATTGGTGGGGTCAGAGAGTCTGCTTCTCAAAGCATGCAAAGCATTTCCTGAAATCCCAAAAAAAAAAAAAAAAAGGCGGAAAACAAGAACATGGGTTGGGTAGGTTAAGATGGACTTGTGAGAAATTGAACTGAAATAAACCCTAGAAGAAAGAGATGGCAAACATCATCAGCTTAAAAAAAGAAAGACAGAAAATTTAATTAGAGAGTTGTTATACCTTCAGAATTGGTGGAGAGGGTGGGGGAGATAAAGAGGAGGAGAGAGACGAGGAGGGAAAGGAGGGTTGGGAAAGCCATTGTAGAGGGAGAGTTGAAATGGTGGAGAGAGAGAGAGAGAGAGAGAGAGGTGAAAAAGAAGAGAAGAAAATGGTGATGAAAAAGGAGGTTTTTTTTTTTTTTTTGTGGGGATGAGTAGAGTCAAGTCTAGAGTTAGTCAAAGTCAACATATTGTTAGCACTAGTTTTGAGAAGTTATTCAGTGGTTTTGGATCAATACTTATCTAATTATTTTTTAAAAAAGTGATGAGAAATTATTTTAAAAAAATTACAATCTAATATGGTGTTAGAAAAAATAATTACAAAATTATTGAAAAATATATAATTTGAATTATTAATATTGATAAAAGTTTTCATTGATTTGTAATTATTCTTTTGACACTATGAGATGTTTTGGGAAATTGATAAAAAGTTAATTTTTTGACTTTTTGGCTTTTTTGGTATTTTTTCAGCAAAAAATTGGGTTGTTTTGGATAAAAAAGTTGATTTTTTTGGCTAAAAAAATTAAGAAGTTAAAAAATTAACTTTTTACCATTGTTCCCAAAATGGCCCTATATTGATAGTTCCTATTATTTTTTGTTTTTGAGACAATGTCATATGGTGCTTTTACTTAGTTAAAATAATATGATTTAATATTTTTTTGTTGGGTTTTTTAGAACAAATTAACAAGTGTCAAATGATATAGCGTAAAGTAATACTTCAAAATTATTAAATAATCACTCAATAGAGGGGTATTTTGAAAAACTATCTTTTAACTTTTAATTCATGTTGAGTTATATCATTTCTTACATTTTTTATATGTTTTTTCGATAAAATTCAAAAAAAAGTTAAAAAATAATTTTTAACCATCTTCTCAAAACAATCCAATGTCTACGATTTCAACCAATAGTACCAATTAAAGTTGACCTAGGAGTAGCGTATAATTTTCCCACAAGTTCATGCCTTGGTCGTGAGTTTCCTTGTAGTTGCGTGTAAGTTGGGGTGGGCCCAGTCCTAGGCTGCTACTGACCTGGTCTTAGGGATTGTTTGCTTCTTGTTCTACGATGTTGAGTTAATTACACTTTAGAAAAAGGGTATGGCTTCTGTCTAGTCCGGGATCAGACTGGACCATGCTGTTGGCTCTGTGGGGGCTTATTACGAGTCCCGTTTTGATAATCTGAATCGTAAATATATAGAAATCGTCGAGTACTATATGCCTGTAAAAAATCACATTGATCGGATATCGATAGCTATGTGATCAAAACAGTTTTTTTGTCAATTGTTAATTTGTTCCGTCCAATTTTTTTAATACGAAACTGATTTGATCATATAACTATCGATATCCGATCAACGTGATTTTTTACAGACATATAGTACTCGACGAGTTTTACACATTGAACGGTTCAGATTATCAAAACGGGACCCGTGGTGAGCTTCCACGGGCCCAATAGCACGGTCCAGTCCAGTCTGATCTCGGACTGGACAAAAGCCATACCCTTAGAAAAACAATAAAGATATCCCCTTTAAATTTAAAGTTCTAATTAAACTCCAGTTAGATGAAAAGTCTCCAAAAAAAATAAATAAGACCACAACATTATATTAAATGAGTTTTACATACACATTAAAACTATTAAAACTCACAAATTAGAGTTTTAAAAATATTTTGGAACTCTAATTTTTGAGCTCTAAAATCAACTCTAATGAACTGATAGTGGGTCTTACCTACTGTGATGTGATGTTTTAATCTTGATTTTTTTTTCTTATCATGTCATTAATACTCCATTAAAGTATCAAAATTAATACTCTAAATCATTTCTGTTAACCTCTAATTTTTAGTTGTAATTAAGAAGATAATATGATATTTTGTAATAAGTCAAGTAGTCATTTGGAAAGTTGGGATGGGGTGAATTGGGATTAAAATAGTCACACACAAAAATAAAATAAATTTTTTAGTCCTAGGTTAAGCCTATGTTTGAGAAGTGGGTTTTGTGACTTTTTTAGCTAAAATTAGCTACAAAAAAATAAAATAGATTTTTTAACCCAATAAGACAATATCACACCCAACTTATAATCATTACATTATTTCTCTCACAAAAAAGTCAAAAAAGCCAAAAGCTTTTCCAAGGCTTTTTGACCCTAGGCTAAAATAGCAAAAAAAAAAGTTAAAAAGTCAAAAAATCAACCCACTTCCCAAAAGAAGCCTAAAAGTTATCATATTCAAATCATAATTATCTTATTTTTTCTCTTATAAAAGTCAAAAAAATCGAAAAATCCATCTCAAACAAGATTTTTTAACCCTAGGTTAAAATAGTCAAAAAGTCAAAAGTTAAAAAGCCAACTCACATCCCAAATGAAACCAAAAAATAATGCGTAACTAATTTGAATTATAAAATTTTAAATTTATTAAAAATATTTAAAAGCATTTGTTATTTAATTTCAGAATAATTAAAATTTTAAATTTATTTGAAGACTCATATTAAATTTACATGTTTATGTAAAAATTATTATATTAAGAAGATTTCATAAGTTTAATATAAAAAAATAATTAATACTGAGAGGGGAGATTTGCGTGGTAGTACGGCCGAGCTACGATAACGCCGATTAAGGGGCAATCGAGGAACCGTACGGTGCCGAGCAGACCCCTCTTCTTGCGCGGCCGGAGAGGTCGACCGACCAGGTTCGAACTAATGCCTGGCCGAGCTGCGACGCGGCCTATCGCGCAGCGGTGTCTGGTGACCGATCTAAGAGCAGCCCAGACCAGACTAGAGACGCGGTTAACGCCGGCATGCGCCTAACCGATCAGCCGAGATAGGCAACCTTCTTATGATCAGGAATGTAGAACAGAGAAAGTCCAGCGTGCCACACGGCCGGCTAGCCAGGAGGGACCGGCCACGAATAGCTCGGCCATGAGCATCACCTTTTGATCCTTTTTGCCTAGGTACAGGCCGGTGACACATTGTTTGGTTATGTGCTCGTAGTGACCGTTCTCCACGAGCAATAGGTCGGTCGTGGTACTTTGGTTAAGGGTGCCACCTGGGCCAATGGCGTGAGGGGGAAGACATCTGCTCCACGCACGCCTCAATTCCGTTGGACAGTTCTGTGTGTGCTGGTGGAAGAACTAAGCCTTTACACGCGTAAGGTGGTGAGAGGTGAGCACTGCCACCTGTCCAGGGAAGGACAGCAGAGGTAGTGCGCGCACAATCTTGGGGCTGCATGGCCAGCCTAGAAATATGGAAGAAGACGAACGTTAGAGGTATGTGAATTCACTCCCCAAAAACACTCTCTCTCTGATTATCTTCTTCCTCAAGAGATTTGACTGATCGTCGGAGGGTCTTTCCGGCACACCACTGCCGGGCAGCTCACCATTTTTGTATTGCAGAGATAGACGCCGTCACAAGAAGCTTGATGTCCAAGGAGTACGGAAAGCAGAGGATATTTCGCCCCCGTACAATTGGTGCCGTCTGTGGGAATTCTTTGATATTCAACCCTTATTCTTCGAGCTTCATCGACCATCTCCATGGCCAACAACGACGAAGTTCCGCTGTCCGTCGTCGATGGTGTCACTCCAGAGTATGTCCGAAGAAGAGAAGGCCCCCCCGAATGTTCCAACCATGGCGGGCCTGGAAACTTCTTCGCGAGGAGCGCGCGATAAGCGTAGGAGGAGTTCGGATCGCTCGCCGAGTCCAGAGGGCCACCGACGCCGGGAGAAGTCCCGTGAGCAGCGCCTGGAGCACAAACTCAAGGACCAAGATGCCCTTATTCGTAAGATGGCGGCGGAGATGGAGCTACTGAAGCGCCAAGTTAGGGGGAAGGGTGTTGCTGGAGAGGGCAACCTCAGTGAGCGCACCCCCTCCCCTCGTTCTAGCAGTCGCCGCCAGAGGAAGACTCACTCTATCTCCATCACCAGGAACTATGGGGTTGGAGATTCCGACCAACGAGAGGGCAGATCCTTCACTCGCGACAGCACCTACCGCCCCTCACGCCCGACGCCGACGTCGCAGTCCTCTTTCTCCACACGCTCCAGGGACTTGAGGGATGTATTAGAGGAAAGGGCGCGCCGTCGAGAGGCTCAGAGGATGCCGGCGCTCCAGAGATTGAGTGCCCCAGTTCGTTGCAGTGAAGAAGTGGTGATGCCGGCGCCCAGAGTCATGGCCCCTGAGCTGGTGGACAAAGAGCTGGCGAGACTTACAGCCACGCCGTTGTCCCTAGAGATCGAGAGCACACCGCTCCCTGCCGGATTCCACCAGCCAAAGTTCACTTTGTACGACGGCAGGACGGATCCATACATGCACGTAAGTCATTACCGGCAGGTGATGGCTGGCCACCGGCGCAACGACGCTCTGATGTGTCTTATATTCCCAGCAAGCTTGGGAGAGCTGGGCTTGAAATGGTTCGAAAGGCTCCCGGAGGGGAGTATAGAGGGGTGGCAACAGCTAGCAGAAGCCTTCGTCACCAGATTCAAGACCGACACTCGAACGCCGAAGGAGGTCGACCATCTCCTGGGCGTCAAGATGGAGTCTGGAAGTTCGCTGAAGGCATACAACGCGAAATACTGGGAAACTTACAACGAGATCCTCGACTGCCCTACCAATCTGGCGATCACTCAGTACAAGAGGGGTCTCCTAGTCGGACATAGGCTGCGAGATTCCCTCACGATGCATCAGCCCACAACCATGGAATCTCTGATGCAGCGGATCAACGAGCACATTCGTGTGGAAGATGACGCCGCCTCCGCGACCGAGAAGGATAGTCAGGTCGCAGTGGACAGAAGGGTGGCAGGGAAAGTCCATTCGGTCGGGCAGGAGGAAAACCGCCCAAGTGACCGATCAAAAGACCAGCGTCGTGGGACCGGCCGCGATGACAGAAACAAGGGTCGTAGAAACGACCGAGCTGATGCCCCCCGCGACGCAGTAGAAGATGCCAAGAGAAAATTGAAGGCGCGGACAGGAATCACCACGGTCTTCAAAATCCCTATCTACCACATTTTGAGCGAGATCCGATGTGAGCCTTTTGTCCGGTGGCCAGCCAAGTTGGGGAGTGCACAGAGGGGCTTCAATTCAAAATACCGTTGCACCTTTCATGAGGAACGGGGGCACCGAACAGAGGACTATTTGCCGCTCAAACAACACTTAGAAGAGTTGGTGGCAGCAGGGCATCTTGATCAATACATAGATGGGGGCGTCAAGGCCGCGCCAGCGGGACAAGCCGAGCCAAATGGCCTAGCCGCCCTGGAGGTTCCCCCGCAAGGTGTAATCAACGTCATCCACGGCATCATTGAACCGGCAAGGGTTTGCGAGCTTAGAGGGATGATAAAGAAGGCTGAACACATGAGGGAAGTGCTCTCTGTCCAGCCCGCCGTGAAGAAGGGAAAAACCGAAAAAAGGGACATCCTTTCCTTCTCGACCAAAGACTTGGAAAGGGTTCAGATGTCGCACAATGATGCCTTGGTGGTGACTCTTCGCGTCAAAGACTTTGATATCAAAAGAATTCTGATCGACCAGGGGAGTTCGGTCGAGATAATGTACTATGATGCGTTCAAACAAATGAAGTTAGAGGACAAGAACTTGGCCCCTGCAACGTCTCCTTTAGTCGGCTTCAACTCACAACCAGAATAGCCGATCGGAAAGATTATTTTGCCGATCAAAGCGGGATCGGTTGTAAAGCAAGTAGAATTCTGGGTGCTAAAGTTCCATCCACTTACAATTTGATCCTGGGCAGAGGTTGGTTACATGTGCCATGCAAGCAGTAGCGTCAACTTTCCACCACGTCATGCGTTTTCCGGCGCCAAGCGGGCAAATAGAGGAAGTTTGGGGAGACCAGGTGATGGCAAAACAATGCTTCGTTGCGGTAAATGGCAGCCGAGCAGCCAAAGGGTTTGTCCAGATGATTGAGGGACCGGAGGGGAAGGAAGTCCTTGAAGATGTGGGAAGAAAGGCCGAGGAAAAATCGGTCGAAGATTTGGTGGAAGTGCGTATTGACGAGAACGATCCAACTAAATTCTTCCTCTTAGGATCATCCTTGTCTGGCGCCGAACGGATGGAATATGTCAAGTTTTTGGTTTCCAATTTGGAGGCCTTTGCTTGGACGCCTTACGACATGCCTGGCGTCGATCCGAGCTTCATTTGCCATCAGTTGAACGTCTTCCCCAATGCGCGGCCTGTCATTCAAAGGACGCGCCGCTCAGCCTTGCACCATGCTGAAGTGGTGGCAGAAGAAGTGAAGAATCTGTTGGAAGCCGGGGCCATAGAGGAGGTGCAGTACCCTCGGTGGATATCCAACACGGTGGTAGTTCCGAAGAAGAACGGCAAGTGGCGAGTCTGCGTTGACTACAAGACTGTCAACCGAGCTTGCCCAAAGGATAGCTTCCCCTTACCTCGAATCGACCAGCTGGTGGACTTAACCGCTGGCCATCAGAGGTTTAGCTTCCTGGACGCATATCGCGGCTACCACCAGATAGCCATGTATGAACCGGATAGAGAGATTACGTCGTTCACCACCCCTAGAGGCTTATACTGCTACAAGGTCATGCCGTTCGGACTGAAGAACGCCGGGGCAACCTTTCAGCGGATGGTGACAAAGATGTTCGCTCCTCTTTTGGGCCGAACAATGAAGGCATATATCGACGATATGGTGGTGAAGAGTAAGGAGAAGTACCAACACCTCACCGACCTAGCAGAAGTGTTCGCCATACTTAAGCACCACAAGCTTCGTTTGAACGCTTCCAAGTGCGCCTTCGGAGTTGGAACCGGGAAGTTTCTGGGTTTTTTGGTCACAAACCGAGGAATTGAAGCCGACCCATCCCAAATCAAAGCAATACAAGAGTTGGAGCGCCCAAACTCCACAAAGGACATGCAACATCTGGCCGGAATGGCAGCCGCGCTGAACAGATTTATCAGCCGGTCTTCGGATCGTTGCAGGCCCTTCTTTAAAACTTTGAAGTCCAAGTTCTTCTGGGATGACGAGTGCGACCGCGCTCTAGTAGACTTGAAGGCGTATCTCTCCTCAGCCCCAATTTTGGTCACACCTCAGCCGGGTGAAGAGTTGTACCTCTACTTGGCTGTTTCTCAACACACGGTATTGGTTCGTGCTGAAGGCGTCCAGCACCTACCGATCTTCTACGTGAGCAAGACTCTACTCCCGGCCGAAACGAGATATCTTCCCTTGGAAAAATTGGCGCTGGCCCTGATGATGGCGTCAAGAAAACTGGCGCACTATTTTCATGCCCATACAATAGTTGTGCTGACCGAGTTCCCACTAAAGGTGCTGTTTGAAAAGGCCGACTTCACTGGGAGGATTCTGAAATGGGCCGTAGAATTAGGCCAGTACGACATCAAGTTCCGCCCGCGCACCGCGATCAAGGCTCAAGCTCTTGCAGACTTTGTGGCGGAATTTGCCCCTGGGACGCATCCTGTTTGCCCAGTCGATTTGGCTGATGCGGATTTGGCACAGCCTACGGTTCAGACAATAGAAGCAAGTGGTGGTGCGCAAGAAGAAGAGGGGCGAAGAGTGACCGAACCAACAAAGGCGAGTGACCTGTTGGAGGGCGGAGTCGGCCATGACAAGGAAAGAGGCCCGGATTTGAGAGGTTCCCAAAATCCCTCCGATTGCTGGAAGCTGTTCATTGGCGAGATGTGGAAGCTCTTTGTCGATGGGGCATCCAACCGGCATGGGGCCGGGCTAGGAATTGTGCTAACTTCACCAGAAGGGCTGATTATTGAGCAAGCAATTACGCTCGGCTTCCCAGCGTCCAACAACGAGGCAGAGTATGAGGCCCTTCTCGCCGGACTAAGAAGCGCATTGAGAATGAAGGCCACAGCCCTTATGGTGTTCAGTGATTCCCAGCTGGTGGTCAATCAGGTCTCAGGGGAGTATGAGGCAAGGGATGAAAGAATGGCCAAGTATCAAGCGTTGGTGCGTGAAGAGATCAAAAAGTTCTCTGCGATAAGAGTGGAACAGATCAACCGCGAAGAAAACAACACGGCTGACGAATTGGCTGGGCTCGCCTCCACACAGACAGCTTTTCCTAACCCTTTGATGATAGAGTTTTTACCTCGGCCAAGCATTGAAGAACCAGAAGCAACCGAGGTACTTTGCACCGACTTGGGTCCTTCCTAGATGGACCCCATTATCGCCTTCCTGAAAGATAGAATTCTACCGGAAGAAAAGAAGGCGGCCCACAAGATCCGGGCAAAGTCAGAGCGATTTTGGCTCTCCCTATCCGGAGCGTTGTATAAGAAGTCTTTTACTGGGCCGTATTTGAAGTGCGTCCACCCCACCAAGGTGGAAGCTTTTCTCTACGAGATCCATGAAGGCATCTGTGGCAGCCATACTGGGGGCAGATCTTTGGCGTACCGAGCAATTTCCCAAGGTTACTGGTGGCCATGCATGCAGGCAGACGCGCAGAAATACGTTTGCCGGTGTGAAAAGTGTCAGAAATTCGCTCACCAGATCCATCAGCCAGCTAGAGACTTGCTACCCCTTTCAAGTCCTTGGCCGTTCGCACTATGGGGATTGGATATTGTCGGACCACTCCCAGCAGCACCGGGCAATCGCAAGTTCTTCATCGCGGCCACTGACTACTTCAGCAATTGGGTCGAGGCCGAGCCACTGGCGACCATCAAGGAAAAGGATGTGAAGAAATTTGTTTGGCAAAACGTCATCACTCGCTTCGGTATACCCAGGGCCTTATCTCAGACAATGGCACTCAATTCGACGGAAACTCTTTCGCGGATTTTGCGAAGAGCTGAAGATTGAGTTCTACAATTCGACGCCGGCCTATCCTCAGTCTAATGGCCAAGCAGAGGCATCAAACAAGACCATCTTGGACGGGCTGAAGAAGCGGCTTGAGAAAGCTAAGGGGAAATGGGCTGAGGAACTCCCCAATGTGCTCTGGGCATACCGCACTACGCCAAGACGGTCGACCGAGAAAACACCATTCGCTTTGGCCTACGGCATGGAGGCCGTCATCCCGCTAGAAATTGGCATGCCAACCATCCGCTCTGAAGGTTTCCAGCCCGATCTGAACAGTGAAGCCGTGGCATTGGAATTAGACCTTGCTGAGGAAAGGAGGGAGTGAGCACTGATCCACGTAGCGGCCTATCAGCAAGAACTCTCCAGAAAATACAACAAGGTTGTGCATCCTAAGCTATTCAAGATTAGGGACTGGGTCTTGAGAAAGGTGCTTGGCAACACGGTGGTCCCTGGCGAGGGAAAGCTCGGTGCAAATTGGGAGGGACCATACAAGGTGATTGGTCTTGCTGGCAAAGAGGCATACCATCTGGAAGATTTAGATGGCAAGGCTGTCCCCAGACCATGGAATGCAGCCAACCTTAAGGTCTTTTACTTTTAAGATGTAATTTGCTTATGTTGTTTAGCTTTTCCCGACCTTTAGCCCTTTGGCACTTGATGTAAAAGATGTTTTTGTAATGAAAAATAGCCCCTTTGTTGTTTAGTATTACATCTTTGTATGACATAGCAAGGGCACAAGAGTATCATGAATGCCAGGGACAAGGAGACCGACCTGAATGGGACCGGACTGACGTACTCTTGCCGGAATAAAGGCGGACCGCTCAAACAGTTGGTGCATTGCCCAACGAAATAGTTGGACTATTAGGGCCGAGTTGGTTTTGCTCGCCCGGACGAAATGTTGGCGTTATGACCAACTTAACTGGAACATTGGTGTTTTGCCCAATGTAGGGCCGAGCTGATTTTGCTCGGCCCAGTTGTCATATTGGTGTCTTGTCCAATATGGGAAACGAGCTGATTTTGCTCGGCGGAATTTGCAATGTTGGTGTTTTGTCCAACCGATAAGAAGCCGAGCTGGCTTTGCTCGGCGGAAAGGAAATGTTGGCGGCTTATCCGACTGATTTTGCTCGGATATATTGAAGTATTGGAATTCTATGTAGTCTGCAAACCTGTCAAGGCCGAGCAGATTTAGCCCGGTCCGGTTAAAATATCAGCTCATTCTAAAGTGCCAGAAGCCGAACTGCCCGTTGTAATTAGAAAACGGTTAAAGTGATTTTAGCCTGGTATGCGGCTTAGCCGACCTGGCAGTCGTGATTTGTCAATGATTGAATCAAGAAATTTATGCACAAGCCAACCGAAAAGAAATAGGCAATGAACGAGCAAAAAGTTGAAAGTTTCATTGATACAAGAAAGTTAAGTACAAAAGGGGGACATAGTCCGGTTACATTCCAAACCAAAGAAATAAAAGAAGAAAACAAAGAAAAGCAGGAAAACGAAAGAGGAAAATCATCACTCCAGTCCAAGGTTCTGTTCGGCTGTCTCCTCCATCTGCTCGGCGGCTACGATTGTCTGCTCGGGCAGGATCTCTTCGGCTTCATTGTCAGTGCCTTCCACCGTGACAACCTCCCGATCAATAACTTCATTTTCCGCATCTGGAGATGCCGCAGGAGAAGAAGTTTGTTCGGTTTGCTGTGCGGCGGCGGCTTCTTCCTCAGCCTCTTTCCTTGCCTCTGCAATAAGTCGGTTTTGTGCGGCATTGGCATACGCCTGCATGTAGACCGGGATATACGCAGAAGGAGGGTTGATGAACATGTCAGAATCCTGACCAAGACCAACTTTCTCCACGGCAGCTTTCCAGCCGCACTGGAAAAAGATGTCCTTGGTCGCTTGGACTTGACGCTCATAGGTCCTCTCCCCTTGCGCATACCCACGGTCTTCTACATCGTCCACCGCCTTGTCCCTTTCCTCCTTGTGGGCATCACGCAGCTTTCGGAGCTCGGCAATGAACCGAGCTTTGGTTAACTTCACGGCACGCTGCTTGTCAACTTCTGCTCGGTCAACTTTCCGCCTCAGATCATCCCGCTCCGCCGCGATAGCATCCTGCGCGGCCTTCAGCTTTGATATCTCGGCCTTTTGGGCCTCGTTCTCGGCAATGGCCCCGCGAAGACTCTGCCGCACTTTGATCATGCGATCGTGGGCGAGGTAGTTCTTTTGCGCGGCCTGCAAACAAGTGAAAGATCGTGAGTGTTCGAGAAACCGAGCAAAAACTTCGAAGCAAAAAATGGGTACTTACCAGCACTATGGATTTTGCCGCCGAGCGAAGGACCTTAAGGTCGGAGAGCTCGTCGTGTTTTTTCATATCAGCGGGCAAGATCAACCCCTTGGTCAAGTTGAAACCAAGTGAGTAGTCCTTGTCCGCGTAGACCGAGTCTTCAGCAGAGACTGCTCGGCCCTGATAATTGAACTCGGGCGCCCAGACCGGGGGGGTGGCTGGGGCCTTGCCTTTGGATTTGGCGGCCAGTGGTTGCTCGGTCTGGTCCCCGAGCTCGGTGGAAGCGTTATCGATGGAGTCGTCGTCCACAAGTTGCTGCGCGGCCCGCTCTTTCCTCGGTCTTTTCTTTGACCGGCCAGCCGGTTGTTCACTGGCAAGGGCCAGCACAGCTTCTGTTTGACCAGCCGGGGTGGAGGATGTTCCCCCGGTTGCCTTTGGAGGTTGGGACTCCCCTTCCTCTCCAGTAATCATGGACTTGATAGCCCTGATCTTCGCCATTTCCTGCTCGGCGGTAAGAGGAACGAGTCTGATCGGTGGCAAAGTTGGATCTGGTTCTGTGGATGGCGCACGCAGGAAGTCGGTCACCCGGCTCTTGCGCGGTGCGGTTGTAGTGGTAGGTTTGCTCGAAACGAGAAGTTTTGATGCTGCTCTCTCCTCGGCTGGGTGACGCAGCAGAGCTCGGATGGCTTCTGGGTCGGCCTGATGGTAGTCTGCTGCCAAGTGTCTATCTGTAAGAAGAAGACAAGTGTTAGGCCGGCAAAAGATGACAAAAATGAAATGCAGAAAGAAGATAGTGCGGTCAGCCGGGCTACTTACCAGCACGGCCAAAATCTTTCCTAATGTACCAGCCCGGTATGGGTGCCTCGGTGTCTTCATAGCGACCGGACACCCACAAGAAGTCGTCGTCGTTTGTCTCCTTGTCCGGGTTCCCTCTATGAGCTTTGCTCGGCCCTTCTTGACTTTGATGTGGTACCAGCAAAGCCCACTTTTATTTCTACTAAGGCTATATTGATGGAAAATTTCGGCCAGACCGAGATGGAGACGAGCCTCCGGTTCAGCTCGGCGACCCCGTTTATTATTTTGTATGTGTTATTTGAGACTTGGCTCAGGCAAAGCCTTGTTGCCTCAAAAAACTCGCAGATCAAGGGCTGGACCGGGAAGCGGACACCCCCCTCTACTATTGACACGACCGTGAAGGGGCACCGGTCTAAATCTCCCCAGGGGGTGTCTCCCTTTTTGGCAAGCTCTAGGATGACGTCGTCAGGAACGTTGTACTCCTTTCGAAACTCCGCCATCGCGCCGGGCGAGCTCACCATGAATCGGTACTTGCCCATCTATCTCGGTTTTATTTGGTAATCTAACTGATATCTCGGTCAAAAATGTTGGTGTGTTTGCTCGGACTTTGAGCTCCGCCAATTATAATGCTGGACTGGCTTGGTCGGTCCTATTTGTTCTGCATATTAAAAAATAAGGCCAAGGGCAGCATAGATTGCGCGGCTCCTATTGGAAATAGCTCAGTGAAGGATTTGGTGTTTTGACCGACAAGTCTCAGCTCGGTTCGACAACATGTGTGCTTAAGCCTCCTAGTTCGGTTATAGCTCGATTAGGACCTATTGAAGGATCTAGTTGATCCTCCAGTTCGGTCAAGGTTTCGGGCGAAGGTTTCAGGGTCTTAGTTCGGTTCACTCTACTCACCGATCTAATGGAGTATTCAGCCCGGTTGCAGCCTCTACGAGAAGCCACAAACAGATTTTTTGCCTGGACGGAGTGTCATGTATAGATCTAGATTGGCTCTTAGCTCGGTCTTGCCCAGATTCAAGCTGTTCATCCTAAGTTCTAAGTTTGTGCTGTGATGTTCGAAGAAACAGAGGCACAGAGGCCCCCCCTCCACTCTATCAGTTCCAGTTTCCTAGGATGTATCATGATTACCCTAAAGAGGGGAGGGGCGACTGGGATTCTTAGAACCCAGAAGACCAAAAGGAATGCAATGAAGAACACAGAATGGAAAACTCGAAGAACTCGGGTATGAAAGCACGAAAGAAAGATAGAGAAGGGCTTACCTAGATCAGACGCGGAGCAGGATGCAGCACACGAGCTTGGTCACAGCCTTCAAAGAGGATGAGGAATGAGCGAGGGAAAGAATGGCAGTGGACTTGAAGGTTCGAAGGTCTGAGATGCTAGGGTTTTTGCTCGAGTAGAGAGATGAACAGTAAGGGGGGTAGAATGACCCCTCGTATGATGTTTAAAGAGGGGGGAAAACCCAAACGGCTGCGCCGTTTGAATTCTGCGCGTGCAGAACAGCTGGCTGCACGACCCAATGGCGTGATGACACGTGGCACCGATAAAACGGCTGTCAGTACGGCTGTACAGCCATTGACAAGACTACCGACATGATGGCCGACCAGGTGGGATAGCTCGGTGCCAGATATCTCCCCAATCATGCTCGGCTTGGTAATGGTGCAACTCAACCGTTGGCTCGGACGCAGAAGTAATCCTGATCACGATAGCTCGGATGGGATTAAGGGGCAATTGAGAGGGGAGATTTGCGCGGTAGTACGGCCGAGCTACGATAACGCCGATTAAGGGGCAATCGAGGAACCGCACGTGCCGAGCAGACCCCTCTTCTTGCGCGGCCGGAGAGGTCGACCGACCAGGTTCGAACTAATGCCTGGCCGAGCTGCGACGCGGCCTATCGCGCAGCGGTGTCTGGTGACCGATCTAAGAGCAGCCCAGACCAGACTAGAGACGCGGTTAACGCCGGCATGCGTCTAACCGATCAGCCGAGATAGGCAACCTTCTTGTGATCAGGAATGTAGAACAGAGGAAGTCCAGCGTGCTACACGGCCGGCCAGCCAGGAGGGACCGGCCACGAATAGCTCGGCCATGAGCATTACCCTTTGACCCTTTTTGCCTAGTACAGGCCGGTGACACATTGTTCGGTTGTGTGCTCGTGGTGACCGTTCTCCACGAGCAATAGGTCGGTCGTGGTACTCTGGTTAAGGGTGCCACCTGGGCCAATGGCGTGAGGGGAAGACATCTGCTCCACGCACGCCTCAATTCCGTTGGACAGTTCTGTGTGTGCTGGTGGAAGGACTAAGCCTTTACACGCGTAAGGTGGTGAGAGGTGAGCACTGCCACCTGTCCAGAGAAGGACAACAGAGGTAGTGCGCGCACAATCTTGGGGCTGCATGGCCAGCCTAGAAATATGGAAGAAGACGAATGTTAGAGGTATGCGAATTTACTCCTCCAAAAACACTCTCTCTCTGATTATCTTCTTCCTCAAGAGATCTGACTTGATCGTCGGAGGGTCTTTCCGACACACCACCGCCGGACAACTCACCATTTTTGTATTGCAGAGATAGACGCCGTCACAAGAAGCTTGACGTCCAAGGAGTACGGAAAGCAGAGGATATTTCGCCCCCGCACAAATACATATTATATATATATATTGTTAAAATTACACATGCATGTACAGACTGCTGGTAATGTCTCCTTGCATTCATACATAAATAATATAAAACAAAATAAAAAGACAAACAATGAATTTAAAGGGTAACAAATAAACAACCCTCTACATTTGAAAAATGAGGAAGTCGGGGTGGTCTACGGTCTTTGTTTCCTTTGCCAATTTCCATGGCTATCATCTTCTACCCCATATCAATGAATCATAGGTTGAAAATGTTTTTTTTTCTTTTTCTTTTCTTCTTCTTATCTAGGCAGACCAATGACCAAAGAAAAAATATTCCAACACCGAAAATCTCCACCACCCAAAATTGTTCACTCTCACATTTATTTATAATTTTTAATAATCATAACAGTGTTGCTCTTCATTATTCAAAATTTTAATGATAATTTAAGTTGTCATAGTATACCATTTAAATACAGGAAGAATTAAAAAAATATTTACAAAAATATGATAAACATTATAAATACTAATAATTAAAATCATAATTTTTTTATAAATATTTTTTTCCTAATCTCACTAATGAATACTTCACCCTTTTAAATATCTCAATAATTTCTCTTTTATATGCAAATTTCATATCAATTTCCATCAATTAAAAAACAGTATAATGTAAGTCATTCAAATGTTAAACGCGTTGGTTTGATGGTGCAAAATCTAGTCATTCCACAACTTACAACTTATAAAGACTCATTACCAAACCATTATTAAAAAATAAATAACCAATTACTCTTCTTCAAATCCATTACTTATCCCAAACTCTGTTGTAAGTAAGTGGGAACATTGACGTTTATCACCAACAATTAAAAATAGATAAAATAATTAATTTTTTTTTTTTAAAAAAAAATCATAAATCTTAGTCTCTAAAAACAAGATAATGGCCAATAATCACAAGAATTTCCAATGGAATGTCTTTTCAAAATTTTCACAATGCTTTTCACATAAATTAGATAATTCATTCGTGTGGGATACATATTTTAAGCTAACTGCTCAAAGAGAATATTTCTATGATGAAGATGTTGATAATAGTTTTAATTAACTGCGAATCTCAACACAGTCAAAGCAGGGAACTATCAAAATGCTAGCAAGAAGAAACCTTTAGGGCAAAAGGTTTCCCTCTACGTGTAGAAATTAGTCATATAGCTCTTGATCTCTGATCCACTTTGTAGCCACCCATTTCTCACCTTTAATAACCGGACAACTTCCATGAAGAGAGGTCTGCAAGAAAAATAACTTCGGGATATTAGAGGAAATTCAACACAACACAAAAAGCCATTGCAATCATATATTGCTCCATTTCAGTACTAATACAGTGAAGGAAAAGGAATGGAATTTGGTTGTGAAAACAACAGTTCCAAGCATGAATGATAGCTAGTTTCCAACCAGAGTTCAAAAGTTTTGAAAAGCGGTTGCGGCCATCGTAACGAAGGCGGTGGCGCGGTTGCGGTTACGGGGTGTAAAGGCCATAACGTAACGGTTGCGGTAACCGGAACCATGAATTTTTTTATTTTTCGCACAATTTTTAAAAAAAATTTACCGATATGCATATTTTTTTTCCATGATCATATTTATTGGGTTTAAAATAAATATTGATCAATTTTTATAAATTTTTAAGTATGATCCAATATATTTCATATTTTCAAATCACTATAAACTAAGTTTTTTACATTTTATTTTAATAATTAATGAATTTATATTATACAAAAAATCAATCACTAACTATTATATATAAGATAAACAATAACAAAAGTAAGAAAATAAATAAGAGCCTATATATATATATATATTTTAACCAAGCCAAATAGATAATGACCACACTTATTATTATTATTATTTTCAAACAATATATAGATAAACACACAAACAAAATGGTTGAGTGATAACAGCTGAATAGAATAGCATAGATCTTACAACTTCAACAAATCAATAATATATTCTTCATCTTTCCTCTTCTCTCTCTCTATCTCTTGCTCCTCCATCTTCTCTCTTTATCTTCCCTCCTCTCTCTATCCCTCTTCCTCCATTTTCAGCTTTTTTTTTTTGTGTGTTTTTTTGAAGGAAGCAGTTCGGAATCGTTACATAACAGTGCGTAATAGGCCGTTACAGCTGTTACAGCACCGTTACGATCGCTACGGCAGCCGTTACAGCCGACGCACCTGTGAATCTCAATCACACTGCAAAAACGGCCATAACGGGTGACGGCAACTACAATAACCGTTACGTAACGGCGTTACGTAACAGTTGCAGCCGCTTTTTAAAACCTTGCTTACAACTAAAGAATCTAGGGCTTGATTGCATACCAAAACCTACAACAATCAAAGTAATTCACTAAAAAAAGATATTTGAAACTTGTGTTCTCTTTTTTCTTTGTAGCGTTGTATGCATAATACCTAAATCTGGATGATGATACTAGGAAAACAGAATGGAATGAGAGGGTTACCATAAACAACCATTATGAAGAGGCAAATATAGTTGTGGAGATACCGATAAGTTGGATTAGTGAAGGTTGTTGAATAATGGATGGTTCACAGAAAAATCAGATCATATTTTCCCAAAGTAAGGATGTAAGAGACATAAGATGATATTTTGGAATTAAAGGAGAAATTGGAGACCTTCATCTAGTCTTAACATGCCATTTCCTATTCACTACCAACTTGGCAATGCCGCCTCAATATAGAGCGAGTATTTCAATCTAGGCTTGATAGATTTCCTGAAATCAAGAGTTCTGATTTTGCTCCAAGACTTACTTTTTTTATGGCAGCATCAAACTAGGAATTTTGTCAATTGTGCTTTGAATCAATGAAGAGACCAATATCTTGGGTGGCACACTAGTCAACACTTTAGTTTCCTACTAGCTAGAAAAAGATCAAATTATATGCATAGAGGTTCAATTACATGACTAATGAACGAAAACACATACCTTGTCAATTGTGCCATTTGGAAACAATGAATAAAACAGAAGTCCATCCCCTTGGCGTGGCTTCACTTTCAAACCGATGCACTTTTCGTAGTCATAACCCACACCCATGTTTGAGCCATTCTGCATATCAGAACATTCTAATGGTTGCCCTATCCATCACATGTGAAACCAATAATAAAAAGTGAAAAATCTTCTGATCTTACCTCAAAAGGGAACATGGTCTCTCCACCTTCTTCCACATCAGATAGATACAACAAGAAGGATGCCATCTGCAAGACAATTTAATCAAATCATGCAATAATTCTTTGGCAAAAGGTTTAATACTTCCCAGCATCCATAACAAATCCAGCGAGACAGATATCTGATACAAAGCAATATCTGACAGGCCATTTTAAGTACGCATTTCAAATCTATCACACAAGTGACTAATCACAACAAGATTGTCTAGCAAAGATATCAAAAAAAGTATGGCCTCGGTAATTATCTTGAAGGTATTGGGGGTGATAAATAAATAAACTTGAGCAAATGATTGTATGAACCACCCAATGTAGTCATGTCAAAAAAACACAAGACATGGTGGATGTATAACTAATTTCTTATGGGTGTAACAATCCAGGCAATCATTTCTGCAAATAAGTCTTATGTTATACAAGCATAGCATGGAAATTGAATTCTTATATCCAAGTTTATTATTAATATTATGGGTGTCATGTCATACAATACAACTAACATTAATGACCCAATGGTGAGATTTACATTAAGATATTTGGACATATCTTCAACACACCAGCAGCAGCATATCATTTCACAATTTTAAAAATATTCTAGCACTCTGTTTTGGGGGGGTGGCTGGTGCACAGAAGGCAGGTCTCCATTAGAAAAAAAGGCTGCCTTAATTGAAGAACTTCCACATCAAATCAAACCACTATCTTCAAAAGGAAGTATAAAGAAAATTAAGGGGTAGCTTCTACATAACCAAGAAACAGAGATGCTCAGATAGTATTGTACCCTTTGGCTCTTCTGTGGGCCATACTCAGTTGGGTTGAATGCATCATAATGAGAAACATATCTCTGTCCAATCTCATAGCGTAAAATGTTGAATGCCTGCAATATGGTGACATCCCGGCATTACTATCTCAGAATTGACCTGTAATGAAAGATTAACTTTTTCAAATTTCCAAAGCAGGGAAAAAAAAATTGAACGTGTGTTTGGTAGAACATTTGTTTTGTCCTAGTATTGGGAAATGCAGAATGTTTGAGTGAGATTAAACAACCCTTGGGACCTCATGATAAGCTACACATGAACATAGAGCAGAGAAAAAGTAATTGTCAATAATATGAAGTAATGATTCTAAATGTAAACAGCAGCCTTGTCATCACCATAAGGTTATCAGATTAAGTTTACTATGTTGAATAGCTTGATATACATTGTTGGTCCAATTTCCCATCAATTTAAGCTTTTGGGATAATTGGTGACTTAACATACTCATCCATACATAAGTCTTCAATCTTTTCCCACTTTTCTCTGTCAATGTTTTTATTCCTAAATTTTCCTTTGTGAGAGATCGAAGGGATAGATACAGTACAATCTAATATGAAGTGATGGACACGGACTCAAGTCTTTACTAAAAAACAGAAACCTGTAATGATATTTTTAAAAATTACATAAGCAACAAATTGCCGAACTATTAAAGATTATACCTCCCCATGGCTCCTTGGGATCATTGTAGCCCTTGCAATTTTTTGCTCAACAGCTGCCAAAACTCCAGTTCTGTCCTCTGATGCACTGATAAATGTGCCTGAACTGTTTCCAAGGAAAGTGTCAGCTAAGAATAATCAATTCAACAAAAGCTGTTGCGTTCTGTCTCAAAAAATTACTCACAAATAGAAGGCACTAGTGGTTGAAGATGGCAGACAGTACAAGTCTGAAGAATCAACTTATTGATGCTTCAATTCACTTAGGGTGTTTTGTAGCATTACGGGTAATATCAGTATAATTAGAATTTTTCAATATTTTTTCATGACAGCACTGCATTACCTTTAAAAAAAGATATCAGCCATGCCATGTAATCATGTAATAATTTTCATTTATCAGGCAGCAGTTATTATGACTCGCAAAAGTATACTTTCAAATAGAATATATAAAACAAGTTAAATGAACCAGAACTTTGATGTACAAAGAAAGTACCTTGTTCTTACTCCCTTTGTGTTTTCGGCAGTTTCTCCCTTCCGCAGAGCTAGGGTTGATGGTTTAAGCTTTAACCTTGCCATTTCAATTATGCTTTGGCATTGTTCTGCGGTTGCAAAATTAGGAAAATAAAGTGCTCGTGGTTCCCAACTCAACACCTGCATTCAAGAGGGCAGAGGCAAAATCAACGATATTACTCAACCCAACAGCCCAACAAATAATAAAATCATATAATCAACCCCACAGCTGCTAAACCTATTGGATTAGTAGTTCAATACTCATTTTGAGTGGTGCAACTGTTTTTTATGTAATTTTTTTCCTCACTACCGTTCTGATTGATAAACACAACTCAATTAAGAATTTCAGCTCCAGCAACTACTTAAATCCAAAATCATGAATTCATTTATTTCTTTATTTTTATTTTTATTTTTTTTGCTGGATCAGCGGAAGTCATATCAGATAAACCTATTAGTCCACAAAACATGCTCACAAAAAAATTAAAAAACTAAAAATCGAAATTAATATACTGCATCACACCGTTACACTGTAAAATCGATTTGAATTAGGTCAATACAAATGGATACAAACAAGAGCACCTGAAAGGGAATCGAAGCAACCCGAGACTCCCCAGTTTCTCCGTGCGGCATCGAATTATCCTCTTCCTCTACTGATTCAAGCCATCTCGGCGGCGATCGAACACCCGGCACATCCTGAAAACACGATTTAACGCACTCTCAACCGATTAACATACATACACATATACATACACACATATGAGCTTATACATATGTATATACCTGAAAGAGTAGAGTGGATCCAAAGAGGCCAGCGAGGAAGAAGAGGGAGCAGAGGAGGAAGATGATCGGTAACCCTAGCTTGGACTTGAATCCCCAAATTCGTTTTCCTCTGGGTTTCATTTGTGGTAAAAACTGTGATTTCATTTCTTCGATGACTTCGTGTTAGTTTCGCTTCGATTTCAATCAGAGATTCAGAATCAAAGTCTCATCTATTCTCCTCTCTCTCTCTCATGTGTGCAATATGGAAAATAAATATAGCGATATGCTTCGAGAGACGACACAACGCGACAATGGCGGGAGTTTTCTTCTTCTTCTGCTGGCATTTGACGTTGAATATTGTTGCAAGGTTTTGCTTACTTTTCATGCTGTGGAGAACTGTTACAGTCGTGTGACAGTTATTTTAAGTTTTTAATATTTGCAATTTAATTTAACAACCATTTAAAATTTTTTACCCAAAAATCCATTAAACACTTACATGAGGCGCACATGAGTATGGCCCCACATCATGTAAGGGTCCGTTTGGTTTATTTCAAAATAATGATTTTAGTATGGAGTTATGTCTTAAATTTTAAGTTTTTGAGTTATAATTTTAAAAAATAAAATTTGTTTGGTTATGAGTTTTAAAAATACTTTTAAGATGATTTATATATATATATATTTTTTGATGGATTAATTGATATATAGAATGTGAAAGAATGTAAAAAGAAAGAGGAGAGATTTTTTTTTTATTAGAAATAAATATCCATTAATGAAGCCAAACGACACTTACAATGGTGACTCCATCCAACAGAAAGTTTATACCAAGTATAGAAAAAATAAATCAAAGAATACATAGGAGTAAAAACTATGAAAAACACAGCCGCACATCTCGTACTCGTACTTATACTACAAAGCAGAAACCAAACAATCAACCATAGAGCATAGTTGAAATAGATTATAGGTTACAACCACAGAATGAGTAAGCCATAGCACAACATCGATCGACTTCATAAAAACACTCCCAAACTAAAAAAAATTAAATAAGGCCTCGTTTGGGAACCCTCTTTTTAGTTAAAAAGTCAAAAAGTTACTAAATTAGCCAAAAAGCCAACAACCCATACCAAAAAGTCAAAGATTCTCTTTTCTCTCTACTTTTTGCACATCTCTTCGTAAAAAGCTAAAAAGTCATCCCAAACATACTATTTTTTTTAGCTCATATTTTAGCCAAATAGCCAAAAAGTTACTAAATTAGCATGTTCCCAAACGGGGCTTAAATAAATAAATTAGAAAACTCAACCTCAAAATCGGAGCAACAGCCGGATCTTTGGAGGTGTCCAAATCTGAAGCAGATCTAGTGAAGGAATGAAAGTGACGACTCTGGCAAACAACAATGGAAGAGGAATATATGGCAGATCTGACACCAAAGGTATAGAGGAGGAGGAAACCCAACGAACTTCTACCAAGGGGAAGAGACTCCTCATAAAGAGAAAGAGATCGGAAAGAAGGCTCTCCCAAAGCTTATTGAGCAGAACAAATAAGAGGGAAAGAAAATGAGGAAGAGATGAGAGTGGTGGTCGGAGGCCGAAGCCCCCTTCCCTTCCCCAATCAGGTGTCATTTACAAGAAACTCTAAGAGAAAAGGTAGAAAGAAAAGTTTTCGTTGTTATCAATTGGGCTGGGGTTTTTGTCCTTGATTTTGAATTTAGGAGAAATGAGAGACGAGAGAGAGAAAGTGATTGATTGATTGATTAATAATAATAAAAGAAAAGAAAATAGTTTTGAAAGTAATTTCGAATTCTGTTTTAGAAAGTATTTGGTTTATATCCAAGTTGTAATTTAAAAATAGAGTTGAATTTTGAATAGTAAACCAAACGCGACCTAAGTGATTTGATAGATTTTTTTGATAACTTTGCTTGTATTCCTAACATTTTTCTTAATTTAATTTAATGTAAAATTTGAAATTCTATTGAGGGATTGTTTGAAAAGTGTTAAATAAGTATACTTTTTGACTTTTTATAAAAATATATGCAGAAAAGTATATGACCTAAAAAAATAAAAAGATAAAATAGTGTGATAATATCGAACTTCCCAAACAACCTCTAATTGTTTAAATAAAGGGAAACACTATGATACACACCTTTTAATATGCATCTTATAATTAAAGAAAAAATGACATCACATTCATATTTTCTGAATCATAATTACAAAAATATCATAACTAAACACAACATGATGCATAACTAAATATCTTATGAGTTATAATTAAAATAATATCATAATTAAAGAAGAAAATTAATAATAACTAAAAAAAATGACATAATTAAAAATATATATGATACACTCTTTTTAAGGGTGTATATTAAAATTTCCTTAAATCAATTCATTTCTAGTTTTTTTAAAATTTTAAAACTTGTTTTAATAATCAAAGACAGAGTCAAGAATAGGATCATTTTAAACTTGAATGAGCTGGTGACCATAAATATATAAATTAATTTTATAATTTAATAATATGTCTCTTATATATATTTTTTTATCATTGATATTTTCGCAAATTTATAGTATATCTGGATATTAGCTTGTCTCCAATCTAAAATGATGGTTATGTTTGGGCTCACAGTTATTTTGTTAAGTTGAACAATTCATTTTTTAGATTATAACATTTAATTTATTCATAAAAAAAATCAAATAGACTTGATAAATAAAAATAAATAATTTAATTTTCAAATTATATTTGTGATTCATTTTTTATAAATAAACTAAGACCATCTCCAACGGTGTATCAGAATAGATATCAAATTTAAATTTTGATGAAAAAGGCACTGTTCATCACTCCAACGGTTCATCAGAACTGATATCAAATCCACAATTCATCAAACAATTCATCAAATCGGCGAGAGAATACTGAATTCATCAAAACATTGTTCCTGACCGTTGGAAAGAGGAGCCGGTTGACCAACCGGTCAACCAGTGAAAGGTTCAAACAGTTCAAGTTCAAACCGTTAAAAAAAAAAAAATAAAAAAAATTTGCCTAACCGGTTGACCGGCCGGTCGACCACCCGGTTGTCCCGAAAAAAGGTTCAAAAAGTTCAAAAAAAAATTCAGAAAATTAAAAAAAAAAAAAAAAAAAAAAATTTTGGCCTAACCGGTCAACCGGCCGGTCGACCACCCGGTTGTCCCGGATGAAAATTTGATGAAAATGAAGGGTTGGAGCGCTCAGTATCAGATTTGGTGAAAAGTCATTTTTTCGACTCAGATTTGATGAAAAAAAAAGTGAAGCGTTGGAGATGCTCTAACATTGAAAGTCACAATTGCTGCAAAAGTCGCTCTAATTATTTTAAAATAATGAAATTTAGATTTGTTTTAAGAAGTAGATTAAAAGTTAATTTTTTGATTTATTTTTAATTATACATATAAATAAATAAATAAATAATGTGACTCAAAAAAACTAAAAAAAATAAAAAGCTGGCCAAATAAATATGTTTTCGTCAAACCTAAAAAGTAAAAGATAATAGATCAAAAAATAAAATAAAAGATCAATCTAATTATTATTGTTAGGGTAAATTACATTTTACCCTCTTAAAGTTTCACCTATTTTTTGGTCCTTTAAGTTTAATTTTTCCCATTTTGGCTCTTTATGTTTGTAATCTTTTCTACTTTAGCCCTTTAAGTTTAATTTTTTCCACTTTGACTCTTCATATTTGCAATGCATCCCACTTTGACCTGCATATTCACAATCCTTTCCACTTTATTTATAGACTAACTTCCATCCAAAAAGTTAACATAATCTGTCACATCACTAACACATCAGCTCCATGTGTGATATAAAAAATTAAGTGAAAAGAAAAAAATAAAAAATAGAAAACAATTTTTTTTTTAGTCTTTAGTGATCTTTTTTTTTTTAAATTTGGGATGACCTAAATAAGTGCATTTTTTGTCTTTTTATGAAAAGATGTGCAGAAAAGTAGAGAGGTGATGTGATGGAAAAAAGATAAAAAGATGGATTATTTTTGGATTGCCAAATTTGGCCTTATTCATAAATATTATTACATTATAGATGCATCTAGATTAGATGCAGCAAAAAAAAAACAAATACAAATTTAACTAAAAAATAAAAAAATATATACTAAAGAAGAAAAAATGAAAATATACTGACTCAAACACTTGTATTGTCAATTCTAAAATGAAAAATTTATTATCGTTTTTTTCTGTCTTTAGTGATTTTTTTTTTTTTTAGTTAAATTTGTTTTTATTTTTTTAGCTGCATCTAATCTAATGTAATAATATTTATGAATAAATTTGAAAAAAAGTTCACTAAAGATTACAAAAAAATTCAATTTTTTTGTTTTTTATTTTTTATTTTTTGTATCTTTAGTAAATTTTTTACATCATATATGGAGTTGATGTGTTAATGATATGACAAATTCTGTTACTTTTTTGAATGGAAGTTAGTGTAAGGCCAAGTTTGACAAGTTCATAAAAAGTCAAAAAGTCAAAAAGTTACTCAAAAAGTTAACACTATTCATCAAAAGTAAAAAATTATGGCTACACAACTCCCAATCCTAATTTTCCCCAACACACTAATTTATACAATTTTTTAATACACATTTTTCCATAAAAAGTCAAAAAATTAATCCAAATATCCATATTTTTTTCTTCAATTTTTTAGTCCAAAAAGACAAAAAGTACACTTATTTATGACACTCCAAAATAGGAAGAATTACAAATATGAAGGGCTAAAGTGGAAAAAATCGAACTTAAATGACCAAAGTAAGAAAAATTACAAATATTAAAGACCAAAGTGAGAATAATTATAAACATAAAGGATCAAAGTGAAAAAAAAAATGAACTTTAAAGATCAAAATAAAAGAGAAGTGATTGGTAGCTCGAATTTGAGCTCCCCGAATCCCCCCGAATTCAAAAACGACGTTGTTTTCGTCATTTTTGAATTTTTTTTTTTTTTTTCAAAAGAAGAGAAGGAAGAAGGAGAAAGAAGAAGAAAAAAAAGAGAATGAGGAAAAAGAAAAAGAAGAAGAAGAAGAACTGGACTGGAGGGGTCAACAAAATCAGGCTGGAGGCGGAGGCGGAGGCAGGGGGCAGAGACAGGGGGTGGAGGCGGAGCCAGAGCCAGAAGCGGGGGCTGCGAGATAGAGGCGGAGGTGGAGGCGACGGCGGGGCGACGATCAGGCGGAGGAGACGGCGGGCGGAGGGGCTGCCATCTCTTCCCTTCTCTTCTTCCTCTTCCCCTCTCTTCTCTTCTATCTGATTCGGAGAATTCAGGGCTCAAATTCAAAAAAAAAAAAAAAACATTTTGCAAAATAAAAATAAAAAAAAGTGAAACTTTAAGGGGGTGCAAATTGTAATTCACGCTTATTATTATTCCTTTTAAAAATAGAGTACAATCTACGCCGTCCACTTTACACAAGGACATCATGCATTTGTTTTAAGGCATGATTAATGGTGATATGATAGGCTACCAAACTGGGAGGATCCCTAGGTTTAATCATTTTCCTTCCGGACGCGAGTGATGGCAAGATTCGATCTGATTTCTTTGCACGATTATCAAGAGAGACTTTATTAATTAATTGGGTAAATTACACTGATACCTCTAAAATTTATATTTATTACTGTTTCTCTTTATATTTGAAAAATATATTGATTCTATTGTCAATGTAATTATTTGACGGTATTAACTTCTAAGTTAAAATGACATATGAAAAATGGCCCAGACCCCCACCACCCCCACTATTTTTTGATTGGTTCAAATTTTTTTTTTTTTCACTCTTAGTCTCACAGCCCCCTACATGGAGGTGGGGTACTGGGGGTCACCCCTCGGGGGTCCCAGTATGGTTGATGACATATTTACCCTTAACCTTTACATATACTATAAAGGGTAAATAACATTGACACCCAACGGGATTTCAATTTAATATGGATCTATCCTGACATTTAAAAAAGAAAAAACTAATTTAATAAAAATAAATACGAAGAAATATATTTTAATTTATAAAAAATTATTTCTAACCACTCGAAAGATAAAAATTATATAAAAAGGATAATTATTTTTTATTTTTTATTTCTAAACCAAATTAATTTTTAATTTTTAAATTTTTTTTCTAAAAATCAAACTATACATAACCTAAGAATCTTTTGATAAGTCATTTCTTATGTTGGTAACTTATTTAATTATTTGTTAATTTTATGACATTTTTACCATCTAAGGCCTGTTTGGTAACCATTTTGTTTTCAGTTTTCAATTTATATTTACAAAAATTAAAAAAACTGTCATAAAAACTTGTTTGATAATTTTTTTGGTTTATAAATGGTTGTCTCAGTTTGTAAATTTGAAGAAAAAAAGTAAATTCAAAAAATGAGTTTACGTTGATTTTTAAACAGAAATTTTAAAATTTGATAATAAATTTTTTTTTCAATGAATTTTTTTTTCAACTAATATTAACCGATAGGGTAATTAGTAATGCTACTTTAAACTTTAGGGAGGGGATTATAATTTCTAAAATGTGAGAGGTATCAATGTAATTTACCCAATAAAGGCAAAATTGATATTTAAAAAAATCAAATTACTAACATCAGTAAAATCTGTTAGTTGATTTAACAGTCAACTAACTGAGAGAGTAATCTGTAATAAAACTTTAAACCTCAGGAAGGAGGATGTAATTTCCAAAAGGTAAAGGGGAAACTGTAATAAATATAAATCTCAGGGGGTGTCAATATAATTTACCCTTAATTAATTTTAAAAATAAGAAGTGTATAAAATAAGGAAAAAATAGGTGTTTTTTTTTTTAAATTAATTATTAATGGATGAAAAAAATTATCACTTCACACCTCAGTACTTGTAAAGTTTATCATTATTTTTTTCAAATGCGCATTGATGTGGAATTGTGTTTAAAAGAAAAATGATTTGTGCCTCGAAATTTTCCGCGCCCGAATGCCCCTAATATCCAAAACGACGTCGTTTTGGGCATTAGGCATTTTTTTTTTTTTCCTTTTTTCCCTTCATTTTCGACGCAGAGCAGAGGAAGAGGCAGAGGAAGAGAGAGAGAAAGAGAGGGAGAGGGAAGAGGGAGAGAAAGACCTCGTCGCCCAGCCGAGCTCGTCCGCCCGCCGGTCGTCGGCCCAGCCGAGCTCGTCGTGTCGCCTTCGCCCGCCGTCGCCTCTGCGCGATCGTCGCAGAGACGTCTCCATCGCCGCGCCCCTCGCCTCCGCCTCCAGCCCATTTTTGAGGCCCCCTCTAGTCCTTCTTCCCCCTCCCCTCCTCCTCCCCCTCCCCTCCCCTCCCCCTCCTTCTCTTCTTCGTCTTCTTCTTGCTTCTTCCGCTATAAAAAAAAAAAAAAAGAAAAAAGAAAAAAGGGAATTCGGGGCATTCGGGGCTCCCAATTTCGAGCTCCGAATCACAACTCTTATTTTAAACACGAATAAAGATTGGTAGCTCGAGGATTTCGCTCCCGAATCTCCCTAAAGCCCAAAACGACGTCGTTTTGGGCTTTAGGTTTTTTTTTTTTTTCTTTCATTTTTTATTTGAAACCGACTGAGAAGAAGAGGGAGAGGGAGAGAGAGAGAAGAAGAAGAAGAGGGGAAGAGGAGCAGCTGGTGGTGTCGCAGCTCCCCGCCGTCCCGCCATCGTCGCAGCTCCGGCCCGCCGTCGTCGCCTCGCCGCCAGCTCGTCGCAGTAGCAGCTCCAGCTCCAGCTCCGGCCGCCGTCCCGCCTCCGGCCCCGCTCCTCCTCCCCTGTTATTAGGGCCCCCTCCGGTCCTCCTTCTCCTCCTCCTCTCCTCTCCCCTCCTTCTTTCTCCTGATTTCTGCGTTTGAAAAAAAAACAAAAAAACAAAAACGGCAACGTTTTCTATTCGGGGGATTCGAGCTACGTAACTTTCGAGTTACGTAGCATGACTGTTTTCTTAAAATAAACTAAGATAAATCGATCAAAATTACTCAATTTTAAAATGATAGCTTTTGAGATCAAATCATGAATAAATATTGATTTTTTTTTTTTAAGATTTGAATAAATATTGACATTTGATTACATATTCTGAGTATTTTTAAAATTTTCTATCTAAATTTGTAGATATTGCCTCCGTTTGGGAAGTGGGTTGGTTTTTTGACTTTTTGACTTTTTTTGTGAGAGAAGAGTGTAATGATTATGGGTTGGATATAATGTTTTATTTTTTGTGATTAAAATAACATATTTTATCTTTTGTGGCTAAAATAGCCACTTTAGCCCTCCTAAACAATGCCTACTAAAAAACAAACCAATTATACTAAGAATATAAAAATATATATATATATATATATATTAAATATTTTACCAAATATTTCACCCACCCCTATAAAATATTTGATAAAACTCTTCGTAAAAATATTGAGGTCTTATCAATTTTTCAAAATCAAAAGGGTCTGGTTTTCCTCATGTTCGTGATCGGATTAGAGGGTATTGTTGAGCCCATAGAGCCCACAGTGAGTCCCGTTTCGATAATCCGAACTGTTCAATATGTAGAACTCGTCAAGTTTTATATAACTGTAAAAAATCACTTTGATAAGATATCGATAACTATGTGATCAAATCAATTTTGTATAAAAAAAAATAAACGGTGAAAAAATAAACGGTTGACAGAAATTTGATCCAATAAGATAGTTATCAATATTCGATCAACGTAATTTTTTATAGGCATATAATACTAGACGAGTTCTACACATTGAACGGTTAAATTATCAAAACGGAATCTGTGATAGGTCTCTACAAACTCAACAACACATTCTAATCTGATCAAAGATAAGAGGAAAGCCAGACTCAAACAAAAATATCATAACAAAGAACAAATGCAAATCACCAAAAAAAGATTCCTAGTACGTTGTAATGTAAAGTGGTTTTGGATTTATATTCTAAGCTGTTATTTTTTAATGGATAAATCACACTTACACCATTGAGGTTGGGATTTAATATATATCATTTTTTGATACTTAAAAAATTACATTGACTTCTTTGTCATTGTAATTATTTAGATAGAATTAATATTAGTATCAAAAAGATATTAAATTCATATATTCTATTTTTTTACTCTATTTTACTTATTTTTTTTCTTTTACTTTACTTTTTTTTTAATATAATTTTTTATATTTTTTTACTCGAAGTTGCTGCTTTTTATATAAAGAGAAAGGTTATGAAATAAAAATATTAATCATTGGAATGAAAACATAATTTCCATAATGTTAAAAACTACGATATAATCGAATCAAACCTCATGCATGTCAGCATAATTTACCCTTTTTCAATTAATAGTATTGCCGCGGTTTTCAAGAAATACTTTTTGTCAATTAACTTTTGAGACAATTATCAAGAGATCGTATTTATTAGTAGTTAACTTTACAAAATTCTTACTTAGCTTTATTTTGGGAATTTGGATATAAGTTATTTTTGTTTAACTTATCCACAAAATTATTTGATAAGATGGGGAAAAGTTTTTTTTTTTTTAATATTATTTATTTATGGTGTCATAGCACTAGACAAATAGATAAATTGATCATCTTATTCTCATGTAATTTTGTAAAATTATAATTTTACCATCACATGAGGATATTTTTGGTGTCATATCACATGAGTATTTTGATAATTTTGAAACTTGATTTATTTCCAACTTCTCAAATGATTTTGTACTAAAAAAAACTTACTTTTGATGACTTTTTTTTTATATAAAAAAAAGTCAAAAAACAGCTTATATCCTTGTTCCAAAAATACCCTTAAACATCACATTAAAGATAAGAAATCATCTTATCTAGTAGTTAATCAGACATGGTTATTCACAAAACACCTACTCTTATTTGAATAAAAAAATAAAATAAAATTATAAATTGGTGAAAAATCTATATATTATATAAATAAAACGGGGTTTCTAATGAAAAGGTTTGTGTAACAACTCCGACCTATGATTAACGTATAATCCATGATTAAGAAGGCTTAATAAGTAATTAAAGTAGAATTTTTCATTAATTGCATGTATGTTGCATTATTTGTATTCATATCTGTTTATCGTAGAAAGATCTGTTCATGTTATTGTTTTGTTCTGCGAATTGACGACCTTATCGGCATTTGATCAAGAAATTAACTTGAGCTCAAATCACTCCATGCATGTCATATCCATGTTATGCTTTCACATGTCAAGTTTTAGTTTGCTCAATTGACAAGCTTATGGGCCTTGATTTCATGAAATGATCTTTAATTATTTATATTTTCCAAGTTTAGACTTATTTTCTCAAGTTTTGGAACCTAAAAGTTGTGTTTTGAAGGGTTGAATTAGAGTTTTGAGCTAGGGAATGCAATTCGAAAATTCCAAATTCTGCTTCTCCGCTTGAGCAACAGATTCTCCGCTCGAGCGACCACTTTGTGATCTTGCACTTCCGCTCGAACGACCAGAAGTTCGCTTGAGCGTGAAATGCAAGCTCCTAGAAATTTCATATTTTTGCAGATCGCTCGAGCGACAAGAGTTGCGCTCAAAGGAGGAACTGAGTCTCACGCTTGAACGACCATCGAGCAGCCATTGAGTGGAAAAATCACACAACTAGTACTTTTGCAGAATTTGCAGACCGCTTGAGTGACAAAAGTTACGCTCGAGCGACCACTCACATTTTTGCATGTCCGCTCGAGCGAAAAAAGTTGCGTTCGAGTAGGACCCCTATTTTCAGTAAATTTTGTTAAGTATTTCCAAGTACATTTTAACATTTTCATTGCATCCTAGGCAATCTTAGGCCATGATTAAGACACAATAAGAGGTTTAGACCAAGAAACACACTACAATGAGACGAAAGAAGTTAAATATCAATCAAGTGTGTGTTTCATTATGTGTTTCTGTTATATGTGTGTGTAGGTCACGCACCACAAGTTATCTGCTTTGTCTGTTTTGCAAGTGTAGCCATCTGTGAGTAATAACTTAGCTATGTTCAAGTTAAATTATTTTCTGTATGTGGAATAAGATATATTCTATGAAATGCTATGTTTTGTACTATGAATGATTGTCCAACTCTGACAAATATTTGTGGCATTAATGCTGTGATTTAAGTATGCTATCCGTACCCAGACCAAAGGTTCCTTATGGAATTGACAAGTTATTTGCACCCGGCTGGAGGTTCCTATATGAAACTGACAAGTTATCCGTACCCGGCCGAAGGTTCCTCTATGGAACTAACAAGTATGATCTATGATGCTCTGTATATAATTTGTTAGCGTTAACGGATATACCAAGGATAATTAAGAATGAACTATGATTTTTGTATATGCTCTGAACAAGAATACGAATTGATATGAACTCTGGTTTCTGAATTAGTTTTAGGACATCATTCATTTAACCCTTTACTCTATTATTATTCACTAGGCTTCCGCTCACTATTTATTATTATGTATGTAGGTGAGCAAGCGCACAACCAGGCTTAAGATGATGCCTGAAGAGTTTTGTGTTTGTCAACCACCCTTTTGTGTCTCCCGAGGAGGTTCCGAATTAAGTCAAGTCTTGTGGCCATGTTTTGTGAATGTTTAAGACTTTGTTTCTTTTGGTTTACGAACAAATTTTTTTGTTTATATGTACATGGGGTGACGTGTAATTACTGTACCTTTATGACATCATATGTATGCTTATAGAATTTAAAATTATCTGTCCCATGTATGTCTACACAGCTTGATAGATTATGTATGTTTTTATATATATGCTTCCGCAGCCCCTAATCATATGTTATTTTGCTCAAAGGCCTTGGGTAATCCAAGGATTACTGGCCAGTTACAACGCTAAACCTACGGGGCAGATTTGGGTCGTGACAAAGTGGTATCAGAGCACGTATTCTACCGCGCACACAAGTCCATACGAGCATAGGATGTCCTAGTAAGAAGTAGGGGCATTCCATCTGCATGTGCGAGTGTGTGTTCATTGAAAGTGAAAACTGAATCTGACCATGACCACATGACATTGAAACAAAAGATTTGAATGTTATGAAAATGACTATGTTACAACCTAAACCCGCCCCTATGGTTTTAGCGTCGTGACCGGCCAATAATCCTTGGATTACCAAAGGCCTCTGAATAGATTATTATATAAGTAGGGATTGTAGAAGCAAATATAGAAACATACATAGTCCATTGAGCTGTGCAGACATATATGAGACAATTTTTTTTTTAAAACTTTATACATATATACTTGACGTTATATTGTCACATTCGTTACAGATAGAACCAAAAAGGGACTTAGCTCGATATACAGTTGACAGAAAATTTGTTCATAATTCAAAAGGAAACAAAGCCTTTACATTCACAACATGACCATATGGAACCTCATCGAGAGGCGCAAAGGCTAGCTGACCAAAAACTCTCCAGGCGGTCATTACTGAGCCTAGCCATACGCCTGGTCACCTACATACATAAATAATAGAGTGAGCGGAAGCCTAGTGAATAATAATAAGGTAAAGAGTTTAATGAATGATATCCATCTCAGAGTTAGAAAACAGAGTTTATATCAGAAACAGGTTCTTATGCATATTCAAATCTCAAATCTCAAATCAAAAATAGATTCAGATTCACATACTTATCCGGAAATCATAACAGTTATAGGCGGTACATCCATTATCTATTATATCAACTTACTCTTGAGACCCACATGTATAGTCGGTACTGACAACCATAAAGGTCCATATCTTGCGCGCAAGTAGCCATGGTATTGTTACCTCCAGGGGAGGGCCACGTGAATATAGGCCTCGGTATTGTTACCCCTGGGCAAGGGCCACGTGAATATAGGCTTCGGTATTGTTACTCCCGAGCAAGGGCCACGTGAATATAAGCCACGGTATTGTTACCCCCGGGTGAGCACCACGTGAACTAAGGATGCCACAAATACATTTTAGAAAAATGGACATTCATTCATAATTCATAAAATAACATTTCAAAGAACAGATCATATCATATCAGTAAAAAAATAATCATAAGTAAACATAGTTTTACAAAGTTATTACTCACAATTAACAGATGGCTTCAAAGCAAACCGACAGAATGGGCAAATCAGACGTCTTGTGGCACATGACCTACACAGTTACAAAACGAGCACGTACATAATTACACACCCGGAAACATTAACTTAATTCTTTCTTATCTTGGTGTGTTTCTACTTCTTATCTCCATTATGGTGTCTTAATCTTGGCCTAGAATGCCTAAGATGCAATGAGGATGCCAAAATGCACTTGAAAACACTTGGTCAAAATGCTGGAAACAAGGGTCCTCGCTCGAGCCCAACTTCCCTCGCTTGAGCAGACATGCAAACATGTGATGGGACGCTCGAGTGTAAATTCCCCCGCTTGAGCGGTCTGTAAACTTTGTAAAAGTACTGGTTGTGTGAAATCTCCGCTCGATTCTAGCTCGATTCTCGCTCGAGCGTGAGACTCATGCCCTTGCTCGAGCGCAACTTCTGCCGTTCGAGCAATCTGCAAAATATGCAAACTTCTAGAAGCATGCATTTCATGCTCGAGCGTACTTCAGGTCGTTCGAGCGGAAGTATAAGATTACAGAGTGGCCACTCGAGTGCAGATTCTAACGCTCGAGCGGAAGTGCAGAATCTGGAATTTCCAGATTGCACTCCCAAGCTCAAAACTCGAATCTAACTCATCAAAACACAACTCTTAGCCCTAAAACTTGAGAGAACAAGTTTAAACTTTGAAAACATTAAGAATTAAAGATCATTTCACAAAATCAAGGGCCAAGAGTGAGTCAATTGGACAAAATCAAACTTGAAACTTTGTAAAACGACACATGGACTTACATGTAAGCACTTTCTTGACTTTAAAGCTTCAAAAACATGATCAACTAAGGCAATTTGATGGAAAACATGATGAAATTGCAAAACTATGGTAGACTTAGTACATGCATGTGAGAATCCTTAACAATTAGACTCAAAATAGAAGGAATCATGCATGTATGCATGGTATGAGTTACAATTCTCAAATTTTAGCTTAAATCTCATGTGAATTCACGTAATCCTCTTGTTTCCATGCTTGAATCAACTACATTACAAAGCCAAAGACTAGATTTCATACCTAGAGTCTTAATTGCGCAAGTGTAGAACTTCACCTCCAATTCTCTTTAACTCTCCAACTACTCCTAGTAAATCTCCCTTCTCCTAGCTTTGATCTCAACTCCTTCATTCTCTTGCTCACTCCCACGTTTTGTTTGTTGAATAGGCTCAAAGATGTTTAAAAAGGGGAGTTAATGCACTTATTAGTCTTATATAGGCTTGGCTAAGAAGTTTAATTAAATTATTGATTAAGCTAATCAATTGGACATTAATTATTCTAATTTAATCGTTTCGAATTGAATTTCAATTAAACTTACCATAAAATTCTAAAAATCCCAAATAACACAAAATTAAGTCGATTTCTGAATCGGATGCCTATAAGGCCTTCAATTCGCAAACCGAAACGGAAACATGAACAGATATTTCTACGCGAAATAGATATAAACACAAATAAGGCAATATATGATGCAAAATTTCACTTTAATTACACATTGGGCATAATTAAGCATGGATTAACATTAATTATGGGTCGGGGTTGTTACAGACTATTTGCCTATGTTTGTAGTGCTCTGTTTACCTATAGCAAATGGAAAATATAAGAAGTGATGGAACAACTAAATCATCTGAGGCTCGAATGAGCCGTATGGAACAAACACTTGCTGCTTTAACTGAGGCAATGACTCAATAACAGAGGCAACAACCTTTACCTTCCCCGCCTCCGCCAGTTCAAGTTAAGCTGGATAACAATGATCTTATAAATTTAACTCAGAAGTTCATGAAGATAAAACCGCTGACTTTCTTGGGTGGTATTGAACAATTAAAGGCAGAAATATGGTTGCTTGAAATGGAAAAGTTATTTGAAGTGTTTCCTTGTTTTGAGATTCAGAAAGTTCTTTTGGCCACCTACACTTTGAAAGATGAAGCCCGGAGATGGTGGTTACTAATTCGAAGTAACAATGGGAATATGACATGGGCCCGATTCAATGAAATCTTCTATGACAAGTACTTTCCCCAATGTTTCAGAGATCGAAAAGTGTCAGAATGCTAAGAACTCAAACAAGACAGGATGTCAGTAACCGAATATGAGGCCAAGTTTACTGAATTGGCTCATTTTGCTCCACATATGATGGATATTGATTACAAGAAGGCACGAAAATTTGAAGGTGGTTTAGATTTAGAGGTGTTTGACTGAGCATGCGTTTTGAAATTGCCTACCTATGTGGAAGTTTTAAACAGAGCAATAATGACAGAAGCCACTCTAGCAGCAATGAAACAAGCCAAGGCACCGACAACAGAATAGAGAAGCAAAAGGTCTGGATCCAATTTTCGGAAGGACCGTTCATTCTTTACGAACAAAAAGTAAAATACCGGATCTTCAAATAGTACAAGCCGAAGTAGTAGGTCTATGCCAATCTGTTCAGAATATGGAAGGAAGCATAAAGACACATGTCACCGTGCATCGGGTGCATGTTTCAGGTGTGGCAAGACCGGTCACATGATTAGAGATTGTCCAGTGAGGTTTGACAATGTTAACCATCTCGCAGCAAGTTCAGCCGGATCTTGTAATGACCCCATCACGTATAATGATTAGTACTTGATTAATTAAGAGGATTTGAAATTTAAGTGCCGAGTATTATAATTTGATTTGGACTTATGAGAATTGTAGGATCTAATTCATATATGATTCTGTTAAAGAGTTACTTCGAAATTAGAAATCAATGGTCCAAATGGCTTAAGGAAGTAGAATTGAGAAGTTTAATCAATTTAATTTTAATTACGGACCCATTTGGGAGTTTAATTAAATATTCGATTCGGTTTAGTAAAATTGAGATTCGATTAATTAGGTCCTAATTGGAGTTGATTAAGTCATGAGGATTGAGAATTGTGGTTACTATAAATTTAATTTAATTATGAGGTGTCCAATTTGAATATGTAACTTGATTGACGGAAATTTAAAGTCTGATTAGAAATTGAAGACCTAAATGATTAAGAAACCAAAATTTAAGTTGGAAATAAGTTTAATTTAATATTTGGAGCCTTTTGAGAGTTTGATTAAAACATCTGATTCAGATTCATAAGTTTATTGGGTTAATTAAGTTGTGTGGTAATCATAATTAATTAGGACTAAGTGAAATCAATATAAATTAAGAATTAATTTAAAGTAATTTGATTTGAGACCAAGTATAATTAGTTAAGTCTAATTATGAGTCATTAGCAATTAATTTAATTATATCCAATTAAATATATAAAAAAAAAATGTAGAAAGGATGAAGTGTTCTGGAATCTTGTTATATAAAAGAAAAAGGTATAAATGAAATCAAAAAGAAAAAAAAAAATGGGGGAATGTAAGTGTGCTGGCTGGAAAACGCACGGCAGAGAGAGAGAGAGGAGCCGAGAGAAAGAGAGTGAGAGAGAGGAATCCAACTCTTATGCTGGAAGGAACTTTGGGGAAGTGAATTTATGAGATCTAAGTGAAGATAAAGGAGAGGACTCAAAGAACTAAAAAGAAATTCAGCTATGGGAAGTTAAAGGTAAGGATTTTAATCTTGATTGTTGTAGAATTCTTATATCACACTTGAAATTAAAGATGGAATTGGACTCTAAGTTATGTAATTAATAGGAATTAGTAAGAAGATGAAGAAATTTTGAGTTATGTGTTAAGATCATGGATATATATTTGGAAATTAATTAGTTAGAGTTTGATTTCTATTATTCTTCACAAATTGAAACCTATCCTTGCATGCATGTGGATGATTATGGAAAATAAATTAGAAATTAATTATTTTAAGTTTAATTTGTGTTTTCCTCATAAATTTGGGCTTCATCTTTGCATGCATCAATGAAATTTTAGGAGATTTGAAGAATTAATTTCATGTTTGGATATAAGAAGAACAAGTTGTGGTAAATTATAAATTCATGAACCTTTGAGCTTAATTTTGAATTAAAGGGATTTGATGTAGGTGGTTTGATTTTGATTATAATTTCACACATGCAAATACTTTCTAAGAGTTTTATAATTTCAATATCATAATTTAAGGGGATAGAAAAGAGTTAGAAATCAATTTTATGGGATTAGAAGGAAATTGATAAGGAAATGATGATTTTGGAGCTAAAATCAAGTTTATGGAAATTTGGAACTAATCCTAAAGTTTTGATTTTATAATTAGATTTTTTTTATTTAATCCATGCATGTGATGTAATTTAAGAATTTTATCCAATTTAGATGCATTTTAGAACACCCATGGTTATAAATTAAGTTTTGGTTAGAAATTGAGTTAAGTTGAATTTCTAAGAAATTGATTTGTGTAATTCATAGTTAAGTTGATTTTGTTATCAATAATAAAAATTAGATCTATTTGTATTGCATACATCATGGAATTTCAAGAGGTTGGGAGGTTTAATTTATATTTTAGAATTGTGGGTTGATATTAATAAGATGATTTAAAACTAAATTTGGGCAATTGGAACATGATTTTGAATGAATGTTTTCTAAATAAAAGTGTTTACTAAATCATACAATGGCTCTCCATTTTGTGCACTATAATTACACGTTTTGGGGCTTTGAATACCAAATTTGAACTTCAATTACAATTCTGAAAATTGTAGAATTTGCACTATCCGCTCGAGTGAGGGAAGTCTCGCTCGAGCGTGAAAATCGAGCTCCCAGTAGTTTTTCAAATTTTACAGTCCGCTCGAGTGACCAAAGTGGCGCTCGAGCAGAGACCTATTTTCAGCATATTTTGAAAATTTCATTTAGTTCACATTTTTATTCTCATCTCTTCCCAAGGCATTCTAGACATGATTTATGACTTAATAAAGATTAATAAGCTACCAATCAACATAAATTAGTTAGTTGAAGAATGAATCATTGAACTAGTGGTAATTATTTAAGAAGCCAAGTAAAGGATCAATCTATTTGGAAAAGAAGGGCTTAGTAATGAAAGAATATATGAAATAAGAACCCGGTTTATTTAAATGAGAAAGAATAAGCGTAGTAGAAGACTAGAAAAGTCAAGTTTGATCGAGGAGTAATATTGTATTTCAATGTGTATGTTATGTGTTTGTGTAGGTCACGCGCCATTGTTTTTCCGATTTATCTGATATGTCCAGTCCATCTGATTTGCTTCTGCAGCCATCTGTGAGTAGTAACTCTGTAAAGTTATGTTAACTTTAATTATTTTCCAATGCCATGAGATGATAATGTGACGCCCCAAATTTTTTGAAACATCAAGGGAAAATTAAATAAACAAAATGACTTAATAAACTAAAAAGTTGACATCTTAATAGAGCATTCCAACTCTCGTACATAACCAAAGGTTCAAACAATATTAAATAAAAACTTAAAATTATTCAAACACAACATCAAATGAAATTATAAGGTCCTTAATAGCTAATATATAAGATAATAAAGTTATTCGACTTTAGTCATGATTTCAAGTCAGCCAAGGCTCTACGTTAGCGTCAACTCCATCTCAGCTTCAATTATTTCTTTGCCAAAACCTGGCATAAAACGCCAGGGCAACAAAAATATATGCCATGAGTTTTGCAACACAGTAAGAAAACATAACCAACCTACCATTTTTTTTTAAGAGAAAAATAATGAGATTATACACATGAGATGACAATATAATTGTAAACATAAATTACAACCATTAAAATAATTTCAATAATTTTAATAAATTAGGTGACACTCGAAATCTCACCAAAGAGATTTAACTTACCAACCACTAAGCATGGCAACGATTAATTTGAAACCCTCCCTTGGTCAAATATTTAAGTGTTACCAATCGTAACTACCAGGGATGCCCACGTCCGGAGTTATATACCCAAGCAGTGGCATCCGTGGTCTGCCCCAAGGAAACGGTCTGCCAGGGCTACGTAACCTCCCTGTGTGCCACCTGCACATCCACCCTTATTCCAAAACCGAATACCGAAAAGGGTTCAAATAAGTCCCGTGCCATCTTAGAGTTTCGCAACACAATTTACATGAGAATTCTCAAAACCAGGACTCACCCTGAACAACCGGTATTGACCGTCAACCCTTAATTCCGTACACTCTTTAAAACCAATACTCACCCTGAATAACTGGTATTAACCGTCAATTGTTAACTTTGTGTATGCCGTTAATCATTTCAGTTAATTTTGATATTAATCACCAATAATTCCAATCTTTAATCACAAATAATGGTTTACCAACTCATTAAAATTCCCAACATAAAATATTACACATGTCACACGATAGTAAACAATGTTCAAAATTAAATAAACAATTTACTTAAACCATGGTATAAAATAATGATGTAGATACCAAAAAGAAGAAAATAAATCATAATCACACACGTGCATGGATTTTTAATCTACAGATTAGATTAGCACCATATTAAATTTTAGTCCAAAGAAAACAATTGAAGAATTATTATATTTATTTGTTGTTTTATTCCTCCTTAATCTGTCAAATTTTCAGAATGTATATCTTGCAAATGAAATTATAAATAAATTACTTATACAACTCTAAAATCATATAACTCTACAGAATACTCAATGAACAGGTTATGGTCGTTTTTCAGAAAGCAGTTCCAAAAATAAATTATAAATAATTCTTTAAAAATTCCAAGAATGTTCATGACACAGATTTATCACATTTTCTTAAATTAAATTCCATACTTAAATTTATAAATAAATTACATAATCTAAAAATTATTATGAAAATAGACTTCTCAAATTTCATTTTTTGCTTAGAAAATATCAGATTTGGTTTAATATAAAATTTTTAATGATTTTGCAAACACATAATAAAAATCTGCCTATAGCTCCAGATTTGGTTTAAAAATCTGTATAAATTCGTACAAAACTCAATAATTGTTGAAAAATTTTGTGGATGAACTAGATATCATTATATAAACAACTTTGTAGAAGAAATCACCTTCAAATTTCGAGTGTAAAATTGTCTAAAAATTCGTACAAGTTTCTGACAGATTTAAAGGGCCAAAATAACATCTTCAATAATCTTTTTAATGGCATAAAACTACACATGCAAGTCCAAACTCCACAATATTATCATGATTTTCATACTACCAATATTGGACATACCATCATAAATTTTCACACAATTATAAATAAAAATTCTATCTACAAGTTTAAACATTTTATCATATGTATAATCTGAAATTTCAAATATAAAAAAAAATGAGGGGGTTGAGAAGGTTTTCTTACTATGTTAGGTTGCTAACGACTTATCGTCCGAATTTGATTTATGATTCTGATCGTAAGATATGACCGTCCTGGCTCCATGATCGTCTTGCTGAAATTTCACATAATCGGATGCAATCTCACCGTTGATCTTCCATTGGATTCTCTTAGAACTTTTAGTTGTTGATCATCATCTTAGACTTAGAATTTGCAAGATCTAACCCCAAAAATGGATTCTACACGTCGAAAAAACCTAAGGGTGGTCATCCCCAAAGTCATCGGACCACTCGATTAACTTAAATGTACTAAGATGCACCGTAGCACCATGGGCCGAGAAACACTGGATAACATTTAGTTCATCCTCTCCAACACCCGTAGCATGCATGAACAGAAGACCCAGAAATTTAGTTTCAATGTCACCACTTCAAAGCTTGTATCTTCTTCATCGTAACTCCGTTTTATCTTATTTTTCTTTCATGGATTCACCCTCACGGCCTAATTTTGGTTCACTACTCACACGCCTCATTCCGTCTCTTTTTGCATGCCGTCGGATCTCCAAAATTTGACGAAAAATAAGATTATTTTCCTACCATCTCGGACATTTCTTCGAACCATCTTTCGGACTCCATAACTTTCTTAATTCTTAACGGTTTTACTTCATTCTTTCGCCAATCTCTTCAACTTACTTCATACTTCATCTTACATGGCCTATTTTTCTCACTTCTTCCCGGAATTGATGGTTTTGGCATGCCGAAAGTAAGTCGAAAACCAACTTTTGAACTTCAAAATAAACTTCTCTAACTTTGTTTCTTTCTCCACCATCTTCCTTCTTCTTCTTCTTTCTTCACCTACAACACTTTGTGAATGGTGGTTCTAGATGATAATGGAAATAGGTGATGGTGGTGGCGGTCCGACGGTGCGCCAATGGTGGTGAAGTTCACGGGTTGGTGGTTCGGACGGTGATAGTATTGGTTGAAGCCATGGCTATGGAGGTTGGGGAGAGAAAACATAGATAAAGAAGGAGAAAAGAGAGTTTTGAGAAATGAGAGGTGGAGGAGAGGGAGAACCGAGAGGGAGAGCAATATGAAATTGGAAGAGAAGCTCAGTTTATGGAAAGATGAGGAAGAGCAAAAGAATATAAAATTGAGAAGAAATTAAAAGAAAGGATAAAAGGAATGCAACACCTGGTGGGATTGCATGTCCACCACAGTTTCTTTTGGGCACGTTGAAAGTGGATAGTAACAAAAACCTGGGGAGCAAACCCATGGTTTCTGACTCATGGTTTTTGATTGGGTTTTTAGTACAAAAAATATTAGATTTTAGTGTAATTTGATTACAAAAAAATACAGAGAAAAATATAGTAAAAATATCATACGGTTCAGAAATTAATATAAAGTCAAAAATATTTTATTTTATTTTATTTTGAATAAGTTTTCAGTGTAAAAATATACAGACTATTAAATTCAAAATACTGTGAATAATTATTTAAGAAAATTAAAAATATATATATTATTTTTTTTTATATATACAAAAAAATACGGGGTTTCACAGATAAGTTCTGAAATACTATGTTTGAATGAATGAATGATAGTCCAATTTTTCTTGAAATGTAAACGTGGTATCCCCAGCGAGGCCCTTCGCCCAGGGGACATAATACTGAGGCACATGGTCATGAGGCCCTCGCCCGGGGAAATAATACCGTGGCACAGGCCCTCGCCCGGGGGAAACAATACCGTGGCACAGATATGTTACCTGGTACCGGAGGTTCCTGTATGGAACTGACAAGTATGATCTAAGATATTTTGTAATTACTCTGTTAGCGCTAACGGATGGACTATGTATGATCGAACACGACTTATGATTTCTGTATATGATCTGGACCAATCATGAATCTGATATGTAATTGAAATGTGATTTCTGAATCTGTACGAACTCATTCATTGAAACCCCTTTACTCTGTTATTATTCACTGGGCTTTGACTCACTGTATTATTTATGTATGTAGGTGATCAGGCGCGTGACCAGGCTTAGAGGCATCTGCCTAGAATCTGTTTTTGTCAGCCAACCTATGTGCCTCCCGTGGAGGTTCCGAATATGTCAAGTGATTATCGCCATGTGATTTAAAGTTTAAGTTCTGTTTTTTTTTTTTTGGTTAAACATGTCTCGTGTATTTTGTGAATAGGGCTAAGTCCTTTTTTGTCTAATCTGTATCAGACTTAAAAATAAAGTGTATATATGTATATAAAAAGTTTAAAATTTTTCTGTCTCATATAAGTCTGCATAGCTCAATGGACATTGTATATTGTTATTTGCTTCTGCTAGCCCCTAATATTATGTTAATCTGTCTCAGAGGCCTTCGGTAATCCCAGGATTACTGGCCGGTTACGATGCTAAACCTATAGGGGCGGGTTTGGGTCGTGACAGATCTGCTCCTGTAACAAGGACCAATGCAAGAACAAATGCCATGAGTAATACCGGGAATGAAACACTAAGGTAAGGAAGAGTGTTTGCACTAGTGCATGGAGATGTATAGAATACTGAGTTAGTGGTGTCAGGTATAATCTCTATCTATGCTCAGAATGCGTATGTACTGATTGATTCTGGTTCTACACATTCATTTGTATCACATGCTTTTTCTCAGAAATTAACTAGACCATTAGAACCTATGAACTGTTTGCTATCTGAGTCTACACCATCTAGAGGTGCTATGATATGTGTTTATGTATATCCGGCATGTGATATTATGATGGGTGATATGACAATGTACGTTGATTTACTGCTTTTGAGCGTTGATTTGATTGTATATTGGGCATTGATTGGTTGACGAAATATTGTGCCACTATTGATTGTGTGAATAAAATTGTCATGTTTAAACCACCTGCTATACCTGAGTTTGTTTTCACTGGGAATGGGGTAGTTCTTCCATCGTATTTGATTTCATTCATGAAAGCTAAGAAGTTGTTGATGAAAGGGTGTCGGGGCTACTTATATTGTGTAATGACTGAGTCTTTAGATAATGCAAGTGTGGAAACTATTCCCCATGGTTTGTGAATTTTCTGATGTGTTTCCTAATGACCTACCCGGGGACTTAATTGATAGGGAAATTGAGTTTACTATTGATGTAGTACCTGGAACACAACCTATCTCCAAGACTCCTTATAGAATGTCGAATTTTGAACTGAAAGAGTTAAAAGTCCAACTCTAAGAACTCTTAGACAAGAAATTCATTCGTCTGAGTACCTCACCTTGGGGAGCTCCACTGTTGTTTGTCAAAAAGAAAGATAGGTCTTTGAGGCTGTGTATTGACTACTATGAGTTGAACAAAGTAACCGTGAAGAACAAATATCCATTGCCCCGAATAGATGATCTGTTTGACTAACTCTAGGGAGCACAAGTGTTCTCTAAGATAAACCTTAGATCTGGATACAACCAGTTAAAAGTGAAAGTATAAGACATTGAGAAAACTGTTTTTCGAACTAGATACGGGTATTATGAATTTTTAGTCATGCCATTTGCAGTAACAAATGCACCTACAGCTTTCATGGTCTTAATGAATAGGATGTTTAAACAATTGCTTGATGAGTTTACTGTTGTATTCATTGACAGGGAAGAACGTGAGAGTCATTTGAGAACTACTTTACAGATTCTGAGAGAAAAGAAGTTATATGCAAAATTTTCCTAGTGTGAGTTTTTGGCTTGACAACGTAGCATTTATGGGACATTTAATCAACATGGATGGCATATCAGTGGATCCACAGAAAATTAAAGCTATTGTGGATTGGCCTAAACCGACAAATGTGTCAGAAGTTATAAGTTTTTTGGGACTTGTAGGTTACTACAGAAGATTTGTGAAAGACTTTTCAAAACTTGCTATGCCATTGACCCAGTTAATCCAGAAAAATGTATTATTTGATTGGAATGATCAAAGAGAGTTTGCCTTCCAAGAGTTGAAGACCAAATTAGTAATTGCACCGATTTTGACTCTGCCTAATGGTATTGATGGGTTTCAGATTTACAGTGATGCATCCTACAAAGGTTTGGGTTGTGTACTAATACAAAATGATAAGGTGATTGCTTATGCTTCTCGGCAACTCCGACCACATGAAAAGAACTATCCAACCCATGACCTTGAACTGGTAACTGTGGTGTTTGCTTTGAAAATTTGGCCCCATTATCTATATGGAGTACCTTGTAAAGTATATACTGATCACAAAAATTTAAAATATTTCTTTACTCAGAAGGAATTGAACATGAGACAGAGAAGATGGCTGGAACTAATCAAGGACTATGATTTGCAAATTCTGTATCATCCAAGGAAGGCAAATATCGTTGCAGATGCATCGAGCCAAAAATCTATTGGGAATTTGTCATGTTTACTCACCGGTCAGAAAGAGTTATTATATGACCTGGAGGAAAATGAGATTGAAATTGTGTTACGTGAACATGGTGGGATCTTAGCCGTCATTTTTGCTCAACCTACAATCATTGAAGAGATTAAAGAGAAACAATATGAAAATGAATTCTTGAAGGAAATTTTTGATGAAATTGACTCAAAACCGAGGCCTGGGTCGTGATTGAAAATGATGTGTTAAAATTTGAGAATAGACTTTGTGTATCGGATTGTTCTGAGTTAAGGAAACGCGTTATGACCGAGGCTTACAATTCAAAATTTGCTATGCATCCGAGGAATACAAAGATGTACCGTGATTTGAAACAAAATTTTGGTGGCCAGGAATGAAGAAAAGCATTGTAGATTTTGTGGCTCGATGCTTACATTGCCAACAAGTTAAAGTTGAACATCAACAACCTGTCGAATTGCTACAGTCGCTTCCAATACCGGAATGGAAGTGAGAACATGTCACGATGGACTTCATTCTGGGTAATTGCTGATCGTTTGACTAAATTTGCACATTTCTTACCTGTCAAATCTTTATATAATGCGGATAAGTTGGCTAACTTGTATGTGTAGACACCCCATTTTTGACCGTCCTCAAGACTTGGACGTCACCATTTGAACACTCGGTGATTATCCATGTTTGTGTTCGTTTGGAGTTCCCGGAGTTCTCGGCTACGTGCCTTGCCTCAGGATCCCCGAACTTGACTGTTTTGTGTCTGGTTTTGCACCAAACACTTGTGTTTTGCCTTGGAGGGGCAGGCAATGCCTTTTGAGGCATCCCCACACACCACCGGCAGTGGCTAGAGGCCACCGGCTGGTTTTTGTTGCCACCGGCAATATATATTGCCGGTCGACACTCTTTGTTGCCGGTCGGCACTCAATTTTGTCAAAATGACAATTTTGAGTGGCCGACCACTGTTCATCTACTTTTGTAGATATTTTGTGCCAGCTGTGATAGCTGGCACCCACCCCATTCCCCTCCATACACGTGTATGGAGGGATTTCCCTCTTGGATGGCTTGTTTTGTAAGCCTTACAAGAGGGAATTGCCTATATAGGAGAGGGTCTTCTCTTGGCATGGAGGTTAGACACTTGTTAGACATTTTAGACAGCTTTGGAAAAGCTTGAGTTCTAGGGCTAGGGTTAGAGTTAGATATATTTTCTATCTCCATAAGTGTGTGTTTTGTGCCATTTTTGCTCACACACACACACTAACACACTATCTCTTGGACTTGAGACCCTTGGATGCTTGTTTGAGTGTTTTGGAGGTGGATTCAAGCCAAGAAGGGCTGTTGGAGCATCATTTGTGAAGGTGGTCTTCAAGGGTAAGAAACTTCCCTTTTATTCCCTATTTTTGCATCCTATTTTTGCCTATCTTAGAACAGTTTTTGTGCTTAGTGTTTAATACAAAAAAGTTCTGTTTTTAGGCCCTCTTGATAGTTTATTAAGAGTGTTTTGTGCTTTGGGGAAGTTTGACCCCTCTTAGGCCTTGTAAGGCCCCATTTTGTGCCATTTTGTGCAAGTTTCGAGACTTTGGTGTTTGGGCCTCTTCACCACTGAAATCTTGAGGGATTTCAGTGGTGGAGATGGTGCCTTGAAGTCTCCAAAAGGGGAGGGCCATCCCCTCTCCTTGTTGTCCTTGAAAGGGACCATTTTTGGCCTCTTGAGGGAGCCTATGTTAGAGTGTGTGTTGATCATGTCTAGGCTGCATTTCATGCTTATTATGCCATAATATAATCATGTTGTGTGTTGGTTTTGGTACACCATGCATGCTTAGCACACCTACCATGTAATGCCTTGTAATTGCCTTAATATGCCTTAGGTTGTTAGCCTTTGTTCGAGCATGTTTTAGGCTTAGACTTGTGAATGTTTTGTGCTTATTTTGCCATGCTTTAGGTCTGTCCATAGTTGTTTGGGTCGATTTTGGCATGCTTAGTATAGCTCCTTTGCATTTGTGGCTTGTCGGGCTTGTATGCCTCAAGTATGTGAATGTGTAGCATGTGTTGATTGCATCATTTTGGTGGTTTGGAACCATCCAACATGTAATTTCAGTCCCTTTGGCATGCTCATATGCTTGCCTTAGTGTAGACACCCCATTTTGACCGGTCCTAAGACTTGGGTATTTTAGTTTGACCACCCTCACCAGAAAAATCAAATTGAAACTTTAATTCCAAACCTCACCCATTTTGGCCATCACTAATATTTTATTAATTTATATATAATTTTATTTTTGTTTTTATATTGATAAATATAAAAAAAAAATGAAATGATAACAAACAAACAAAAAAAATAGAAAATAAGAAAAATAAAAAAAAATATAGTATTATTATGGTATTTTTGGGTGGAGCATAAAAATAAAAAAAATAAAAAAAAAGAGAAGAGGGTCGTTGTGCAATTCGGTGGAAGATTGTTTTTGAGAGTGGGGTGGTAATGTGAATGTTTTCTAAGAGCGAATAAAATACAATGATGAAGGAGGCTCCAACAGAAGGGTCTATTGAAATAGAAAAATACGTGTGGATGGATAGCATGATGAGGTTTTGGTAGTGGAGATAAAGAGAGGGGCAGCTGAGAAAAGAAAAGGGGGCACAAAGCTGGAAAGAGAGGGGCACTAACTCTCTCTCCTCCCGGAAAACCCACGAGGCACACGATGCACATGGGGAAGAAGCTTCTCACTCTGCGGGGACTGGACCATAAAATACACACATGGGAGAGAAAGGTGGGGGAAGGAGCACTCACACGGACAGCACAACACACTCATAAATTCCCCATTACCCGTTTCTCACCTCCGGCGGATCTTCCTTCACTCTCTCTTATAACAACACCACCATCACACCATACAGGGAGCATGTAGAGGAGACAGACACACGGGGAGAGGAGGGAAGGCTCACCATGAGCTCTCTCTTTCTCTCTCTCTCTCTCCCTCTCTCTCGGTTGGAGGTTGAAGAATATACCCAGCATGCACATGACAAACACAGACCAAAAGACCCACACCCAGTACTCTCTCTCTCTCTCTCTCGGCTTGGAGAGAGGAGGAGGGGAGCATCACCATGGACAGACCCAACACACTTCACCATGCACACATTAGCCACTCCATAGACACACCCACAAGGGAGATGGAGAGAGAGAGGCACCGTCGCATGCACACTGCCATGAACCCAGCACACCCAGCATAACCATACACATCTTGACCACCTCACACCTCACTCACTATCCACCTTCATTCTCACGGACTGATATACCATCCCCACTGCCATAACACCACCAACACATCCCACTCTCCCTCTCTTCTCCCTCTCGGCCTCACACCCATGCACACCCAAACCCACTTCTATCAACCCTCACGGCACTCTCTCCTTCCACACCACATACACAACATCACCACCAACTCTCTCTCCCTCCCATGCACGATAACCCATCTCCCATGCATAACAGACCACAACTCTCACTCCCTCTCTCTCTCTCTCTAAGACCTATGCACCATACACCCAACTCTCTCTCTCTAAACCCACGGCAACAACAACCTCCCAAACCCATGCACAACACACCACGGCACAAACCCAGCATCACCATGCACGCACCCAACACAACACAACACCACCCATGCACCTCTCTCTCTTCTCTCTAAACCCACGGCACACCCACCATCTAGGCTCTCTCACTCCCTCTCTCTCTCTAAGACCCATGCACCATACACCCAACTCTCTTCCTCTAAACCACGGCAGCAACAACCTCCCAAACCCATGCACAACACACCACAGCACCAACCCACCTCTCCCATGCACGGCAAGACACCCACGGGGCTCCCTCTCCCTCACCTCTCTCTCCCTCTCTCTCTAACCCACCTATCCCTCTCTCTCTAGAGATCACACGGCACACACCCACTTGGACTCTCTCTCACTAACTCACCTCTCTCTCTCTCTCTCCAATCACTCGGACTCTCTCTCACAACCCAGCAGTACACCACCATGCATGGCCACCTCTCTCTCTTTCTAACTCACGGCTCTCTCTCTCTACCTCTCCCTCTCTCTCTCCCTCTTCTCTCTCTAAGACCACCCACCACCTCACCATGCAGCAAACCCAGCGGCCATGACTCTCTCTCTCTCTCTCTCGGTTTAGAGAGAAAAAGGTGGTAGAAATATGGGGAGAGTTGTAGACTGAGGAAATTTGCACATCATCCAATAGTGATTTCCCTATAAGTCATGCGAGTCAGATTTCAAATCCGTTCCTTGGTTTGCCGCTTGAATCTGGAAAATGTGAATCATGTGGTGTCGCGGAGCCCGGGACATGCGAAAAGGAGTGGAATGCGCCAATGATGCAGTTCTTTATTTTATTTTTATTTTGAGTGTTGTGAGGTTTTATTTTTATTTTATTTTTCTCTCTTCTCTCCCTCATTCGGATTTGTAATATTTAAGGTGTTGTAATAATCCCCCACCCCGCTTCTTTCTATCCCGTTCTTTATCGCTTTCCCTAACTGTGTGTATGTATATATCTGACATGTCATGCATATCCCTGCTTACATCCATGATCCATGCATAAGATTTGGCTAAATTCGCATCTTTATGCTTCAATTGATTATCCCATGATTCTGTGTTGTTTTGAGATGATTCACATGCCATATTCTAGAAGCCAAATCTTTAGTGCATCTCATGAGTGAATTGCATTAGGATTCTGTATATAAAATCATGCATATTTTACTAACTTTGTTTTGTAGTTGTTCGAGGGACGTCGGTCAATCTGTGAGTTTTTTATGCTTTAGCATCTCATTTGTGTGTGATTTTCTTATTATGTTTAGCATCCTACCATGTGGCTATTTGCTTAAGTGATATAACTGTATGAATGCCTGTGGATGAAGGCTTGTTGTTTGAATTGGAATAATTCAATAAATGTATGTTTTAAGCCCACTTTGTCGAGTGGCAAATTCAAACCCTTTTCAAAAAAACAAACATGAAATTGAATTGTTCCAATTTGAGCAAACTAGTCTATACTTGTATGCTCCACATAGTAAATTTTAGGATTTATTAACTAATCAGAACATGAACATATAAAAAAATAAAAGTCATATCATGGTTTAGTAGAGGCCGATCTTTTGATCGGGTGAGTGGGGGTGCTCATTATTGACCTTCCCCTCTCATACCTAAGGTTCCGAGCCAAGCATCCTTGGTTACGACGAACAGTGGCCTTGGCACCGAGTCATGGGTTTCCTAATTTCCCAAAATATTAGGTGGCGACTCTGAGTTCTGATGACGCAGTCCATTTTTGACAAAATTGCAATAAAATGGATTTTCAATAAAAGTTGCCAAATTTGGACTCTCATCTACGTTTCACATTGCACTCGTGAGACATTGAGATCAAAGAGATCTCGGGAGTCCGAACTGTTTAACGCGCGCGGGTACCCCCCGGGCATGTTACACTTAGTTGCCTCTTTGTTGCTTCGAAAGCATGTGTTGTGTGCCCTATGTTTTGACCATTGTGCATGCCTTTGAATTTAAGCCACTTAGATGCCATCTAAGTAGTCCTTTGGCCTTGTTTTAACATGCTAAAAATCTGTTTTTTAGTTGTTTAAATGCATGCCATGTTTGTTATGCTAAATGTGCTTCAATGCTTCATGACTTGCCTCAAGTACTTGGACCATGCTTGCATGCTTATGCTTGTCTCATTTGGGTTGGTTTGGCACCACATTTTGACATGATTTTGAAGCTTTTCATTCCATGCCAATTGTCCATGTTTAGCCTCTTTCAAGTGTGTTTGAGAGTTGCTTGTTTAATGCTTAGGTTTGTGCCTTAACATGTGCATGCATGTGTGTGTGTTTAACCTCCATTTTTGAGCACTTTGGCTACTGATTTTGGGCCTATTTAGAGTTGCCTAAGTCATGTTTAAGTCCACCCCTTTGCTTGATTTGCATACTTGCCTTGTATGTGTGTTTGCATACTAGCATTCTTGTTTGCATCCCATGTTGCATACTAGTTGACATGTTTAGGATTGCACACATAGACATGCATGCCTTGTTCCTTGATCTAGTGATGGAAATTGGGCCCCTTCATTTGTTTGGTTTGCATTTCATGATTCTTTAGGCCATCATGCATGGAAATGCGTGATTGGTGGCCCGAGAATCGAGGCACATCCTCCCTTGAGTCATTAACATGATAGGGAATGTGATTGGTGCATACATAGCTTGAATAGCATTGCCATGCAAGATTTTGCCCTCTGCTGCTGTGAGTTGCAGGTTCTGCAGGAACTTATTGCCGGCCGGCATTATTTAGTGCCGACCGGCAGTCAATCGATGGCCGGTGGATCTATTTTGTGCCGATGGCCACATCCTAGTGCCGGTGGTCACTTCCTCCAGCCGGTGGGATCCCCCAGTGTCCTGAGAGGCATCCTTGAGACTTTGGCAGTTTTCAGAGGAGCAAAGCAGGGAAAACAGAGGCAGACTATGCATAGCAGTGTGATTCCGAGCAAGTCCTGTGCATGTGCTGCATCTGATCCGCTTCCCGAGGGGCTTTACTGTTTTAATTAGATTAATTTGTTTAGTTAATTTAGTTAATTTGTAATATTTAATTAGCTTGCGTAGTTAATTAATTTGTATATTCTTTTGGTCCCTCCGAGCGAGGGCAAATCTGTAATAAGCGTGTGTGAGTGGTGTGTATGTCTTCCAACCCCCACTTCTTTCTTCCCTTTTATTTACCCGCTTACGATGGTAGATTAGGGCACGTTTATTTTAGCATAACTTATGCAATGCATGCGTGCATTCATGCATTTGTCTTACATGCACCGGGCTCGGTACATCATACAAACCGCATTGTATCTTCAAATCTAACTTAAATACGTGCACCGAATAATTGCATTTCACATGCCATTTTAGGGTTAGCCGAGCCTATCCTAAACTGCATCTCTGTATGTGTTGCATTAGCCACTTAACATGAACTAGGATCATGCATATGATTGCTAACTAGTTTATTGTTTTGGCACAGAGTACGATGTAAGTATTTATGCTTTAGCATATCGCATGCGTGTGAATGTTAACATGATAATACGATTACCATGTGGCTAAATGCTTATATGAGATAAACTGTTTGAATGCCTGTGGGTGGAGGTTGGATTGCTTGAGTTGGAAAAACTTATTGAAATCCGTGTTTTAGCCTACTTGCGAGTAGCAAATTCCGAAGCGCTTTCAAAACGAACGGATATGCAATGCTTGTTTCCAAATTAGGCAATCTAGTCTATACTTGTTTGCTGTGCGCATAACATAGTAATTCTAGGCTAATAATTGGAACAAGAACGCATAATGCTTTCAAAATCGGATATCACGGTTAGTAGAGGCCGGTCTTCGGACCGGGCGAAAGGGGGTGCTCATAGCTGACCTTCCCCGATCGTACCCAAGCTCCCGAGCCAAGACAACTTTGGTGATGACGGACACGTGGCCTTCGGCACCGAGTCAGGGTTTCCTAAATTTCCCATTTTAAAAATATTTAGGTGGCGACTCTGTATCTGGCAAAGCAGTCCATGTTTGGCACTTCTTTTCAAAATATGTTTCTTTTCTCAAAACGATTTGCCAGAGTTGGACTCTTTGGTTCAGATTTAGAACCGACACAAATCGAGTCCGAACTGTAACCCCATTGAGGTCCCCTCGCGGGCATGTTACAGTATGTTAATGAGATTGTGAGATTACATGGCGTAACAGTATTTATTATATCTGATAGAGATCCTAAGTTCATTTCAAGTTTTTGGCAGAGTCTACAGCGAGCTCTGGGGACTGAATTGAGGCTAAGCAGTGCTTATCACCCACAAGCAGATGGCCAATCTGAACGAACCATTCAGACGTTGGAAGACTCATTACGGATGTGTGCCCTAGACTTTCAAGGTAGCTGGGAAACCTATTTACCATTTGTTGAATTTGTGTATAACAATAGCTACCATTCGAGTGTCTGTACGGCTCTTTATGAAGCTTTATATGGTAGAAAGTGTCGATCACTGATTTGTTGGGCCGAAGTAGGTGATAGACCATTGCTGGGACCGAAGCTTGTGCAAGAAACAACTGAGAAAGTGAAACTAATCCAACAACGTCTGAAAACTGCACAGAGCCGGCAAAAGAGTTATGCTAATGTTCAAAGAAGAGACAGAGAAAATGAAGTCGGGAATCACGTGTTTATTAAAGTAACTCCGATGAAGGGCCAGACACGATTTGGTGTAAAGGGTAAGCTAGCACCGAGATATGTTGGGCCTTATGAGATCCTTGAGAAAATCAATCCGGTGACGTATCGGGTAGCCTTACCTTCGGTGATGGAACACATGCACAATGTTTTTCATGTCTCGATGCTCCGAGAATATTTACGCGATCTGCACTATGTTATTGAGCCGACACATGTGCTTTTGAAAGACGACTACACTTACGAAGAACGGCCTATTTAGATTGTGAATTGCCTGATCAAAAGATTGAGAAACAAAGAAATACCGTTGGTAAAAGTTGATTAGCAAACTCACAGAGGAACTTATGCAACTTGGGAGAAAGAAGAAGATATGATGAAGAGGTACCCTAACTTGTTTCCTTTGGACCCGATGCCTCTCTAGAATGAAGGTAATTTGAGTTTGGAGGACCAAATTTTTTAAGGAGGGGAGACTATAACAACTCCGACCCATGATTAACATATAATCCATGATTAAGAAGGCTTAATAAGTAATTAAAGTGGAATTTTTCATTAATTGCGTGTGTGTTGCATTATTATTTGTATTTATATTTGTTCATCGTAGAAAGATCTGTTCATGTTATTGTTTTGTTCTGCGAATTGATGACCTTATCGGCATTTGATCAAGAAATTAAGTCAACTTACCTGTTAATTGGAATTTTTAGGAATTTATGGTAGGTTGAATTGAAATTTGATTCGGAACCGAATGATTAGAATAAATGATCTCAATTAGTTATCCTTAACTTAAATTAATTAACCTTCCTAATTGAGCCTATATAAGGCCACTTCCAACACCTTTAATACACTTTACACCCTCAATCCCTCATCTTTGAAGACTACACGTGAGAGAGAGAGAGAGAGAGAGAGAGGGGGGAAAACTTGAGTTTAACCAAAAAGGATTTGCTAGAGAATTGAAGAGAACTAAGGAGGATTAGCTTGATCACTCAAGAATTGGTCTACTTGAAGCTCAATTGAGAAGTTTAGGTGAGAACCCAAGCTTTTGATAATGTAATTAAGTCAGCCAACTCATGAATTCAAAAGAAATCTTATAGAAAAACAAGAATTGAAGTTAGATAGTTGACTTTGGGAGTGTATCATGCATGCATGCATAATTCTCATAATTTAGTAAGTTGATTTTCAAGAATTTTCACGTGCATGTCCATACTTGAGTTTTGTTCAAGGAACCCAACATGTTTTTGACCTAAACATCTCATTTTCTCATGATTTAGAAACTTGGAGCTCAAATCACTCAATGCATGTCATATTCATGTTATGTTTTCACAAGTCAAGTTTGAGTTTGCTCAATTGACAAGCTTATGGGTCTTGATTTCATGAAATGATTTTTAATTCTTTATGTTTTCCAAGTTTAGACTTGTTTTCTCAAGTTTTGGGGCCCAAGGGTTGTGTTTTGAAGGGTTGAATTCAAGTTTTGAGCTAGGGAGTGCAATCTGGAAATTCCAGTTTCTGCTTCTCCGCTCGAATGACCATTATGTGATCTTGCACTTCCGTTAGAGTGACTAGAAGTTTTCTCGAGCGTGAAATGCAAGTTCCCAGAAGTTTCATATTTTTGCAGATCGCTCGAGTGACAAGAGTTGCACTCAAGCGAGGAACTGAGTCTCACGCTCGAGCGACCATCGAACGGCTGTCGAGTGGAAAAATCACACAACCAGTACTTTTGCAGAGTTTACAGACCGCTGGAGCGACAGAAGTTACGCTCAAGCGACCACTCACATTTTTGCATGTCCGTTTAAGCGAAAAAAGTTGCGCTCGAGCGGGACCCTTGTTTTCAGTAAATTTTGTTAAGTATTTCTAAGTACATTTTAGCATCTTCATTGCATCATAGGCATTTTTAGGCCATGATTAAGACACAATAAGAGGTTTAGACCAAGAAAACACTACAATAAGGCGAAAGAAGTTAAGTACCAATCGAGTGTGTGTTTCATTATGTGTTTCTGTTATATGTGTGTGTAGGTCACGCGCCACAAGTTATCTGATTTGTCTGTTCTGCAAGTGGAGCTATCTGTGAGTAATAACTTAGTAAAGCTATGTTCAAGTTAAATTATTTTCTGTATATGGAATACGATCTATTCTATGAAATGCTATGTTTTGTACTATGAATGATTGTCCAACTTTGACAAATATTTGTGGCATTAATGCTGTGATTCAAGTATGCTATCTGTACCCAGACCGGAGGTTCCTTATGAAACTGACAAGTTATCTGCACCCGGCTTGAGGTTCTTATATGGAACTGACAAGTTATCTGTTCCCAGTTTGGAGGTTCCTTATGAAACTAACAAGTTATCCGTACCCGCGGAGGTTCTTTTATGGAACTGACAAGTATGATCTATGATGCTCTGTATATGATCTGTTAGCGCTAACGGATGTACCAAGGATAATTAAGCATGAACTCTGATTTCTATATATGCTCTGAACAAGAATACAAATATGAATCTGTCTTGATATGAACTCTGGTTTTTGAATTGGTTTTGGGACATCATTCATTTAACCCTTTACTCTGTTATTATTCATTGGGCTTCCGCTCACTATTTATTATTATGTATGTAGGTGAGCAAGTGCGCGACCAGGCTTAAGATGATGCCTGCAGAGTTTTGTGTTTGTCAACCACCCTTTTGTGTCCCCAAGGAGGTTCCGGATTAAGTCAAGTCTTGTGGCCATGTTTTGTGAATGTTTAAGACTTTGTTTCTTTTGGTTTACAAACAAAAATTTATGTTTATATGTACATGGGGTGACGTGTAATTACTGTACCTTTATGACGTCATATGTATGCTTATAAAATTTAAGATTATCTGTCCCATGTATGTTTGCACAGCTCGATGGACTATGTATGTTTTTATATATATGCTTCCGCAACCCCTAATCATATGTTATTTTGTTCAGAGGCCTTGGGTAATCTATGGATTACTGGTCGGTTACGACGTTAAACCTACGGGGGTGAGTTTGGATCGTGACAGTTTGTGAGAGCTCAAAAGTCTCATTCTACAATTGCTAATTTTTATAATTTTAAAAATAATTCTATTGGCTACTAAAGTAATTATAGATTAAAAAAAAACAAAAAACAACGTAAAATTTTGAATTAGAAGTTCCTAAAATCTCTCACCCCCAATATTTATCTCTTTCCTAAATCTCATCTCATAACAAAGTAACTATACATTAAAAAAAATTATACATTAAAAAAAAACACAAATCTTATCTCATAACAAAATAATTATATATAAAAAAAACGTTATAGATTAAAAAAACGTAAAACCACAATTGCTAATTTTTGTAATTTTAAATTTTTTTGAAAATAGTACTATTGGCTAACAAAGTAGCTATAGATTTTTTTTTTTTTTTTATAAAAAAAAGAAGCTAAATTGCTAATTTTTGTAATTTTAAAAATATTTAAAAATAATAATATTGGCTAACAAAGTAATTATAAATTTTAAAAAAAAATTTGAATTACAAGTTCCTAAAATCTATCCCATAATATCTATCTATCTATGCTATATATATCAAAGTGACTTTTCATCTTAGAGATCCTAAGTATTTCAAAACATTAAGGGATGGTTTGAGATATTTTAAATAAGTGCACTTTTTGATTTTTACAAAAAAATGTGTAAAAAAGTAGAGAAAGCAAGCAGAAAAGTAGAGAGGAGATGTTGATAGATGTTGATTGATATGATCCAAATAAGTAGGCATTTGGCATCCCTAAAAAAGACAAAAAGTCACTAAAAAGCAAAAAAGTTAACATTATTCACATGTTTGGGCGAAAAAAAAAGGTTGAATAGACAGAGGGTAAAAAGATAAAAATGCCCTTGGTTTTGTCTCCTTCCAACAGTGTACTTTATGCTGGCAAAAAAAAAATATAGCACAGTACACTGACGCCCTTCATTGACATGCACAAAAAGCATGTCAATGTTTAGAAGGGTAGAAAGGTAATTTGTTAGTTGATACAATATTTTAATACAAATTTTTTCGTAAAAAATCAAAAAGTTATCCGAACATGTATCTTTTTTTCCTATATTTTTTTAGTCAAAAAGTCAAAAAGTGCACTTCTATAATTCATCTCAAACAACCCCTTAATTTTTTGAATTTTATAAAAAAAAAAAAATTAAAATTAAAACATCTATTGGCTATTCCAAGGATATAAATATTAACCTTCAAAATTATTTAATGCAAATATATTGCCGGTAAAAAGAAAGAAAAAAAAAAAAAAACACACACCACACACACACACACACAAATTCTCAACACCCTCTCCTTCTCAAAATAAATCAAGCCTTTATTTAAAAAGAAATAAATCTCATACAATCTTCTCTTGTGACGCCCCAAAATTTAAGGATATCATATTAAGATTTAGAACTTAAAATCAATATTGCCACTAATATTATCAACATCCATTAATTAACAATCCATAAAATTACAACTTAGTCTTAGTACATAAAATAACACCAAAAAGAAAACTAGAAAATTTAGAAAATAGTTCATGGAACTTGAGCACTCTTTAAGTTAACCAAGGTTGAATGTCACCTTGTAAGGCCTCGGTGTTCCCTTCGGTTTCTTCGGTACCTAGCATAAAACGTCAGGGCAACGGGAAAGCCAATGAGCGATGAGCTCAATAAGATACTACAACTCGAAAATACCCACCCGATAATAATACTCATAATTAATGAATAATGTGTAGTAACAGAATAACAAGTAACATTTAATAAGCATAACAGGAATGCCATCAGTTGAAATAATAACAATAGATAATAATAAATAAATAAATAAAAAATGACAAACGAAAGCAATATCTCATCATAAGGAAAATGCCCACATTTCTTTTTAAATTATCATAGATTTAGTTTATCAAATAAATTTAAGTAACTCCTCGTGGAGCACTATTTCCATTCAACCGCTAAGTAATGGCCACAGGCAATTCTGACTCCCTCTTGGTCAAATATTCAAATGTTACTTGCTGTAACTACCAATGATGCCCACGCACCAGGGTTATGTACCCGAGTTGTGACATCACGGTTTGCTCCAAGGGAACGGTCTATGTTGTGACACCTGCACCACCAACCTTTCGATAAGAGCCGAAATACCTTCCCGTGCCATGTTAGGGTTCGCAACTCACTTGTGCAAGATTCTAAACCGGGCTCACCCCATCACTTTTAAATTTTAATGTATCATCAGTTCAATTTTGTGTTTCTTTATTTGTCGAATTCACAATAATTCAAATTTTAGTCACCAATAATGGTATGCCAACTTATTAAAATTCCCAACATAAAATATTACATAAGTCACACAATAATAAATCAATGCACAAAATTTAAATAAACAATTAATTTAAACCATGATATGAAATAATAATTTGGATATAAAAATAAATAAATCATAATCACATACATACATGAATTTTTAATTTACAAGATTAAACTAGTACAATGAATTTTTTATGACACAGATTTATCACATTTTCTTAAATTAATTACATACTTAAATTCATAGATCAACTCCGGGTCCGTTTGGGAAGATGATTTGTGGCTAAAATAGCCACAAAAGATAAAATAGACTATTTTAGCCAACAACAAAACAAATATCACATCTACCATAATCATTACACTCTTCTCTCACAAAAAAAGTCAAAAAGTCAAAAAGCCAAAAAGCCTTTCCCAAACCAAGCTTTTTACCAGGCTAAAAAAGCCAAAAAGTCAAAAAGCCAAAAGCCAACCCACTTCCCAAACAACCCCATAATCTAAAAATTTATTATGAAATTAGACTTCTCAAATTTCATCTTTTAGCCAGAAATTACAAGATTTAGCTTAATATAGAATTTTTAATAAATTTTCAAACATATAGTAAAATTTGTCTTACAGTTTCAGATTTAATTAAAAATTTGTATAAATTCGTATAAAACTCAATAATTGTTGCAAACATTCCTGGATGTACTAGACATCATTCTCAACAACTTTTTAGAAAAAATCATCTTCAAATTTTGAGTATAAAATTGTCTAAAAATTTGTACAAATTTTCTGGCAGATTTAAGGGCCAAATAAAATCTTCACTCCTCTCTTTAATGGTAGAAACTACACATGCAAGCTTATTTCCGCAATAATACCATGATTTTAAAACTATCAATATCTTCAAATATTTGATATACACATCACAAGATTTATATACATATATATAAAAATTTCTATCTATAAGTTAGTCATTTTCATATGAATATAATCTGAAAATTTTTACAATTAAAAAAAAATGAGAGGGTTAAAAGGGTTTCTTACTTGGACATGCAAGGCTTCATTATTCATGGAGGGAAAATTTTCATGCCTTCAAGAGGTCTTTTAGTGTGTGACTATAGGGCAATGAGAATATATAAACAGAAGATAGCAAGAGATAATGCAAAGCAAGTTAAATCTAAAACATGCAAGATTGGCCCTTCTCTTGTTGAGTTCATTCATACTTCCATCATGCATTATCAAGTATATTAGATTGTTTTGCATGCATTTTCAAAAAAAAAAAATATATATATATATATATATAAAGAAGTGGAGTATTCCTAAGTATCCTACCTTAATGAACTTAAAATTTTTTTTCAAGTGTTGAGACCTTCTTTTCCTCTCTTCTCTCCTTTCCCTCTTGCTTCTCTCCCTCTCTTTCTATCTTGTTCTAGCCGAAATTTGCAAGTTTTGTGCTGGAGGATTTTGTGTTTCTTATATAGACTAAAATGGGAGGGAAAACTTGGACAACTGAATTTAGATATTTTGCTCCGTACTATCCTCTGATTAATTCAGTTACTATTTATTTAACTCATTTAGTTTCCACAACTGAATTTAGATACAGAAATTTAATCACAGCAAGATAAATAATTTTATTTAAAAGAATTTCATATTGGTATTAATTATGGTGCTATTAACATTATAATTTAATAGTTTAATAATCACTATTGATTGATTTAATATTATTATTAACAAACTAATTAGTTGTCTAAAAATTCAGGTTCTTACATGTCTCTCCTAAAATAAATCTAATGAAAATTAAACTCTCTCACCCCCCATAAAATGTATGTTCTTAATATTTTTCACAACTGGTCTAATCTATATAAACCTAAAATTAAGCCTAACATAAAATAAAAATTAAATCTTATATTTAGATTCTCTCTCTATTCCATAATTAAACACAATTTTATTCCCAAATAAATTTAAGCATATCTATACTATATATAATTTTTTTTTAAATCACATAATTTATTATTTTTTATAATGATTCCATGATTTATAATTTAGAAAAGAAAAGATGAAAAAAATTATTCGTATGCACTCTTTCTCTAACCAATTCTTTCTTCTATTCTAAAATCCTAAGCATAATACATTATACTTTTTCTAAGCCATTCATGTTGTTTTCGCCCTATAAATATTATATTTATGGAATGATGAAACTCATTATTTTTTAAATTTCTTTTTTTGAGACAATTTGGAAATCAGTTTATATTTAATCTATTATATTCTTTACACAGACTCTTTTATCTTTTAGGTACACAATTTTTTCTTCTTCTTTTTTGCCTATGACCATTTTTTTTGTTTTTGTATTTCATATTTTATGTGTCATTTCTCCCTCCTCTCTACCAACCATTATCTATTTTTTTGTTTATAATTATTTTTTGTTGGTTAGTTTTGTTTTAATAGAATTTTTGTACTAAAATGGAGTGATAGGGTCATTTGTATAATAAAAAACACGTTACTCATTATAAATTGATAGATCAAAATTCAAATAAAATCATTATTAATAAGTTTTTTGTATTGATTTTATGTTTGTATATCATTATTTTTTTTTAAAAAAAATTTACTTTTAATATTTTTTGATATCATGATATATGTTAATTGACAGTTAGTATATAGCATTACTTCAAACATATAATAGTTTTTCAGAGCTATAAAAAGAAAATTTTAATTTTAATCAATTTTTTCAAAACTATTAAAGGTGATAGTCAATTATTTAATTATTTATCTTTAATAGGTGCAGCTTCTCTCTCCCTTTATGGTACTTCTCTCTCTATTTCAGTGCGAGTTCATACGTTTTTAGGGAAAAAAATCATATGTAATTTAAAATTAAATTTTTTTTTTATATAAGAAGTTAAAAAATAAATTTTGAAATTTAAAATATAACTATACAAAACCATATCCTTTCAAATATAGTTATATTTATAATTAATTTTAATCTATCTATTACTTATCCTTATTTATATTATTATATAAATAAAAATGTTGTACGATAATTGAAGTTCAAAGTCCTAATCTATTTTTTTTTTTTCAAAATTTAAAATTGTTAAAATGCATATGTTGCAATATCATTAATTTCTTTCTCTTATAAATTTTATTTTAAATCTTATAAGATTTGTTCAATGACTAATATTCAATTTTTGTAAAAAAATCCGATATATTCATTCCAAAAGTTACTATAGAAAGTCTACAAATCATATTTTAAAACTCAAAATTATTAATATTTTTATTTATTTTATTTTTGTTTTAAATAAGCATGTTAAAGTATAAATAGATATCCAAATAAAATTATACTTATTAATAAATATGTCATTAGTTTTAATTGTAATCACATCTTTTTAAAGTCTTTATTCATTTTTTAACTTTTTTTTTTTGATATTTTAAATTACATGTCATCATAATTCTTTCTTACTCATTAAGTTTTTAAAATTTCTTTAATTATTTTCCTTTCAAAAAAATATAACAATTTTTAAAAATTCACATATTTTTATTCTGAAATAGTAAAGTATTAGAACTATCTCATTATTTTATTTATTTTATAACAAAGCATAATTTTAATTGTTAATTGTCAATATAACAATTTTAATCTATCTATACTTGTAACATGCCTGGGGAGTACCCGTGCGCGTTAAACAGTTCGGACCCTCGATTTCTTTGATCTAGTCTCACGAGTGCAATGTGAAACATAAATGAGAGTCTAGATTTGGCAACTGTTAGAAAATCCATTTATTGCAAAAACTTTTGCCAGAAATGGACTGCGTCATTAGATCTCAAAGTCGCCATCTTATATTTTGGGAAATTAGAAAACCCATGACTCGTGCCAAGGCCACTGTTTGTCATAACCAAAGTTGTTTTGATTCGAAACCTTAGGTATAAGAGGGGAAGGTCATTAATTGAGCCACCTCGCTCACCGATCAAAAGATCGGCCTTTACTAAACCATGATATGAATTTTATTTACTTTATATGTTTATATTTCGATTATTTAATAAATCCTAAAAATTACTATGTGAAACATACAAATATAGATTATGTCATTTATTTTAGAATAATTTGATTTTATATATTTTGAAAGAGTTTTGAAGATATACAACCCAAATAAATTGAGTTTACAAACATGAAAAATCAACATTATTCCAAATTAAGCGACACAACCTCCATCTACTGGCATTTATACAGTTATATCAAGTAAGCAAGTAGTTACATGATAGGATGCTTAAACATAATAAGAAAAACACACATAAGCAAGATGCTAAAGTATAAAAACTTACATATTTACCGATATCCCGCGAACAACTACAAAACAAAATTAATAAAATATGCATGATTCTATATACAAAATCCTAATGCAATACATACACAATAATGTTTCTAAAGATTCAGCTTCTAAGATATGACATGTGAATCATGTCAAGAACATGAAGTAGTGTACATAATCACATAGGAATTGATTAAATTCATAAATGCAAATTTAGCCGAATCAAGATGCATGAAACATGGATGTAAAGCATGGATATAATGAAAGACAAAATATGATGCATATTCACAAATAAAGAAAGCAAGTAAAAGAACGGGATAGAAAGAAGCAGGGTGAGGAATTATTACAACACTTGAAAGAATAATTACAAACCAAATTGGAGAGAGATGAGGAGACTATTACATCAAAATAAAAACTTTACAAAAACACTCAAAATAAAATAAATAAAAGAAAAAGCTTCATATGTCTTGGAAACCACTAGAAGTTGGTTAATATCGGAAGACAATGTCGTCTTGTCCAAAGAAGCTAATCGGCCAGCCAGATGGGCCGGCTAGCCAACTAGGCCTAGCAAAACCTGTCTTATTACAAAACCAAGAAAATGAACAAACAAGAAATATATAGGTGGCTCAACTAACCACTACCGGTTAGATTAAAACAAGAAAATAAATATAAAATAGAAAGTGCAAAATTACAACAAAACTAACATGAACCTAAGATAAGAAATAAATATAAGATAAAACATGCAAAATTACAACAAAACTAATATGAAACTAGAGCAAGCAAATAAAATAAATAAATAATTATGAGCTAAACAAACCACTTGGATTACACCAACACACTATGAAATATAAAGTAAGAAAATAAATATGAGATAAACAAACCATTTGGATTATAACAAAACACTATGAAATAAGAAGTAAGAAAATAAATATGAGATAGAAAATATAAGAAAATAAAAGACTAGAAATTCACATTCCAAAAAAAGATTGAACTACTTGATTTCCAAACTTCCTTTTGATCTCCCTCAAGTTTAGGAAGTATGTTCTCAATCCTTAATTCGAAACTAGAATGGAGCTCTAGGTATGTGTGGTCGAAAAGTGGCTAACTCTTTTATTTTTCCTTACTTTCAACAACATTCACTCTTTCCTTTGATCAATCACTACTGAAATTTAGCTATTTCAGAATTTTAGGAGATGTTTTGGATGTATAAAAGGTGGAATTTCAGTGTGTATAAGTCATGGAAGGTGTATATGGAAGATGGAAGTGTTTTTGACTAAAAACTTAAATTTTCTATTTTTTTTTTCTCACTCTTTTCTCTTCAATTTCGTGGTCCTTCCTCTCTTTTACAATCTGATCATTCTGTATAGGCAATGAGGGAGAGTTAAGGTAAAAAAGAAGGTGGGAGATAAGGTGGGAGACAAGAATGTGATAGGAGGGAAAATTTTCAAGGTGGTTGCACGAGATACTCCTTTATGGATGCAAACAAAATCTCTTTTTGACAATGAGGGATGATTAGGTATGTATTTTGTGATATATGGGTCGGCCAATGGGGTAGGGGAGTGTCCTACACACAAGAAAAAAATGTAAAAATACACCTTCTTTGCCTGCTGGTTTGGAGTGGTCAAATATTATGTGAGAGGAAATATAACACAAGGCAAAACTTTGGTAGAGTAGTTAAGGTGTTTGGTGTTGAATAGTATGTTGGGTGTTCAAACCCCCTTTCCTTAAATTCATTTTTTTGAATAAAGACATGTCAGCACCACATCATCGGCAAAGACCAATCCAGTCATGCTATGTTAGCAAGACCGCTACATGTCAGCACCACATCATCGGCAAAGACCAATCTAGTCATGCCACGTTAGCATTTTTGCATATAGATGGAATATTCCCTGACTTTAACAGAATATCGTCTCACATAACAGAATATTCCATGAGTTTTGAAAATTACAATTTGGCCCAAAAGTTTCAAATATTTGTGCTATAACCCAAATTTCAGGAGAATTTTTCAGTGAAGCTCCCAGAAGTGCAGCGAAGGTTGATCCTACTAAATGAACCATTCTAGACGCAGTCGTGAGGTCAGCATATTCCATTGGAAAGGTAATTTGTGGCTGTTTAGGGTTGGAAACATGGCTTAAATTCTAAGTTTTCTTATTGAGGATTTTGTGAGAAACACCTTCTTGTTTTGTCATCATAGGGTAATCAAAAGAAAGCGCCCAAGTCTTAGGGCCAGTAAAAATGGGATGTCTACAATACTATATATTACAGTAAAGGAACATTTGAAACAAAATTCTTAAACTTATATATAAAATTTTGTTTACGAGAGATAAAATACAAAAAATTAAATATAATTATCATATTTTTAATAAATAATATATTATTTTATCCCGTGCATAGCACGGGTGACATACTAATTTATCTTAAAGAGTGTGTAAGGCATTAGATCTAAGGAAAAATTTTATTTGGTGATAAAAACAAGCCTAAAAGTTATCGAAAAATTCAGCACTGGCGGCAATAGGTGGTGGTGGTGGTGGTGAGTTAGAGAAAATGTGTGATATTTAACAAATAGGATATTGAATGAGTAATATGTGTCACGTTTCAACATATAGTTAGTTTAGTGAATTTAAACAAATAGATAAATAGGGTTGATGAATTTCAATAGATAGATAAATAGGGTAATTTTAATATATAAGTTGATTTGATTTTAACAGATAGTATCATTCAGGATAAATTGTGTACTTTTAGGCCGATATTAACCCAAGGCTAAATATATCCTCAACGTATCAAAATTTAAATCAAAATTAATTGAAAGGAATAACATGCACGTGTATGTTTATATTCTGAGGTACTTAAACAGCACCGTTGCGTACATGGCAGTACCGAAAATTGCTTTTTAGTGATGTTGAGAATACAATGATGAACACTATCTGAGAATAAAATTCAAACAAATCATGTTCGTATAAAGTGAAAGCTCGTGAAGATAACAGTCCTGTAAGAAATTCAAAATTCCATTTTTTAAAAAATGGAAAATTATCACTTAGTGGGACTTTAAAAAAAATTATTATACATTCATAAAAAAATGAAAAATGTTTGAGCGCCACAATTTTTGTGGCTCAAATGGTTCAAAATTGTCAAAATGACGTCGTTTTGGCAATTTTGATGTTGTTTTGTACTCAAAACGACGTCGTTTTGACAATTTCGAGCCATTTGAGCCACAAAAATTGTGGCCCTCTACCATTGCTGTAAAAAAATTTAAGATTCTAATTATTAATGTTTCCAAAGTTTACTATTGATTTGTATTTTTTTTTAAACTTACACTAAAATTGATTTTGCTAATCAAAAAAAATAAAATAAAATGAAAAACCTCTGAATTCTGCATGCTAAATTTCTTTTCTGATATGGTCACAAATGAACACTTGATTCTTGATATCGAGATCTTTGAAGAAATCAAGATTCGCCGATATTAAATTCATTCATACATTAAAGATACTTTGTTCCTAACGAAATGACTCTTGAAAATTTCATACATGAATTCAGGGTTTCAATTTATCTAATATAAACACTAAAATCACGACCAGTCCTTAAAAAGGGTGGGCATCTATGAGAGCCACCGATGGAACCTCTCTTAACACTGAAATGGAAAAAAGTTCTAAACTTTGCGAAATATATGACTTTAGCTTTTGAAAAAAAAAATGCTACCTTCACCACATGAACAAGAGAATTTATTCTTTTCTGAATATATATAAGTGTGTGTGTTATTTATTCTGAAAGCATTAGTAAATCTATCAATCCCAGATCGATTTTGCAATCCTTAGAGAGTCTTCAGTTGGAGAGGTAGCCATGGCTAGAACTGGGGTCACCAAAACATCCATGATATTGCTTAGGTGATTTTAATGTTATGATTATTCACTTAATGTCGATTATTTTGTTTAATTCAACTGTCGTTGACATCACATAAAATAATATTATCGTTACACTGAATATTTGTTTCTATGATTTCATCTCAACTCTGGCATGGTTTGGGAAGTGGGTTGGCTTTTTAATTTTTTGACTTTTTTGGTTACTAGCCTATCACCCGTGCTATGCACGGAATAATTATAGATATTTATATTTGTTTTAGATTTTTTTTAATATATAAATTATGTTTTTTAAGATTTTTATATAAATAATTTAACAATCTTATCACTAACCATAATGTATGAGAGAAGTTGAAAATGGTACTGCAGTAGCTATACACAGATTGTATCTATAATTATTTGTATGAGGGGATTTTAAATGTTGATCAGAGGATTTTGACCAAATCAATAAATGTAGGCATGTGAAAAGACATGTGAATTGAAAAAAGTTAATAAATGCTGATCAGGGGATTTTGACCAAATAAATAAATGCTGAGTTTTTTTTTTTCTTTTTAATAAAAAATTTAGAAAATTCAGATTGGGATATTGAAGTTCCTATAGGCCTTGGGGGTTAAAAACCCCATTTTGCTTAATATATAGTATAGATTTTAGCTTGGGGCTAAAAAGTCCGGTTTGGGAAGGAATTTTTTTGGTTTTTTTTGTGAGAGAAAAAATGTAATGATTATGAATTGAATGTGATGTTTTGTCTTATTAGACTAAAAAATCTATTTTATTTTTTGTGACTATTTTAGCAAAAAATGCCTCCAAACCCTCTTCCCAAACCATGCCATAGATTGGACTAGTTTCTTGATTATTCACTTGGATCTTTTTGGAGTTCTTATTTTTTAAATTTAGTTGAGTTGGTTCATTTCTATTATGGTATGTGGTGTCTCATATTTGGTATTGATGTTAGCTTATAGCTAACTTTTATTGGTCAGTGCTATAATCTTCTGCCAAGTCTAAATTAAACACATGATTTTCTTACTTATAATTTTCATGTGAACCATCGTTTTGTGTAATGGTAATATCTTTCTATAGTTAACACAATTTTGCAAATAAAACTAGTGGATAAAAAAATTAGTCCAATACTAATGTAATGATTAGTGGGTTTACGTGTTGTTAATATCACCATATGATATATTAACTCATTTAATTTTCGTTATTGTGCTCAAGCTAAATCATACTCAATTTTCGGCTTGAAATTATTACTGTTTTTATGTTTCATGTTGTTCTATGCATATTTACATGCATATGGAGATAATCTGACAATAATATACGTGGACATCTCTTATCTCTTACTAATTTAACTATATATTTTTAATTACGTAATATGAGATTTTTCACTGGTTAATAATACTGTCTGTATTGAATTGTTCCCCCTAATTCTAAGTTGGGGTGACATTTGGTTCATGTAGGGCACATAAGCCAACTGGACGACACACGAGTGAGCTTTCCAAGACAGATCAAGTGGCAGAGAAACATCAAGAATCGATCAAGGGTTACAAGAAGGCTAATCCATCATGTTGGATGCCACATCCTCGCACCGGAATATACTTTCCGGAGGGTCATGATCATGTAATGGACAGTGTTCCAGAGAGTGCAGCCTCTTTTGATCAAACCTATTGGTTGAGAAACATTGATGGAGTTGACAAACCTGACTATGATGAATGCTATTTTCATCCAAGTCTGTGACTGAAACAATAATCAACCGTGCTGGGGACCCCAGTGGGGGTGACCCCTAGCACCCCCAGCACCACGTGCTGTGCTCTCAAGACTTGGGGAAAAATATATATATATATATATATATATTTGACCCCACTGGGGGTCTTGGGGTTCACCCTAGTGGAGGTCTGATGCATTTCTCAACAATAATAATGCGTTGCTTTGATTATAATTTGATGAGAATGAAATATAACTGTGATCTAAGCTCCTTGCATAGCTACTTCATTGTAATAACAAACTTAATATTAAAAAGGCTCTATTTGGATGCTTTGATATAATGATCAGTTTTGATCAATATAATGTGCATACAATGGTTTTTTTTTTTTTTTTGGTGGGCCCATTTTTACAAAGAGTACAAATTTTAGAGTGTATTAATTACAACAAAACTTTCTCAACAGCTAATGAAAATCAATATGCACAATTTCTCTATTTATATGATTTATAGTTGAGAATTAATATATACCAGTTCACAGATATATTAATATTTATCAATAACTAAAGAAGCTTTTGCGTAGTTAAACCTTATTGGATTTGGAATTTCTAAAAATAATTTAAAAGTTTTCAATTCATTTTTTTTTTCCAGTAATTTTTTTTTATATTTAATTATTTGTTTTAGATACACCTAATAAATACAAAAAATACAAAAAAATATTAAATATTTTTTTATATTTTATATTTAAAAAAAAGTATAAAAATTTATTTTTAAAGAATATATTTAGATTAAGTAAAGTTAAAATATAAAATATTAATTAATAATTAAAAAATACAAATTAAAAACTCAATTTAGTATGTCTCCAACTTTACTCTTTTTTTTTTCATTAAATTTAAATTTGATAAAAGAAGTTCAATTTTCGTACGTCTAACATTAACATCAAATCAATATCAAATTGAGAATTTCTTAAAATTTTTATCAAATTAAGGATGTCTGAAATCTTTTATCAAATTACTGTAGATAGTCTTTAAGACCATACACCAGACGACCAGTCGATTGTACTCCTAGACAACCTCTTCCTTACTTTGAACTTCTAATAAATTTATACTACCTGGTCGACTAGCCAGACATCGTCTTGGTCATCCTTTCAATTGATCGGCGATTTGATGAAAAATATATATATATTTTTTTGGAAATGCTCAATATTAAATAAGATTTTTATTTAAATTTAATAAAAAAAAATGAAAAATAAATAAACGTTGAACAAAACACAATTTTGCAACGCGCACTGCAAGGCGTATGCGAAGACCACAAGCGGTCGTAAAAGTTGAAAACTTTCGATGACGAAGAATCGACACGTTTTTTTTTGTTTTTTTACCTCCTTCGTCATTGCCTCATTCTCCCTATCTCTCCTTTTCAACACTGAGCAGTCCCAATTTACCAACCGTGTTGGTTGAGTGAATAAGAATTTTCAATTTTTATAATTTTTTATTAGGATTAAATATATTTTCAGTGTTTGGAGTACGTTTGAATTTCTATAATTTTTCATTAGGATTAAATATATTTTTTAGTGTTTGGAGTACGTGTGGACTTAAATTTTGATCCCAACATAAATGAGTAAATTTTTTTACAGATATATTGGGAGTGTTAAGGACAATCAATCGCAATTGGGAGCCCGAATCTGAACTCTCCCGAATGTCCCGAATTCCTTATTATTTTTTTTTTTTTTAGCAGGAGGAAGAGGAGGAGGAGGCATACTCACAGGGGGAGGAGAGGCGGAGGCGGGACCGGAGGCGGCGGTCGGAGACTGCGACGAGCTCGGAGGCGGCGGTCGGAGGCTACGACGAGCTCGGCTGGGCCGACGACCGACGACCAACGACCTCTCTTCTCTCTCTCTCTCTTTCTCTCTTCTCTTTCTCTCCCTCTCCCTCTCTGGTTCAAACTGAAAATGGAAGAAGAAGAAGAAGAAAAAATAAATAAAAAAAAATAATGCCCAAAACGACGTCGTTTTGGGCATTAGGGGCATTCGGGGCGCGAGAATTCTGGACAAAAAACATTTCTCAAGGACAATACATTAGACTAGCCTATCAACTTATCTATTTTTTGAAAGATAATTTTAGAGGTATTAAATTTTTTATTAAATAAATGATTAAATGGATTGTGGAATCCACAAAAATGTGAAGTCTATACTCACGTAAGATATTTGATTATTTATTTAATAAAAAATTTTCAACTTATAATATATATATTTTTGAATAATAGAAAGAACCGTCACAATTTCAAATTTCACCTCTCTCTCTCTCCCCTTCGTGGAAGGTTTCTGCATTCTCTATCTCTCTAAAAACTTTCGAGTGGGTTTGATTTGTATTTTGAAATAAATTTTTAAAAAAAATTTAAAAAGAGAGTTTAGAAATTTTTTTAATTTATTTAATTATATATTTTGAAAATAATTTTAAAATTTGATAGTTTGATATGTTTTGATATTTTGTTATAGTTGAATAGATTTGTGTGAGAAAAATGATTAAAAAGAAGAGAAAAGAGAGAAAAAAATTATTGGTTAATGCGTAAAAAAGAGAAAATAATTTTTAAATTTTTTTTAAAAAATTTGAACTAAATAAAATTTTGATTTTTTTTTCAAAAATTATATATTGAAGCCATCTCTCCCACACACACAAGTCCGGTTTTCTGAGAGGGTAGGTCTACTGATTCTCTGCATTTTCCATTTTTTGTGTATCAAATTCGCTTCTTATTTTGTGCTTTCTTCGAATCGAATCGCAGAAAGGAAAAAGGTGTAGTGCGGTGTTGCATGACGAGTGCTTCGGAGCTGTTTCAGAACAGGAGGTCGCGATTCGGCCGCAACAGTCTCGACCAAGGGCTCGATCGGAGCTTCCACCAGCAGCAGCAGCAGCAGAGCCATAGAAATCGAGGCCATGACCACCACCATCACTACCAAATCCACAACAATACTACTCGTCGTGATCGTCATGATTTGGAAGGTAGTGATCCTCTCCGCCGACCCCCTTTAATCAGGCATCACTCTAATCGCCCTCCTAATTCGGTACGCCACAACCAACTTTCTAACTACTCTCTGCCACACGTTGATTACGATATTAACCATGTAATTTCAGATTCATATAGTATTACAATTTTTATTACTACATTTTGTTGGTTCTGTATATAATAATTAAATAGGCTAGTTTATTATAATTTTAGAAATCCGATTCCAGGGGTTGTTTTTCTATTTTAGTGGAAAGTGAATGCATTTTACATGGGTTAATTAACATATAGTTTGGACTTGTAATACATCAGCTAATACTGTTCAATATCGGTCCATATATGATCATATTACATATGCAAATACATATCCTGATATCATTATTATTTAGAACCATGCACTCAAGTTGAAGATTAAATTATGTCAGTTTTATTGCCGACAAAATATACACCGCTTTTATGGCCAATAGGATCATTTTAGGTTCGTTTGGAAGTGATTTTTTGCCCAAAATATGAAGTGAATGTATAGAAAGTGTTTCGGAATAGCTTTTTGGACTTTTACGAAAAAAAAGTGCAAAAAAATTGAGAACAGAAGGAATCTTTGACCTTGTTTTTAATATATGACTTGCTTTTTTAATGGGTTTTTTTTGTGTGGCTAAAATATAATCTTCCCAAACATGGCAAGACAAACAAAAATCCCATGAAGAATGGCCCAAGCAGCAATGGATGATGAGGTGGTCCACTCGACTGCGTTGCTTATAGTTCTAGGTGATTAGGGATTGTCAACAGATTGTCAAACATATAAACTTGAGACCTTCGATTGATCTCACAGCATTATATTGTGTTCTGTTTACAAGCCAACTTAGGATCTAGGAAACAAGCTAAAAGATAGATTCTGCTAGGAATTTTTATGGAAGGAATACATGTTTATTTGTGCTTGCCCTTTTTGGATGCACTCTGTGGTATAGCAAATTGAGAACATGCTTTGAGCCCATTTTGCAATTCTGAAGTCTTTCTCTTGATGATCGTGTTACATGACATCCCTTGCATCCAGCTGCAAATGAATACAAACTGATTGGGACAACAATCTATTAAGTTTTCTGTAACACAAGAAGTCCAATTAAAATCCGTGTCTATTAATTGCTTATTTCATGTATTGGCTCATTTTAGGAAAAGCTCTTAATTGTGAGTTGGCTTGCAGCCGGTGACAACTGTGTGAGCCATCCATTACATGCAAAATATCCCATTGAATTTTGTTCAAATCTTACCAACATTACATGAAAAGAAAATTAATGAACAAATAAATAACTACAATGAAAGCAATGAAACTTGAAGCTTTGTCGATTTCTCTCTTGAGAAGACTATGAACTTGGGCAAACTTGTAGTTGCAGGTAGTTCAATCTTACCACCCAGGAAGCCTCAACTGTTATTAAGTACAACTTTCCCCAATTCCTAGTATTCCTCTCCTGGTAGGATTGAGTTCAAGCCAAAGAATGCTTCAATATTTTAATGCACTCTAGATAGTTCTTGGCTGAATGTGTATTTTGTACCAAAACCAGTAACAGAGCTTGAGACAGGCCCTGGGGGAGGAAGAGTGATTGGACTCTTTACGATTTGGATAGTGCGTTTTGACTTGAGCTTAAGTTTCTCCAATTAGATTGTAATCTTATCCTTAATATTTTATTTATTTATTTATTTTTTTTTTTTTTGTGGGGTAACATATCCTTAAAATTTGGCATACCAGGCCCAGCTTGGAAACATAAGATGATTCCTGTGTAATAAATCAAATGTGCTGGAAGTTGGCCTAATTTGGTGATTTAAACCATTTAATTATTACCAGTCTTTTGAGTAGTAAAAGCTTCAGAAGATCTTTCGGAAAGAGAAAAATATTTGAATTAGGATATGAGTTCATATGATCTTTGCTAGAGGCTCCATATATTCATATTCCTTTCTTCCCGAGTTTGGAGTCAGATAGAATGCTAGAATTTTATTGCAACTGCATCATCGGCTCAATTGTTTGTTCACTTGACCCTTGTTTTTTTTCTTTCTTCTCCTTTTTTTTTCCCTTCACATTATTGATGTTCTGGGTGTTTGTTATTTCTATCACACTGTTAGATTCTATTTTAAGGGATGGGAAATTTCTTCAGGAAATTACCTCAGGCTCTCACTCTTAGAATGCATATACTTGTGGTGTCCTACTGTTCTGTAATTTGTTTCACTTTTGATAATAATATTTATGTAGTTTCTGTTGATACCTCATTTTGACAATTTCTCTGCAAATAAATAAAGCTATCAATCATTGACTGCGAGTTGTTTGGAGGGAACTAGCCATCTATCTCTATGCTCTTCTTTTGACACATTTTGGCATGCTCAGGAGCATGATACAGTTCGACATGACGAAGGCAGCAACCAATCTTCTTCTGGAAACACTATCAATTTGGAAAATCTTGGTGGTATACACCATAACCAAAGATTCAGTGGGAATGAAAGGCTACCCGGAGCTGTACTACTTGCAAGGGAAAGGCTTCTTGAAAGATTGAGAGGTGTATCTCTATCCGAAAACAGGTTGGTATGCAGATTTGAAATTTGTTAATCTTGTTTCTCCACTCATATTTGGGTTTTCTGGCATAATCATTCATAGTTAAATGCCTAATTATAAAATGTGGACGAACAATGTCATGACATTGGATGTGACCCTAAGAACTTCAATGAACAATTGGTTCAGCTTTTACTGTGCTCACAATCTTCGATTTTGCTGATGTGTTTTGAAATTGTGGTGGTGATGCAGACATGAAGTAGTGGATTATTTGTAGTAACAGTAGTTTTTGGAGCTTACCTTATGTGACCTGATTGAATGTTTTTGTTTCTAATACTGCCCATGGGTAACTCTTTCTACGCAAGCCTAATGCAGTACTCAAGCTGTAGGAAAATTTCATCCGTTAGTAATTCCTTGAAAATAGTACACCAAACTGAATAAGATAAATCTCTCACAATTAAAGAGGCTAGGCGAAACAAATATGCCCATAGGCAAACAAGCTACAAATAACTAAAACAAGGGAAGTGGGTAAGAAATTAGAAAAATAAAGCACATCCATCATCCAAACATATATGCCTCCACAAATCCATCCCGTGTATTTATTTTGTTCTTCTTATTATAGGCAAAGCAACAGAGCTTCATCAGGCAGGAATCGCAATGTCCTTACATTTGGAGACCACTTTAGGCTCATTGATGCAGGGGATTGGGAGACTGCAATTTCGAGGGAGTGGTTAGCTGGATTCACTGACTCAATATCTCAAACAGACCAGCTGTTAGTGCCACGAGAAACAAGCCAGAGACCACCTGGACTCACTCAAGAGGCTCTGCACCGTTTGCAGCTGGAGGTTTTCAGCAAAGCCAAATATAGCAGCGAAGGTGAAATGTTGAGGGCATCACAGGAATGTAGTATTTGTCTGGAGAGTTTCATGGAGGGAGACGAGCTAATATGTTTGCCGTGTACGCATAGATTCCACTCGGGCTGCTTGGATCCTTGGGTTCGGACTTGTGGGGATTGCCCCTACTGTCGAAGAGGTATAGTTGCAACCAGTCATATAGAGTGATGATGAGCAAACATATTAATGACTTTATTGAGATTTTTCTTTATTGTATCTGGGGTTTGTTGAGCATTATCTAAGTTTTGGGACTTGACCTGATTAGAGTTGATTTGTAATTTCACTTTCAACTTTGTCTTACTTTTGTTGTAAATCTGGACAAAGTTAAATTTAACTGTAAGCTAAGCTCTGTCATTTGTTGAATTCACTTGTGTTGTACCTTACTCTGCCAAATATGCCTCTCTCTCTGTGGGTGTGTACATGCACCTATAAGAGGATAGGTACTTCAAAACAATTCGTGAGGTTTTAAATTTTTCATTCAAATGCAAATATAAAAGTGATATTGTATATAAAAGTTAATAACACCTTGTTGGTCATGAATTGCAATGGTCATCAAAATGTATTTTGTCAAATTCTTTGCGAACACAAGGAATTCTGAACAAATTCAAAGGATAAGTGTTGGCTACATATTTTGTATAAGCCAATCACAGTTCGACATGTGGCAGGATGAGGGCAATAGGGAAGGCAATTCAAATATTCAATCGTACTCACACACGTGGCAGTTAGTATTGGTTATTGTGGATCTATATAACACTAGATCAACAAAGAGATGTAAAATGACATGGTTTCAACGGTTAGTTATACTTAAATTCAAAATCAGGAGGGACACCTAACTGCAGATAAGGCATAGTGGAGCTAACTGTAAGGCAACATGATCAGCGATCATGGAGGGATGGTTCGACGGTTAGAAATGCATTTCGACGGTTGTCATTGAGAAGTATAAATAGCAGAGAAGGCTTCAAAAAGAGCCCCCAGACTCAGATCCAAAAAATTAGTTTTATCTACTTTATTTTCTTTCCAGTTTTACATTTCTTGTTCTTTACATTTCTGTACTTCAAATTCCTGCACTGCACTTCGTTCATAGGAGTAATTTCAAGTAGTTTGTTGCTGTAAACCTCTACGAGACTGATTTGGATCTTTGTAAGTTTTTCATTTACTTAATGAAATGTTACAATTGTTCTTCATATTAATTGTTGTTTGGTTAATTTTCTTAAACAAAGCCACCAGTAAAAGTCCTCTTCATTGAGGCTAAAAAAACTAAAACACAATCGTCTGATAATTGGTTGGCAATTAATATTCTGTAAGGACTGGTTGATCTTTGCTGGCACGCTCAAAATTACAATAATAACCTTTGAAAGCCAAAAAGCCAACATATATTTTTGCACGCCCAGTGGGACTAATTAAAATGGCTAGATGTAGGAGATAAAGAGAAAATGAACGCTTGGAAGAAAGCGGGGAAGGGGAGGTAAAAATACCTAATCCAGAGGATAATGTGATAACACATCCTGTGGAAGTACCTATTTTATTAGAACCTATGGTCGAACAGACTAGCACGTCGGAGTAAGTACCACATATTCAAAGTATTGGACGAGGGCAAGGAATTGGATCATCCACTGTTCCATCTACTTAGCCAATGAATCCATGGGGAGGTCTGGTAGATGCTATGTGACAGCAGTTAATGAACACAATGGAAAGATGGGCAACATCATTTTTGGATCGAATGAATACTCATCAACCAACTAAAGCAAGGCACATAGAGGAAATTTCAAATGTCCCTTAGCAAAGATTGGCTAGAGATAAACAGCTTATGCAGAGTAATGGACATACTAATGGTCAAACTAATAACCAAAACTATGAAAGACCATCACCTCAGTCTTGGTATGAGCCTCTTTCGAGGCCTGTGACAAATCAAAATGCCTTATTACTTAACAGTGAAGCCATGCAAATTGGTGGATCTGGCCCAACACAAGGAAATGGCATAAGGATGTTTCCAAATCCCATGTTCGAAGCTATACCTGGCACGAGGGGGTTCACTAATCCTTTGTTCGAATTTGTACCCGGGGGGTTGAAAGGGTTTCCTGCAACTGGAAGAAACATAACACCTATTCCAACACCTTTCGCAGGTCCTTTCATAGGACAGGCTCAAAGGGGCCACCCATATCCTTAATAGCAGCCAGCACACAGGGACAACCAGTCCCAAATATACCGCCCTATGGACCAAGAGGACCTCAGGCACAAGGTTGTCCACCAAATCCTGTGTTTGTTCCTTCAGTAGTGGTTCAACAAGTACAAAATATGGTTCTTAGGGACCAAGTTGCTGATATTGTTAGAGAGATGTGTGGACCAATGGCTCGGGGGGTTGAAACTCCTGTGTACAGGAAGGCATATCCAGAATGGGTAGATAGGATACATGAATATCCAAGAGGATTTAGGATACCAGACTTTGCTCTTTTTTATAGGAATGGAAACCAGTCAACGGTTGAACATATTGCTAGGTTCGCTGCTTAATATGGTGAATTTACCAATAATGATTACATGAAGTTAAGATTGTTCCCAAATTCTCTAACTGGGACAGCCTTTGTATGGTATATTAACTTTACACCTGGCTCTATCCAAACTTGGCAACAAATGGAGGAGGCATTTCATGCCTAGTTTTTCCAAACAGAGCCAGAAGTTTCTATGGCAGACTTGGCAAGGTTGAGTCAAAGGGCTGATGAGAAGGTTGCTCGGTTTATTGCCAGATTCAAAAGAGCACGAAACAAATATAGGATCATCTTACCAGAGCCTGAATTTGTGAGATTGACTCAAAATGGTCTAGAGTTTAGGCTTCGAAAGAAGTTTGACTCAACTGAGTTTAGAGACTTAGTGGAACTAACCTATAAGGTGTCTAGGTATGACGCATTACTAGAGGAAGAACAAGATAGAAGTAATGCATCATACAAGACGTATTATAGAGATCCTAATTATGAGATTGATGCAGCAGAGATTGTAGGAAAAGAACCTGTGATCTGTGAGGCATTAATTCATAAAGACACAACAATAGACCAGCAGTTTAAAAAGAAAGACATTCATAGGAAATATTCTTTCGATTTAACGAAAGCAGATGACATTTTTTATCATTTGCTTGCGGCAAACTTCCTGAAGTTACCAAAAGGAGTCAAAATTCCGTCTCCAGAGGAACTTAAAAGAAAAGTGTATTGTAAATGGCATAATTCTTGGTCTCACTCAACTAAAAATTGCATTGTTTTTCGAGACAGAATCCAAGAGCAAATTCGAAAGCGGAGTTTAAAATTTCCAGCTAAAGCAGAAAAGGCCATGGGGATGGATACTAATCCATTCCCAGAAATTGGAGAAGTGGCAACCAATGTTATTGTGCCAGACTTCCAGAACTTATCCTTGAAAGAATTGGAAGAGGTCAATGTGCAAATGCATGTTGCCAGCCAGACTACTGTCAAGAAAGATGCTAGAAATTTACCAGCTGTTGGACAAGGTGTTGCTGGCCAGAGGGAAGACTCTGATGAAGAGGCACTGGATGATGATTTTTAGAGGCAGCTGTCATGCAAAAAATGTGTCCCAGATATAGGTTGAGCTACAAGTAGTTGAAAGGGCTTCCAATTGATGGGAAGCAATATTACAAGGATGTGCAAAGGCGTCTTAAACCAACCAGTGCTTATAACAAAAGGCCATATCCAGCTGGTCCTAGGCAGCAGCCATTCATGGCTGGGTCAGCAGCCACTAGAGTGCACTCCAAGGGCAAGAGACCTTTACAGGAATTCAGACCACCCAACTATTACAGAATGGATGGCAATCATCCTGAGAGGAGACTAGAAGTGGGCTCAAGTCATGGGGTTAAAGCCAGAGATTGGCCTCCTAGACCAGCCTTACACAAAAGGAAAAGTGGCCACCTTCATGGAAGGCTTGAATTAGGCCCAAAACAGGGGGTCAGGGCTAAGCAGTGGCCTTTACAGTCAGCTTCGAAATTGGCTTCGAAGGAAGAAAGAGACAGTTCGACAACTAGGCTAGTGGGTTCATAGGTACCTGGAGTTCCAGATTGGTTTGTCATGCAGAACAAACCTAGGGAAATGTCTACCCAAAGAAATGTTGTTGGAGACCAGGGTAGGATGGTTAAACCTCCTTTGGTAGCTCTAAATAATTGGGTGTTACTAAAGCATCCAAAAACAAAGGAACCAAATATGGTCCCAGTGATTTCTAGATCCCAAAGGAGGAAGATCCAGTGAAGGTACACTTAGTACCAGAAGGATCTAAAAAAAAGTGAAGGAAGCTCTTCATTGGTCCAGTCAAAGGGCCAGACAGAGGGAAAGAAAAGTCCAAAGTCAGACCATAGTCCCAACTCTACTCCTCAAGACAAAATGAGTTGCAGTAGAGAGCAATTGGTCAAAGTTCATTCTGAACTAAAAGCCAAAGAAAGATCCAGTTTGGCAGGATTGGAAAAGGCTTTGATAGAAAGTGATAATGAGACAGAGGGAGAAGTTGGCCTAGGCCAAAGGAAGGAGATGGTTGAGGAAAAAATGTTTGAAGCCTTTATGGCTGAACAGACATTTTTGGTCGAAAAGCCAGCAGAAATAGACCATTCGAAGGAGGTTGTTAGTAATGAAGTGCTAGAATGTAGCATGGAAGATGCCTCTGAAGCAATTGAACAGGTTGGCCAGGAAAAGAAGCAGGTACAACCAGTCGTCCAATTTGGCTTGTTTCCTCCTGTGTCAGTGAATATGGTGCATATACTACCCCAGGAGTTTCAAGCTGAAGATGAAAACCAAGGTCAGGAGATTGACCCAATTCCAGTTTCTAGTGAAGACTTACAAGTGAGTATGGTGCAAGACGAATCCGAAGTGGCCACACCAATGGAAACTGGAGATAAGGGTGAGGAAGATGTGAGTATTAACCTCTCATACCCTTTTGAGTATCCCACAACATCCATGACACAGCATGTCAAACCCTTGTATATCAAGGCCTTCTTCGATGGGATACAGATGAACCGAGTATTGGTGGATAATAGGGCAGCAGTGAACCTGCTTCCGAAATCTTCTTTGAAAAAACTAGGAATGAGGAACCCCAGACTAATCCCAACCAATATGACCATTGCTGGTTTCGCTGGTGACAAACAGATGGCTCAAGGCATTTTGCCCATCAACCTGAGTGTGGGAACCAGAGACTGCATGACGACATTCTTCGTTATCGACAGCAATGCTAAGTATAATGTTTTACTTGGAAGGGATTAGATTCATACCAACAAATGTGTGCCTTCCTCTCTACATCAAAAGATCATGATGGCCTTGTGCAATGGAGAGACAGAGGAGATCAACGCAGACCCTCAACCCTTCATAGCTTGTGTATATTTTGCAGAGGCCAAATTGTATACTGAAGGAGTGGCATCACTCAGTGTACTGAGGAAACCTGATGAATCAGCCGAAGTGACGGCTGATGAGGAATTAGCACACCTGAAGCACTTAGTCTAAGAAAGTGCTGATGAAGAGTTTGTCGCCAAAGATGACAATGATGCTTGGTTGTAGGCAAAAAGATGAAACCCAGAAGGCCAGGTCTTTGGTTTTAATTAAGTTCTCAGTATTGGACATAAAATCAATAGTCCAGAAGATGCAAGAGCAAGAGGAAGAAGCCATGGCAATTGGCTGTAAGCAGGAGCAGCAACAGGTCAGGGTTTTGGCCTTGGATAAATACTGTGCATTGGACATTGAAACAAAAGTCCAGGAGATACAGGAAGAAGAAGCCTTGTGGACAGACTTTGTTAATGAGGAGGAGGGCAAAGATGTTGAATCAAAGAAACTGGGACCAGGGCAAAGCAATAAGATTGATTCGAAGATAAAAGAAATCAAAAAAGAAGCATTAATGAGTCCTCAGATGCAAGACCCTTTGGAAGAAGTGAACTTAGAGGAAGGTTCTATACAGCAGCCCACCTATATAAGTGTTTGGTTAAATGCTATTGACAAGGACCAGTTGTTGGTGGTCTTGAAGAGATATAAAGATTGTTTTGCATGGTGTTATAATGAGCTACCAGGATTAGATAGATCATTAGTAGAACATAGGCTCCCTATGACGCCTAATTTCAAGCCATATAAGCAAAAACCAAGAAGGATGAGTCCTGAAGTGATTCAGAAGGTCAATGAGGAAATTCTTAGGCTCCTCAAGGCAGGTTTTATTAGGACAGCCAGGTATGTTAAATGGCTATCCAATATTGTGCTTGTAGTTAAGAAGAATGGTAAAATGAGGGTATGCATCTATTTCAGAAACTTGAATTTAGCAACTCCAAAAGATGAGTATCCTGTGCCCATAGTAGATTTATTGGTGGACAGTTCAGCAGGGCACAAAATTTTATCAATGATGGATGGGCACTCTAGTTATAACCAAATCTGCATTGCAGAAGAGGATATCCACAAGACAGCATTTAGATGTCCTGGGAACATTGGCACCTTCGAATGGATTAAAATGCCATTTGGCATGAAGAATGATGGGACTACATATCAAAGGGATATGAATACTATCTTTCATGATCTCATTGGAGAATATTTAGAGTGTTACATTGATGATATTGTAGTAAAGTCCCAATCCATGGAGGAACATTTGTTTCACTTGGAAGCATCTTTTGAAAGAATGAGAAAGTTCAAGTTGAAACTTAATCCTCTTAAATGTGCTTTTGGCGTATCAGCTGGAAACTTCTTGAGCTATGTAGTACACAGGAAAGGAATACAGATTGATCAGAACAAAGTCAAAGCTATCATAGAAGCCAGACCTCCATCAAGTAAGAAAGAAGTACAAAAATTCCTTGGGCAGGTTAATTTTCTTCGAAGATTTATTTCTAATACTGCAGGAAAAACTAAAGTATTTTCTTCTTTATTAAGGTTAAAGGATGAAGAGGAATTTGTGTGGACAACAGAGCATCAAACTACTTTTGAAGGAATCAAAGCTTATTTGGCCAACCCTCCAGTGCTGATGCCACCAAAAAGCGATAAGCCCTTGAAGTTGTATATAGTTACAGCAGAAGATTCACTAGGAGTTTTCTTAGCCCAAGACAATGAAGAAGGCAAAGAGCAAGCAGTTTATTACCTTAGTAGGTTTTTAAATTCTTGTGAATGTAAATATTTAACTGTAGAAAAGATGTGCCTTACATTGTATTTTGCTGCAATGAAATTAAGATACTATTTTTGCCTACAACTGTCTTGGTAATTGCAACCACAGATTTGGTTAAATATATGTTATCTAGACCTATGTTGAGGGGAAGAATTGGCAAATGGATTAGCTTTATCAGAATTTTATCTAGAATATGTCCCCCAAAAGGCAGTAAAAGGACAAGTTTTAGCTAATTTCTTGGCAAACCATCCATGTCAAACAGAGAGTCAAGAGATAATGGAACTTGGTATGATTAGTGTTGAACCATGGCAAATGTGGTTCGATGGATCAAAAACCAATGGTCTAACTGGAATTGGTGTGGTGATTAACTCACCACAAGGGGTAGAAACCACACATGATTTCAGAGTGGATGAAATTGCTTGTTCCAATAATCAAGCTAAATATGAAGCTTTAATAGTGGGATTGGAAATACTTATTGGATTACAAGCACATGCAGTTGACATATTTGGAGATTCTCTATTGGTAGTTAACCAGGTGAAAGGGATTTTCAAATGTCAAAGTGTAAGCATGTTGCCATACTATGTTGTTGCATTACATCTACTGTCTCAATTTCAGATAGCAAATGTAACTTATGTCCCAAGATTCTTGAATAATAAAGCTAATGATGTGGCTCAGAAAGCTTCGAATTTCAAGAGAAGGGACAACACTCAAAGGAACAAAAGCCAAACAACATATCAAAAGGTAATACCACATTTGAATAGAAAAAATATGGTCTTAGAAGTCAATCATAATAACTTACAAGAACAAGATTGGAGGCATCCAATAATGCAGTATCTAGCTAGCCCATCTTCGAAAGTCAGCAGAAAAATCAAATTGCAGTCTATGCAATACATAATATATGGTAATGCTCTCTACAAAAGGGGGGCAAATGGGTTATTATTTGAATGTTTAGGCCCAAAAGAAGCATTGATAGCCATGACTGAGGTTCATGAAGGCATCTGTGGTGCTCATCAGCCTGGTGTGAAGATGAGATGGCTGCTTCGAAGACATTCTTACTATTGGCCAACCATCCTTAAGGATTGCATAGAATATGCTAGAGGTTGCCAAGTATGCCAGAAACATGGTGCAATAAGACATGTACCCATAACTAATCTACATGCAGTTGTGAAGCCTTGGTCGTTTAGAGGATGGGCTATGGACATGATAGGGAAAATACACCCACCCCCCTCGAAGCATCATTGTTTCATCTTATTGGCCACAGATTACTTCACTAAGTGGGTCGAAGCTAAGCCGTATAAGTCTGTAGACCAGACTGAAGTTATTGGATTCATTAAAGATTTGATCCACAGATTTGGCATCCCACAGACCATAACTATTGATAATGAGACTGTATTTGATGAGAAGATGGTAAAGTCTTTTGTGGCAGAATTTGGAATTAGTCTTATTAATTCTACCCCCTATTATGCACAAGCCAATGGTCAGGCAGAGTCATCCAACAAATCTTTGAAGAAAGGAATAGAAAGTTGTAGAAGACAATCCCAAGGATTGACATAACTTACTATTGGATGTACTATGGGTTTACAGGACTTCTTCAAGATCAAGTACATGAGTTACTCCTTATACCTTAGTATATAGGCATGATGCAGTATTACCTGTAGAAATTAACATCAAGTCCTTAAGGGTGAGAGGTCAGGATCAATTAGTTCTTGAGCAGTATCATCAAAGTATGTGCTTGGAATTAGAGAACATAGATGAAGTTAGAATTCTGGCATTAAATAGCATTCTTTTCCAAAAGAAGAAAACAACCAAAGACTATAATAAGAAAGTCAAGCACATTAGCTTTGATGAAGATGATTTGGTATGGAAGACAATACTCCCAATTGGGATTAAAAGCCACAAGTTTGGCAAGTGATCACCTAACTGGAAAGGACCATATCAAGTTTATAGAGTCTTGCCTTCGGGAGCATATCATTTGAAAATTTTGAATGGATATGTACATCCCAAGAAGATTAATGGCAAATATTTGAAGCCTTATTATCCGACCATGTGGGAAACATAAGGAATAAAATAAGTTCTAAATGAAAAGAACATGAAAACACTCAAATGATAAATAAGGATTTTATTTCATAATGAGTTAAATACATGTAGCCATAGATTGACCCAAAAGTCAGTACAATGTTTAAGTTGTTCCTTTACAATAGATTTCCTACTTAAGAGATGGGAACAACTGAATGGTTGTAGCCATCTCCTGTTTTCGATCAGTCAGTCCTTGATTAGTGATCTGCAGCTTAGTGGCAGTTCAATCTAAGGCCTGGTTAACTCCTGATAACTCTTCCTCAAGTTGAGCTTTCTTCTCTAGTAGTTGAGCTCGAAATTGGGAGACAGAGGAATGTTGCTCTTTCAATTCTAACACTTCAGCATGAATTTGGGAAACAAAACTCTGGTCTCTCAGTAATTTCTCCTCTGCGGCCTTGGTAACATGGCAGATGCTGATGTAAAAATCAATGGTGGCTACCGCCTGAGATAAATAACTTGAAACAGTCATGCTGGATTGCTCAACAATCTTGCAGCACTGGAGGAAGCCATTCCTGATTATAGGCCTTTGTAAGGCTTCGAAAGAAATCCTTGAGAAGGATGTCAGCAACTCCAAACAGCTTCCAAGTCTATTGAAGGCAACGAAGTCCTAACACTGGAGGAAGAGTTCTCAAAAATTTCTAATAGAGAATCAGCTAGAACTAATGGCTCAGCTTCATTGCTAGCTGTTGGAGTGGTGGGAGGCATGTCAAAAAGACTAGCTAGCCTAGCTTCGAAGATGTCCACCTCATCCGTGGAGATGGAGGGTGTAGTAAGAACTCTGGTAGAATGAGGAAATGGTTGCATATGAATAGGAGAAGAAGGTAAAGTATCCCTAGCAATCTCCATAGTTTTGGCTACTAGTAGGTCAAGAGAAGAAGGACTGGAGTTAGGTAGAGATAATGGACAAGGGATTGGAGAACTACCAGTGTTTTCTCTATGAAAATCAGCTAACATTGGAGATGAAGTAATAGCTGGGATTTCCTTAGGAGGAGAAGGAGTAGCAAAGCTTGAAGGAAGAATAAATTGGGTAGAGTTGAAGGATAAAAAAGGAAAGTATGAAGTTAAGCCAAAAGATATGGATATAAGAATGCTTGGCCTCAAGAAAGGTATGGAAAATGTAGGACCAGGAAGTGAGAGTATTATTTGAATTGGATCCACATTGTGAGGTTGTTCAACTTCAGATGAAACTGAAGGAGTCCTTATCGAAGGGGGAGACAGAGTAGTTGTTGCTGCAAAGAAGAAATACAAAGTAATGTTAATTCTCAATATCAAGAATTTGAGAAAAGAAAGTGGAGACACGAGAGGAAATTATTGGTTTCAGAAGTAGTGGCAATGGTGGGAGAACTACGAAGGGAATAATGCTCAGCAGTGTGTTGCTTTCTCGTAGTTTCCCTTTGGATTGTATCAGCAGCAGCAGCTTCATCTCTTAATAGTTGTTGTTGCTGCATTTTTTCAGCTCTCTGGAAAAACAATTATTTCTTTAGAGTGTTCCTTCTCCACTGTTTTGGCAGCTGCCTCATGAGTAGGATCTTCGACTAGGTCAGAAGGAGACGCGGTTATCTTCTTTCTCTTTTTTCTTAGCAGTGGTACTTCCTACTTTCTCTGCCTCTTTCTCTTCAATCTGAGACTCAGACTCCTCAGGAGTGAGTATTAGTTTTCTTTTCTTTTTCCGTTGGTGTTTGTCTTTGAGAATAGCTAGGGCTTCAACTCTCTTAGAAGATTCTTCTTGTGGAGACCCTACACCAAGTAGTATGAATATGAAGAAAACAAACAGAAAATTCTGAAAGAAAAGAAACCTAAAAATGCATACCTTTTTTCGAAGCAGCTCTGGTAACTCTGGAAGGAGGGAGTGAGACTGCAGGAATAGTCTTGGCAGCTGTAGAAAGAGAGGGGATGGTCCCGGCTTCTTTTGGTTTAGCCTTAGAAGGCATACCTAGCCCTATCAGCAAATCATGAGGATGTATTGTTAGATGCACTTCCATATTGGCTGTCCACCAATTTTGAAATCTTTTCAAACTAAGCTAAATGGGAGGAAGGGGACAAATTTAAACTCACTCAAATCTTTCAACAGTTTAAATGTTGCCTCCTCTAGTTTAGATTTGGGTACTCTCAGATCTCTGGCTGTAAGATGGACATTCGAGAGACTGTAGAGTGGAATGGGAATTCCTTGGGTAAACCCAAATTGCTTGGCAAACTGGGAAGGGCAGTATACCTCAGATATGCACTTATAAGCTCGAGGGTTTAAAGTACCAATAAAAAGTTCCCTCGGCAACAAAATAAAAGCCCACATGTCTTTGTGCGATGGGATGGAACACTGCCTATCAGCCAAGAATGTCCTTAGCCAAACCGGTCCTTTATTGGCATCAAAGAGGGGAAAAGAAGGTGGCAGTTGGAGAAATAGAGAGCTAGTGGAAAAAGATAAGATAGTAGGCAAAGAAGCGGGATAAAGGGCAATTCTAGCATACTTTTCTCCATAAGTGCTAGGATCTTGAACTAAGAATTTCAAGCACTTGGGATTCAAATCAGTAAAGTAAGCAAAGAGCCAGAGTTGAAGCACCCAGAGGGGAACTCCTTGGTTGATATCGAGAGGTTTCTCACAGAATTAGGAGCAGGCTCTATAAACACGGCCTAAAAGATAAAGGGCCAAGGCTATTTGCTTCTTTAAAACAAGGGCCTTTGCAAGTGGGGCAAATTCAGGCATGATTCGTTGAGATGATGTACAAAAGAGAAATTTACATAACCAATATAAAATAAAGGAGAAGAGTTCTCGATCACTCACAGGGCCCACTTTTTATTTTTAGCCTTTACGAAGTCACTGAAGGAAGAATTCAAAGGTGGAAGAGAAAATTTAACCGAAAGATCTTGATAGTTGGGTGTAAAGGGGGTAGCGAGTGGTGAAAGCCCTAAGAGATGACAGATATCAAGAATAGTGGGAGCCATCATACCACAATGAAACTGAAAAAATTTAAAGGCCATATTCCAGAAACAAAGAGCGACATGAATCAAAAAAGGGTCTTCAGGAATAATAAACCTGGAAAGACGAAGGGCATCGAGAATGCAGAGCTCTTGTAGGTCCCATTCTCTTGCAAGCACGACCCTGTCATACCACTCCTCCCACTCAACCCTCAGTGTCGGCCAGTAATGATGAGGTCGGTTCACTCTCCAATTTCCCCAGTCAAGCCCCCCTTCATAGAGAAGAAAGTGGTCCTCCAAACGAGGGTACAAAGCTGGAAGTTGGGCAGGAGCCTCTCTAAAAATAGGACTTAGGACATATTCTTATTTTTCACTGTGACGAGGAACAAAGAGGTGTCCGTCTATGGCACTCGATCTACCAGCTTTAAAGTTAGCAATTTCTTCCTCAATACATCGTTTCAAAGCCATTGTTGGGCTTATGCGTTCGCCAGTTGGTATTTTCAAGGAAGAAGACTCCATTGGTAATGAGTAGCAAGAAAAGAAAGGTCAGTAGAGATGAAGGGTTTGTGTGTTAGGCAGATGAGTGGATTCAGAGTACGAAGTAAAAAGGGTTTTTAAAACCTTTGTGTCTGAAAAATATACCCAGTCGTTTTATATGGACGAAGTTCGTAAGAAAGTACTGAAGGTACTAGTGCAAAAAGTTTCCCTCAATGTTGATAGTTATGGAGGAAAACGTATCTCAAATACTAGTTTTAGCTTCGAAATAAAGTATTTGGCTTCGAAGCCAAGTTTTGGCGCCAAAATCAAATGACAAACGGCTTCGAAAGCAGGAAGTCAACTTCGAGGTACATTCCACGCCTCACGGTGAAAGGATGCTTAGGTATTTGTTTACTTCAAAAGGATTAAGGACTTGTTTTTAGGTTTCTTAATGAGAGTAAGATCCTTCAAAGCAAAACTTGAAATACCTTAAGGTTAAAAATTGTTTGTTCTAAGTTTCAAACCAATAGTTGGTTTGATAATATACTTTTTTAGAATAAAACAGTGCAGTCCTTAAAAGATGTTTCCATATTTTGGAAAATGTAGGCTGCTTGTTTGAAACAAAATTAGTTGATTTGAAATTACTTGATTGTATTAACCATATGTTGGGAAACTGGATATGATCAAATCAAGTTTCGAAGGGCAGAATTGATAAATTCGAAGCTTTGATTCTGAAAGGAAACCGGCAAAAGTTGTCAATTACATTCCATATATTGGAGAGGTTCAAATTGAACTTCGAGTATTTAATATGATCAAATCAAGTTTCGAAAGACAAAGTTGGTTAATTCGAAACCGATGGCTGAAGAATTATGTTGGTTCTAGAATCAGTATGAGAGGCAATAATTGTTTTCTTCAAGGGAAAACTTCACACTTTGGAAGAGTTTGAGTTAGAATTTGGGATAAAGTTGGGGAGTTAAAGTACATTCAGCCATACAGATTAAGTTTATAATTGGAGTGGTAAATTAAAATCTGACAAATGAAATTCGGAAAGCTTAGTTCTATTGATAAGTGCTGTTTCATTTGATTACATTCTCAATTTCATAGAAATATGGAATGAACAAAGTTATAAGATCATGGAATTTAGTCCAACAAAATTCAATAAATGAATACTCTTTTCTTACTCTATCATCTATCTTGTCCAGGTTTGGTTTATCTAATTGGTAAACCCTTAATTGAAAAGTGAGTTGTTGGGCCTTCACTTCAAATTCTATCTGTTTTAGGGCTTTATCTGTGGCGTCCATCTCCTCTTCTTCATGCACTTCGTTCATTGCAACATCCTTCCCATACTCAGAATCTGGGCTCCTGAAGGCCTCATAGTCATCAAGGAGGTTCTCTGCCTCATATTGAACCTGAATTCGAGCAGAGAAAGCTTCATCCAGAACTTCACTGGTAATGGAAGCCTGGAAGTGTCAGTTGAGCCAGAGAGAAAGTTGGTCTAAAAATGTATAAAGCTCTATTTGGGCCACAGGGTTGAGAATATGACTTCGAGACATAATGTCACAAGCCTATAGAAAGTTTTTGTGGGGAATGTCATCTCGAAGGACTTCAAAAGATAAATGGGAGAAAGCAGCAAGTAAGGTCTGAGCCCTAAATTGTTGATAAGGAGTTGGAGGCACTGGGGCTTGATAGGGGGTGAAGTATTGGCCCTCAGAGAGAGTGAGTCTCAACTCATCAATCCAATTTGGATTGGAAGGCAGAGGAGGAGCAGTCGGAGGTTCCCTGATCGAATCTAGGAATTCAGGTCAGGCCACACATTCTAGCCAATTGGAGGTATAAAGTTTTGCTTTTTTGGCTAAAAGCGCAGGACTGATCCCTAAAGCTTCACTAGGACGTTGGACATTTCGAACCATTCGAGATGGCAAGGTAGAAGTATACCATGATGAAAGCAAATTGTCCTCAAGACTGCGTATACGGTCAATAGGAACATATGGATATACTACAAAACTGCGTTTGGAATGAGGGATTTCAAGAGGGTCATCGAATTCTGAGAATCGGTGATGACTGCGTTCCCTCGTCTGAGGTTGAGTAGGGGTAGGCCAAGTTCCCCAGCCAGAGGTCGTAGAAGAAGAATAACAACAACTTCATCCCACGCAGAAAGCTTTACTGTAGAAGAAGAGCTTCCGATATCTATGATTGCAAATTTGTGTTCCAAAGAATCGTAAGCAGTAGGTTCTTGGTTCAAAGGTCGGTGATTTGTAAAAGCTTCCATAATTTATATAAATGAGAGTGGATAAAGGTGGCTAATCAATGCGTGAAGGTTCTTTCGAGGACGAACAACATCATCAAATAATTCTTCATATGCTTGATCAATGTAAGAAAAGACTTGTTTGGCCATAAGAGATGTACTAGTCTTTTCGAATACTGAGATAGTGGGAGTATTCAAGGGTTAGAAGAGAATTTAATGCAAATGTTTCATTGATGAATGACGGTTGCATTTCTGAAAAATGCATAGTCCATGCACGTTCTAAGACATGGGTAAAATACCTTGATCCACTAATATCACCAAGTATTGGGTATATTAGTGCGGGGGGTAATGTTGGCTACATATTTTGTATAAGCCAATCACAGTTCGACACATGGCAGGATGGGGGCAATACGGGAAGACAATTCAAATCTTCAATCGTAATCACACACGTGGCAGTTAGTATTGGTTATTGTGGATCTGCATAACACTAGATCAGCAAAGAGATGCAAAATGACGTGGCTTCAACGGTTACTCATACTTAAATTCAAAATCAAGAGGGAAGCCTAACTGCAGATAAGGCATAGTGGAGCTAATTGTAAGGTAACATGATCAGCGATCATGGAGGGATGGTTCGACGGTTAGAAATGCATTTCAACGGTTATCATTGAGAAGTATAAATAGCAAAGAAGGCCCCGGAAAGAAGCCCCAGGCTTAGATCTAAAAAACCAGTTTTATCTACTTTATTTTCTTTCCAGTTTTACATTTCTTGTTTTTTACATTTCTGTACTTCAAATTCCTGCATTGCACTTTGTTCATAGGAGTAGTTTCAAGTAGTTTGTTGCTGTAAACCTCTACGAAGCTGATTTGGATCTTTGTAAGTCTTTCATTTACTTAATAAAATGTTACAATTGTTCTTCATATTAATCGTTGTTTGCTTAATTCTCTTAAACAAAGCCACCAGTAAAAGTCCTCTTCATTGAGGCTGAAAGAATTAAAACACAATCGTCTAATAATTGATTAGCAATTAATATTCTGTAAGGACTGATTGATCCTTACTGGCATGCTCAAAATTACAATAATAACCTTCGAAAGCCAAAAAACTAACAATAAGAAAAGATTTATTTGAATTATATTCCAATGACTTGCAATGTTATTTTGAATTAAGAATAAAGTTTTTTTATTTTTTTATTTTTGAATAAATGAGTATAAGAACAAAGTTTGTAGATCACAACACTCATAAAAAGCCTCAAACATGGTATAAAATCATATATTTAAGCCTAAAGTTAATTTTTACATTATGACAATTCCTCTTTGTCATTTTAAAATTTTATTAATACTCCATTTAATGACCCTTTAATAGAGGGCCTCCATCATAAGATCATATGTCACGTATACTTACTATTTATTTATTTGTTTTTTATTTGTTTTTTAAACAATGTGAGTTTGTTAATTTTATTATTTTCATTTGTTGGCACTACGGAAGGCTAATGGTTTATTTTACCATGTAAAGATGAAGTCACATTAATAGTTTCTATAAAAAAAATTGATCTATAGACATCAATAATACCTAGATAATAACTAAATAAAATTTTAAAACTAACATAAATCAATGTATGTATATATAGAGAGATAAATTATATATTTACATACACATTCTTCATCATAATATACACATTCGCCATGCGTGCCAATTTGTCTTCATCTCACCCATTTTGAATTTTCAAAAATAATTTTTGAGTTTTCAATTCATACTTCTTATTTTTAATGATTTTCTCTTAATATTTTGGTCAATTTTTTATTTTATTTTTAAAAGCATCGAATCTAGATGTATTTAAAAATCAAAATATTTGTAAAGAAATATTTAAAAAATTCAATAAATACAAAAAAAAAAAAAAAAAATGAAAATGTACTGAAAGGAGGCAGATCACCTTAGTATCCAGTTAGCATCACCTTTACCTCATGGAGAAATCCAAAATGTGGTTTAAATTCAAAGTAGAGAAGTATCACATTTACATAAACTTCAATAAGATTAACTTGCTGAGAGGTAAAGCATTCATCAGTTGCACTAAAAAACCATCATCAGCTTTCAACCATGGGTTCAGGACCTGATAATTCTGCGTGAGGTCGGTTGATCTGCCGAACAGAGTTGAAAAGCGTATCCTTGATAACCTAAAATGTGTAGAAAAAGGCGTTAAAGATGAACTAGAAAAACAAAATCAAACCCACATTTGTGTGCTTGAAGCAAATATTCAAGCCAGAAGATGAGAATCACACCTGAGACATAAGACCATGGACCTGCTCAACAGTAATCTTTGCACTATCTCGTGTAATCTTTGCAAGTTGAGACTCTTCCTGCAAATCAACAAATAACATTTCCAATATGCATCATGTACTATTCGCCTTTTATATACATATATATCCTGAAACTGATTCGCACCTTGGAATACAGAAAAACCAACTAATGTCGAGTAACTTACAAATTCAAAAGCAAAGTTGGAGCCGCAGATAGTTAACTATTGCTCGGTTTATCAAAATTTATAGCAGGAAAGCATAATGCTAGAATGGATCCAGGAAACAACAGACTAATGCAAGTAATTCCACATGTTAAAAAATAACAAGTAAACATCTTTTCAGATTAAAAAGCCATAGATTCATGAAAAAATGAAAGAAAAAAATCAGCATAAAAGAAGTTTACTTTCTTAGAGCATCTCCAACGGTTACTCAGATTTTTCACCAAATCTGAGTCAAAAAGTGGCCATTTCCTTAATCTGATACTTCGCGCTCCAACGGTTCAGTATCAAATCCTTTTCATCAAATTTGTGCCGGGCAACCGGTTGGTTGACCGGCCGGAAATCAGGTAATGGCAAAAAAATTTTTTTTTTTTTTTTTTTTTTTTTAACCTTTTGGTGGTCGACCACCCGGTCGACCGGTTAGGCAAAAAAAAAAATTTTTTTTTTTTTTGACTGATTTGAACCTTTTTTTGGGAACTGTTTGAACTTTTGGTGGGCGACCGGTTGGTCAACCGGCCGGTCGACCGGTTCGTCTCCTGACAACGGTCATGTACAGTGTTTTGGTGAAACGCGGAGTCTGTCATCAGTTTGGTGAAACTTTTGCTGAAATCTCATTTTGGTATGACTTTGGTGCAACCGTTGGAGCATGAAAAAGTGGGTTTTTCATCAAAATTTAAATCTGATGCTGGGTTTGGTTCACCGTTGGAGATGGTCTTAGACATTTTATAAGCAATTTCCGTCCTGCTATCCCAAGAACAGGCACAAATAAAGCTACCATCCAAAATATTTTAATGCATAGAGACAATTCTTTCTGCAGGAAAATGGCCTTTATCATAACAAGCCTCTAGTCGTTAATGTCTGATGAAAAAGAAACCTCCTCAAGATATTAAAAAAAAAAAATCTAAGGGTTGGGGGTCTTATTGATTGGCTCTGTTAAAAAAATGAATATTCATATTGACTATAGTCTAGAAATTCATGTTATTTGGAGGATATACTTTATAACTTGAAAAAAGTAAAGATTCTAGCAACAAAACAGAGCTTCCAAAAAGAAAAGCGGAAAATGAAAAAGAACTAATGCAATGATGACATGGGAAGCAAGCCACCAAAATATACCAAACAAAAGACATGATAAGTTGGATGAATATCTACTGACCTCTTTCTTTCTTTGAGGTGGTGCTATTAATGGCCCAAAGCGTGAGTGAGCCAATTGATTTTCAGCTTGTTCCAGCTTTTCAGCTGCACAATGTAAAGAAATTATTAATTTTAAATGAACCACAGGTTCGCAGCAAACAAGTCTTTACCTCATGGAGATAATCAACAACTGTGGTATTTCAAACTCGTGTAATGTACTAATACATATACTAGTTCTAACTATTTAAGTAATTCAAGGAAATGTAGAACCTCTATATCTCTCAAGAATAGCTTTAGACATACCTAGATCAGAAATTTGGCCGGCAACATAGTCTTTATTCCCCAGTAAAGGCGATGAGGAAAGAGTATTCACCCAGTACTTATTCCATAGCAGATCCAAGAGGTGGCAGTCAAGTGATGATTTGAAATATGTGATGTCCAATGAATAATACTGCAAAACACAGCCAGATTAAGTTATCCAGCTTTAAACCATGATTTCCAGAAAGGAGTTGATGGAAACAAATTAACCTGTTTGCAATGTACACCAAAGTCTTCAATCTTGTTTAAAGGGATGGTTTGATACTCAGAAACAGGCTCATCTGGAGGTTTATATCCTTCTGGGTATGTTCTGAATGCCCCAATCTCTACTTTTCCAGCCGAAACAGTCCTTGTTGGATCAATAACAACTGCCAAAAATGGTTCTTGATATTGCTGGTTGAGCATTTGTGTTGAGACATCAATACCAGAAAGCCAGCATCCATAACCAGGGTGAGAATGGTACCAGCCCACTACATTCTCCAACCGTCCAACCTGCATCACAACATTCAACATAAGAGAACTAAGCCAAAATGATCACACAAACAAAATAGATGTTTAGTTTAATAGCTTCGGCTCAGAAATAACAACCCAGGTAAGGAAAAACATAAGGAAATCTGTCAAAATATACATATATAAAGAAAAAAGTGAAGAGTAGCTACAGATATATAGAAATTCTACCAGTGAATGCTTACATAAATAATTCGGAAAGCCTGTGTGTGTGTGTGAGAGACAGAGAGAGAGATAGAGAGAGGGGCAAATTACTCAAGGGTTACTAGAACACAACACTTTGATGTAATCAAACTTGCTCCAAATCGACTATTAACTTGGGGCACTGCTGTGATAAAAATTATGAAAAACAGAGTGTGTGTGTGTGTGTGTGAGAGAGAGAGAGAGAGAGAAGGGGGGGGGGGGGGATAAAAGTTATACAAATTCACGTTATTGAAGATATACCATTCTTTCAATCTCACAAACCATGCTTGGATCATTGTAATTGGTAATTGAATTAGGGTTTCTAATTTGTCGAGACACAACTTTCAAGGAAAGAGAACCACCGCTATGCCAAAAAAAATGAAGAAGAAGAAAATAACACTTCAAACTGAAAGGGTACTAGTATACAAAGAGCACATAAACTTGTCCCATACAGAAACAAAAAAATTAGCACATGTACAGGATTTACAACAATGCAGCCTTGTGTAGAGAAAACTATTGTCGCATAATGTACAGAGATCACATTTGCCAGTTAAACCATACTTTTCATAACGACAATATCCTTCAGTTTTGACACACTAGCAATAGCATGAAAATGTTATTTAAACCATGGTTCCTGTAGGTGGAATGTTTTACATAGTCCACCTGTCCTTCCTCATCACTTGAGACTTTCAAGAAATACAACAATTTAGAACTAGTTCACACACAAGCATATGATTTTGGATTTCAAGAGCAACATCATACAACTAGGATACAGGTTTGTATTTCATTATTATTGTTGTTGTTGTCGTCGTCGCGTTACTACCGGGGCAAAAAAGAGAGAGAAAATCAATGTAATTGAAAATCTCAGCAATAATAATACAAATTGTAGTAGATAACATCATTCCAAAATTGAGATTATTATAAATCAAGCAAATTTCTTGAAATCAGTTTCTAACATACAACATTCACATGAAACAGAAAAATTCACCATCATTACAAACCAAGCAAAAAGAGAAAGAGTCACTCGAATCAGTATCTAAGCAAAACAACATAAATAATATCACAAAGTACAATGCTCTACATAATTTGGAATTGAAATCTCCAATTCCAATTCCAAAAAAAAAAAACCTATTCCATCTCTTCTCAATCAAACTAGGGTTTTCACAATTCTTCAATTTTGACAGTAATTTAGGGTTAATTTCACATACCTGCTTATTAGTCGTCGAATAATCAACCATATACTCATACGCATCAGCCTGAGCATTAACCCTAGTCTCCGTCCCTTCAACAGGCAAAGCAAAAGCATCCATGACGATGATAGCGTCGCCATCAGTCTTCCCTTGCATGAGTCCCATGACCTCGATGGTTCCTCCGGAGCGAGCATGGACGACCATCTTGAGGAGAGCTAGGGCAGAGATCTTGACTCGCTTGAAGTAGTGAGGGTCGTTGGACCATGGTTTCTCTTGCAGGAACTTGGTCTGAGCCGAATCGTCGTAGTAGAAGATGGCGTCGGACTCCGCTGACGCTGGAGTCTCCATGGTCACGATGTTGTTCTCCAGCTCCCATGTCTTCTGCGCCATCGCTGCCGATGAAGAGAACGAGTACGGATCCATGGCTCGAGAGAGAACCGAGTGAGTGAGTGAGTGAGTGATGGGGTGGGTTTATTGCTTCTTTTAAAGTGTAATAATGGTTAGCTTTACGCTATGTTTGATAATTTAGGAGAGAAAAGAAATTATTTTATATTATATTATTAAAATAATGTTTTTATATTTTTAATTATTTTTTTTTTATAGGGGTAAAATTGGTATTTTGAAAATATAAATATTTGTGAGTTTCTTTTCTCTCCCAATCTCTCCACTTTTGAAAAGATTGAAAATAAGGGTTATAAGAGAAATGAGTTTCTCTCCATTTCTCTCTATTTCTCCCCATTTCTCTCAACTTCAGATAACCAAACAAGGAAGAGAAATACATTTCTCTCTATTTCTTTTCTTTTCTCTCCAAATCACTCAATCCAAACACAGTGTTAGGGTTAGCAAAAGTGGCGGGTTTGTTTGGGAGCCTGGATATGGAGTTCAATAATCTGTGAACACTTCTTTTTTTAAAAAAATTTCTGATATTATGATTTTATAAAAGGGTAATTTTACGTCGCTCGAATCTAGGCTCTTCCGAATGTCTCGAATTCTATTTTTTTTTATTTATTTATTTTTTTTCAGCAAAAGGAAGAAGAAGACGGAGGGGGAGGGGGAGGGGGACTGGAGGGGGCCTAAAAAATTGGCTGAAGGAGGAGGCGGGGGCGCGGCGATTGGCGATGGCAGAGGTAACGAGTAGAGGCATGGCGATCGGCGACGGATCTGCGACGGATCGGAGACGACGGTGGCGGCGACCTCTCTCTCTCTCTCCCTCTCCCTCTTTCTCTCCTCCGAAAATGGCAGAAAAAAAAAAAAAAGCCTAATGCCCAAAACGACGTCGTTTTGGGCATTAGGGGGATGACTTTCGAGCTCTCAAACATTATTCTTTATAAAATTAAGCACACATACAATATTTTTATAGCAATTGGGATCCCTCAACATTTTCATAGAGAAAATTTGACATTGAAAAATTTCATCCTGACACAGATAAATTTCAAAAGTTTATGTGACATGATCACAGAAAAATTTCAAAATTTCTCTAGTATGATAAAAAAAAAAAAAAAAAAAAAATTCATTAAGAAATCTTAACTAACAAAAAAAACATATTAAACCGTTCCTACTACCAAAAATTGGAGAGGGATGTTTCATTAATTTTCTCTTTTTTTTTTAAATGCATATAATTTAAATTTACTTAAAATTTGTGAGAAAATTTATAAAGAGTTTAATAAATACAAAAAAAAAAAATATTGAATTTTTGTATTTCTTTTATATTTAGTGATTTTTTTTTTAAAAAAAAAAAATCAAAGTTTTGAACTTTTTAATTGTAAGGGTTTGAATTATCTCAAATTGGCCATGGTGTTTGGATTTGGTGAGCTTATTTTGGAGCTAATCTCAGCGATTCAACCATTCATTTTTTTAATACTCATTAGATAAAATATTTATGTAAAAAATTAAGATAATCAAATATCGATAGTTATAGTAGTGATTTTTTTTATTTAAATTGAGTGCCATGAGGATATTTATTTAAAATTTTATATATTTTTTAAGAAAAGTGTGTTATTAAAATTATATAATTATTTTAAATTTCATTAACCAATGCTTTTATAACCCGGTAAAAATCATAAACTCAATATATATACATATACTTTCATTAGAATATATTAACATATGAAAATTTTTAATTTTTTGTATAAAAATAATTACTTATAATTAAAAAAAATTACAAAATTTTCATTTTAAGCACAAAAATATATATATATATATATATATATTTCTCTTATTATTTCATTATTTTCACTAGGGGTGATAGCGGATCGCCTTGGGTTGAGATCCCATCCGCCATCAGTCCAAAATTAGGTGGATTGAAAAAAATCAATCCGCATCTATCGACCGATTTGGCAGATGCGGATTGAATAGACTGTGCAAGTTAACGGATAAATACGATCGATTTGGAGATTTGAACTTTACAAACTTTGAACACTTTTTTGAATTATAATTCATAATTTTTATAATCTCCAAAAACTAAATTATAATCTCCAAAAACTAATAATCTGAAAAAATGTATATTATTTGTCTATAATAAGTCATGGCACCAAGCATATATATTTTTAAGGTATTGTTTTCATTTTCACAAAAATATGTTTTATTATTCCTACTCTATGTTGTTACTTATTAGCAGTTTCCTTTTCTTCTTTTTTTTAACTTCATCGTTGGACCAATCGAGTTCATGTGGGTGTGGGATGGTTGATCGGCAATTCGAACCATATATGCAAATTTTAAAATATTTTATTTGTATCCATCTTTTAAAAGATACATCTGTTCAAAATCAATCAGGTTAGATCAATTTAATCAGGTTAAACGGATGGTCCGAATCTATGATCACTCCTAATTTTCACTTTCTATTATTTAGAGGTCGTTTGGGATGTTCTAAATAAGTGCACTTTTTGACTTTTTAAAAAAAGATGTGTAGAAAAGTAGAGAGGAGATGTTGATTGATGTAACTCAAAAAAGATAAAAAGATAGATTAAAATAAGTTATGCCAAATAAGACCTTATTTTCTTTATAATCAAACCGACTCAATGGAATTTATTCCTTTGATATATCAAATTTGCTTTCATTGACGGCTTGTCTTAGAATTAATTCTATGTTCTCTAGGAGCTTAGTGATGGCAGTGCATTTATTCCACAACCGCAATGTTAAAAATTCATAATTTAGGAAAGGGCAATGGTAGAGGGCCACAATTTTTGTGGCGTCATTTTAGCAGTTTTGAGCCATTTGAGCCACAAAAATTGTGGCCCTCAAACATTATTCTTTAGGAAAGACTTAGAAAAATATCTAAAAAAGAATGGTTGAAATTCATTATTTATGTAGATTTTTATTATACAATAATTAAATCTAAATTACACATTCATTTTTTAAATTGTTTCTAAAATAATGATTCTCAAAATCTGGACGTAAAAAAATTGTCAATTTCCTATGATATGCCCTTATCAAATCCGTGGGCATCAATGAAAATAGACCAGTTTTTGGAAATTAGGTTACATTTCAACCTCGAAAAATACTTCGTAGCTCGAATAGATGGCTCGAATAGTGGCTCGAAAGCCCAAAACGACGTCGTTTTGGGCTTTTTTTTTTTTTTTTTTTCTTCTTTCATTTTCGAGTTGAAACGCAGAAGAGGGAGAGGAGAGGGAGAGAAAGAGAGAAGAAGAGGGGAAGAGAGAAAGAGAGAAGAAGAGAGAGGAGGAGCACCACCGCCGTCGCGTTGCCGCCGCCAAGGATCGTCGGTGCTCGTCGCCTCGTCGCCCGCCGTCGCTGCTCGTCGGCTCTGCCTCGCCTCCGCCCCCGCCCCTCGCCCCTCGCCTCCAGCCCCATTTGTTGGGCCCCCTCCAGTCCCTCCTCCTCCTCCTCCTCCTCCTCCTTCTTCTTCTTCTTCTTCTTCTTCCTTCTTCTGATCTGCAAACCCACTCTCGAGCCACAACATTCGAGCTACCAATCAAAACCCTTCATTGACAACTCATTTCATAAAACTCCGTTAAAACATGGAATTTGATGGGGGAAAAAACAATAAAGATGTATATTTATAATTGTATCTTATGTTTTTTTTTTACTCTGCAAAGAGCTAATTTGAATTTTTTGAATGAAAAAATATAAATGCATAGAATATTTTCACAAAATGAAACATAAATGTTAAATAAAAAGTGAGCCCATCGTATGAATTCAAAACGAAAATCTTGTACTCATCTTTGTTATAACTGCTTAACACAGGTGTACGTTGAACAATATGAAAAAGTTTACGTGACACTACCAAAAAAAATTTGCTAGATAAAATTTGGTAATCTTCAATGCAATTTGCAACATAATTTCCTTCTATTTTTTTTTTTTGGGTTAAGGTTCCATTTATTTCGACAGAAAACATTTTATACAAAAAAAAAATATATTTTTGTTTTTTGACGTTTGGTTAGCACTTGAAATTTTGATTCAATAAAATATTATTTATGACTTCTTAGTGAACTGGCCCCATTTGTTTTCAGAGATAGAATGGAGATGATTGATAGTGAGAAGATTAATAGTGAGGGGATTGATAGTGAGAAATTGTTAAATTATTTTTACATAAAATAATAAAACAAATAAAAAAATATAAAAATTAAACATTAATATTTTAAAAAAAATTCCCAATATAAAAAAATAAAAAAATTTCTAATCCCCTCACTATTTTTCTAATACCATCTCTACCTCATCACTATGAATCCCCCTTCCAAGGGTATTAGTAATACTAAGGTATTAGTAGTCCCAAGGCCATCTCTCAGAACAAACAAGGTATTAGTAATACCAAGGTATTAGTAGTCCCAATCCCCTTCCTATAACCCCAAACAAACGGGGCATTAAGATACTTATTTAAAAAGGTTAGGCCTCGTTTGGGAACATGCTATTTTAGTAACTTTTGATTTTTTAGCTAAAATATGAGGTAAAAAAAACTAGTATGTTTGGGGTGACTTTTTGACTTTTTACGAAAAGATGTGTAAAAAGTAAAGAGAAAATGAAATCTTTAACTTTTTGGTATAGGTTATAGGTTTTTTGGCTTTTTTAGTGACTTTTTGGCTAAAATATTAACTTGCCAAACGAGGCCTAAATGTGTTGAAAAGATAGTGAATAAAAATTAATTTACAAAATTTTAAAAAGTAAGTCATTTTTAGAAAAATGATGTAAAAATATTTTTCTTAAAAAATATTTTACTTACTTTTTGCTCAATCAAACAATAAAAAATAAGTAAAATACTTTTGAAAAAAATATTTCACATCAAAACAAACGAAACCTAAATTTGAAATTCATCATCACAAGAAACGGACATACATAGAGACAATTAGGTAATTATCATTTGGTCCAAAAGCTTATGGTTGGGCCTAGGCCCGCCCAGCTCTTACCCCGCCCATGCCTGTGCCCGTGCCTCAGGCAAGCTGGCTAGCCTGACTAAGGTAGCCCGCCAGCCTATAAGAGAAATGTTTATCCGATACCATTTACCTATAAGAGAGGTAGCCCGCCAGCCTAGCCCACGAGACCCAACAACAAATGTTTTGAAGAAATAGGAAAAAGTTGAAAAACCGAAAGAAAAAAAAAAAAAAGTAAGCCCGAATCTTGGCCCATTAGACTTAGCCCTACGCCCAACCTACTAGCTCGTCTGGGCTAAGCGCATGGTCTGTCAAAAAAAAGCCTGCTGGGCCTAAACCCAAGGGGCTGGCACAATAATTTTGTGGGCTTGCTGACTTTGCTAAACTAATAGAGGTTGTTCGCATCAGTCTCAATAAATTTTGAGCTATATTATAACTCAAAATTTACTTTTGTATTTTAGTTAACCTCTTTTTTATGTACATATTCCATCAAACTCTCTATTCTAAAATTTTATTTTATTAAAATATTATTTTTTATTATTTTATCTTTTTCAATTTAAATATATTTTTTCCAGGGCAAACCCACTCAGGGGGCGGTTGACCGGCCGATCGACTGGTCAGGCCAACATTCAACAAAACTTTCTTCTCTGCATGGACATTCGAGTGGACATCCGAAAGGATATTCGGTGGGTAAGAAAATATAATAAAAAATAGATTAACCTGTCTCAAAAAAATAATAAACTATTGAATAACTAATGAATAGTACCTCAACAAATTTGTTAAGGTATTGTAGCAAATTCAACAAAAAGCTAATAATTTGTTGAGACTGATGGAGCAAGAATTTTATAATGCCAGCTATATTTAACCTTTTTGCTATTTTGGTGAGGCTAATGTGAATGCTCTTAGGAATCTCATCCATGTGCACATTAGGGGTGATTCTATTTGCACCAAAATAGTATCTCAGTACGCCAATTAAAATTTTAAAATTTTAGTTTCTATCATACCCTAATATAAATTTACTAATGAGAACAACACTTATTAAACCCTAAAATAAATTTTTTTTTTTTCTCATGCACACCCCAATCACTTATACACAGTTTTCATATTCAAATCTGTTCGGTGAAGATCAAAAAAAAAAAAAAAAACATAAACATAAAATAGAATAAAATTTAAAAACACAGAAACAAACAAACAAAAAATCACAAATTTTAACTATGGCTGCTTTAACACAAGACCAGAGATTAACACAGGCTTAATTTTCACTCCCACACAAACGTGTCCTTCGTCTTCATGAGTTTACCACTCTGCCCCACTCTCTCTCTCTGGTTTCAAGTTCCTGATTTGATTCAATTCAATTCAATTTCCTAGCCACATCCCCCTGTAAATTCATTCTTTCGATCTCCTACAAATCCAGTTTTAGGGAAATATCTTCCAACTTTTCTCTTTTTTACTTTTCTATATATTGATTTGTGAAATTGGATTTGGAATTTGAGGCATTGGAACCGTGAATTCCAGTGCGAGGAACAAAGTGTGTTGAGGATCTGAAGATTGAATATTGATTTGTTTATTCAAATTATCTTTGTTTGAATTGATTTGTTTATTATTTAGATATATTATAAATTATGATTTTATTGAAGGGTAATTTGTAAAAAACATAAGATGTATTGAGAATAAATTATAACCTTAAAAGGTAGTACCAAGAAATTGGGTGTACAGAATAATTTTTTGGATGCAAATAGAATCACTCGGGTGGTTATTGATTTAGGGAAGACTATTCCCATTCTGATAATCGATGTAACCAATTTTATTTTATTTAATTTTTTTTTTTTGATCGAAAAAAAAAAGGCTTTGTGGTGTCATCATTGGTGCCTTAGTGGTAGGTCCCTCACTTGGTGGGGGTTAATTCCTAACTGGCAACCGGTTACCCCTAGGTTGGTTATAATTCAAGCCAGTATAGAATCTCTCTCATTCATATGCACATTAGGTGGTTGCTGATTTAGGGAAGATTATGATTCCTATTCTGATAATCAATGGAACCAATTTAGGTACGTTATATTCGAGCCATAATACAATATATATATATAATATTAGTGCTCCATTTTATTTTTAAATAAAATTTTCATTCAAACCAAGCAAAACAATACAAACAAATCCCGGGCATAGCCCAAGGCTATCAAGCGAGAACAAGCCAAAACATAAAGAAGAAAAAAAAATATTAAAAAGAAGAATAAGAAGCAAAACAGAGGAAACCATCTCACTCAATGGATTTTAAGAATTTTAGTATATATTCCATGCAAAAACAGCTGCCAATTACTGAAAATATTCTCCATTTTATTCCAACACATACAAGGAAAAGGGAAGTGATTGAGACCCCCTCCAATCACTACCCCCACCACCCCCCACACACACGTGGCGAGTGGTGATTGGAAGAGAAGGAAAAAAGAAAAAGAAAAACTGGCCAATCAGAGAGAAAGGGGTCAAAGGGGGTGGCTCCTTGAGGGGGTCCAACTCATTTTCCTTTTTTTTATTTGTTTAGGAATCAACCACCACAAACCTCAACTCAAACCTCAATCACACGGCCTGTTAGTACAGATAAAATTTAAAGTATATATTTTACAAGTCTCTATGCTCTTTTGGGAAGTTGGTAAAAAGCTAACTTCCAGCTTTTTATCAATTTTGGGTCACATCATCTCTTACATAACTTACTCACAAAAAAATAAAATAAGCTAAAAAAGTCAAAAAGTCAACTTTTTACCAACTTTTCAAAACACTAGACTCCCAATAAAAGTCAACAACCGCCCCTCCAACAAGAAAGAACACGTAAGAATGCAAGTACCCAACTTTCAACGGGGAGTTTCCCCTGCCCCGTCAATGTGGGTAAATTTAGGGGGTCTCTGCCACTACTCTGTACACAAACCCCAACAAGAAAGAACACATAAGAATGCAAGTTCCCAGCTTCCAGTAAAAGCTTATAACCTAACAATCAAATAAGGTATATCACTAAATTTAGGGGGTCTCTACCACTACTCTCTAAAGAACCCCAAATTTGAAAGTCCTAAGAACAGACAATACATAAGAATGCAAGTTCCCAACTTCCAGTAAAAGCTTCCTCGTGTGTTTTTTAACCAACCTAACTATCAAATAGGGTATACCACTAAATTTAAGGGGTCTCTACCACTACTCTATATACAAGCCCAAATTTGAAAGTCCTAAGAATAGCTCCCTCCCACAAGAAAGAACACATAAGAATGGAAGTTCCCAACTTCCAGTAAAAGCTTCCTTGTGTGTATTTCAACCAACCTAACAATCAAACAGGTTATATCACTGTCAATGAGCTGAATTGAGCTATGCTGACCCCAACTACCCCTTTCAGCCTAAGATTTGGCCATTTTTAAAACCAAACCACAAAACCTAACAATCAAATGGGTAAAATCACTGTCAATGAGCTGAACTGAACTAATAGTGACCCAAACTACCCCTTTCAGCCTAAGATTTGGCCAGTTTCTCAAACCAAACCACATTTTTTAGAAGTATATTAGAGGCCGTAGCTTAGGATGGGAGAGTCTTGTTGCAGACAAGATTTAAACTATTGAACTCGTAAAAAAGTATAAGAATTCTGATCAAATGAACTAGTTAAACCCTAAACTTGTATTAGTACCATGGGAACTCTAGGATCAGAATTTGGGCATAAATTTTGAGTCTGAAAACATCATGGTTCTTCTTTGTGTTCGAATCGTTACCCTGTTCTAGACCAATCAAACAGTTGACAATTTGCAGATATGATTTCCAGTAGAGGCACCAATGCCACACACAAATACAACAAACCCAACAAAAATATATGATGTGAAATGAACAACTACAACCATGGGAACCAAAAATACAGGGTGTGTTTCAGAAGCAAATACCTTGCATTCGCGATTATTCTCTGTTGTTTCAACTCAACAAAATAACAATATTGACAATCACCAAGAGAAGAAAGACCCAAATCACAATAATCATCAATCTAAGGAACAATTTTGTAAGCTTTCGTCTTATCAATCCACGAAACGAACGATGATTTCGAGTTCCTGAAACCCAAGAACCCATGTTCTTTGCTCTTGTTCATACTGTCCAGCATACCCTCACCACTGAGCATGAGATCAACAAACCACCACAATCCCACCTCTTCCAATTTAGTTTCCACCAATCCTTTTTCTCTCACAATCTCATCCCAAACTGGCCCTTTATCTTTCATCATCTCCTCCAACTTCAAATTCAACCCATCTTCAAATTCACCACACTCAACCCCAAATTGCTCTGCCAACACCTTCCAGAAATGCTTCCACTTGAACACATCACCATTACTGCAATTGAACGCTTCGTTCTTCGCATAAGGATCCACCGCAGCCCAAATCTGATGCTCGGCAACCAAATCAGCGTCGGAGGCATCGGAATAGCCTTCCCACGCCGCCCGAGTCCCCGGAAACCTCATTGGAACACCCTCATGCTTGCAAATCGCAGCGTAAACACACAAAGTTCCAATTATATTCATCAAACTATACGGCGAAAACCCGAAAATCACACCGGGTCTATGCACAGACCACGTCAAACCCTCTTTCTTCTCAACCTCTTCGAAGAGAATATCCTCGAGAGTGTAGTAGAAATTCGGAGAACTCAACCTCGGAAGATCTTCAGTAAAGGGAGGATCGTGTGGTTCGAATTTTCCTCCGGCGAGATCGAACGGTCCGATGTAATGCTTCCGACCCGTTTGGAGACAGATGTGTTGGAGATTTGGGGCGTTTGGGATCACCGAATTGAGAACGTTTCGAAACATGGATCCATTGGCTTGGCAATTCTCGGACTCGGAAGAGCGATTGGTCCAAGAGACGTAGAAAAGGTGAGTGACGTCATTGAGGGTTGAGAGCTTGGATTGGGTGTCGTCGGAGTCGGAGATGTCGCATTGGATGTATTCGATGGGGTGGTCGGAGTTCCAAGGCGGACGAGGGCGGCGAGCGACGCCGTAGACTTTCCAGGGGCCGCCGGGGGTGTCGGAGAGAGGGAGGATCTCGGCGAGGCTGTTGCCGACGATGCCGGTGACGCCGATGATTAGGGCTACGCTCTGGTACTTTGGGGGTGCATCGTCTTCTTCAAATTTCTTCTGTAGATCAATAAAGAAAACATGTATGTTAGTTTGATTGAAATAAATGGATAGATTGGGAGATGGGTTTGAGAGATTGGAGACTTGCTTTTGCAGCGCCGATCGCACCAGCCCACCACCAGCTCATGATTTGTTGTTGTTGTTTTGGGTTTGGGATTTGCAGAGATGAAGACGAAGACGAAGACGAAGACGAAGATAAAGATAAAGATAAAGATGAGAGAGAGAGAGAGAGAGAGAGAGAATGAATGGGAATTGTAAAATGGAGTCAGGGTGGAGTGTGTATATAATTAGATGAAACAAACGCAGCTTTTTAATTTTTTGTCGCGTTTTGCAATTTTTTCTCTAGGCCCTTCTTCACTTCAATTTTGGGTTGTCGTCTTTAAAAATTGATTTGGCGCTGATAATTCTGCCACGTTTATCTTGCGCAATATGATTAACGTATTAGCGTTTTTTTCTTTTTAAATTGGAAGAAGATTTGAAGCTCGAAAAATTTGTGCCCCGAATGTTTCGAGAGAGAGAAAAGAGAGCGGGGAAGAAGAGGAAGAGAAGAGAAGGGAAGAGGAGGAAGAGAGGGGAAGAAGCTCGTCGGCCGGCGTCGCCTTGTAGCAGCTCAAAGCTCGTCGCCCGGCGTCGCGTCGCAGCGTCACGTCGCAGCAATACCCCGCCTCCGGCAGCTCCGCCTCCGCCTCCAGCCCTAGTTTGTTGGCCCCCTCCCCCTCCCCCTCCCCCTCCCCCTCCGTCTCCGTCTTCTTCTTCGTTCATCTGCTGAAAAAAAATAAAAATAAATTAAAATCACGAAACGACGTCGTTTCGTGGTTTCGGGGCATTAGGGATGCCCGGATTCGAGCTCTGAATCACTTCTCTTTTAAATTTTATCGGAGCAGATAAGCTTGGTTTGGAAAGAATTAAAAAAAACAGTTATTTAGTTTAACATTTTTCTTTAACTTTTGATAATCGAAAAGGTTCTTAATATTTTTTTTGATAGTCTAAGGTCCTTCAAATCTTGTATACTCTAATTTTTCTTCCTAAGACAGGGTATGATTGTTGTGCTCTTTGAAAGCGCCGTTCTTAACCTTCGACCCAACTACCACTTCCGAATCTTCTGATGGATCGAATCGGAGATCAACCCCAAGCGCTACGACCACGACCACACCTCCTTGCCAGGTACCAAGCACCTCCTGGCAGAATCCGCTTAGCTCAGCTTCGAACCAGGTCGGAGGCCTGAGCAGATCCATTTGGCTTTTATAGGTTGCGAGGATGAGATGAGGGTGATGTTTGTAAGCCAAGATGGAGAGGAAAGGTTAGTGAGGTATGGATTGAGGACTGATGGGATGGATCAAAGTGTGGGACGCGGGTGGGTCGGTATGAAAAAGTGTTGGTCAAACCTGCCAACCTTCTTGAACCTAGATCCTTATCTTGGCTGAAGAATGAAAAAGTATTGGTCAAATCTGCCAACCTTCTTACTTACCCCCTAGTCGGGTAATGAGTATGAATAATTTTTACAAACAGAGGAAATAATTTTTTTTGAAAAAAAAAAATGTCTACTTGCTTTATTGAAAGAAAAATTATAAGTGTTCAAGGAAGATCTAAAAATAAAATACTTTGAGATTGGCCGTGTTCCATGGCCTCGGAATAGCTCGGTCATCCATCTCTTGTAGGTGATATGTCCCTTTTCCTACCAAACCAATCACTCTGTATGGTCCTTCTCCAATTAAGTCCTAATTTGCCATCTTCAGGCACCAAAGTGTTTTCTATTACTTTGCGCTGTACCCAATCTCTAATCTTGAATTGCTTTGGGTGCACTGCTTTATTGTATTTTTTGGACAACTTCTGTTGATATGAGGCAATGTGTACCAATGCCTTTTCTTTTCTCTCTTCTACAAAGTCTAGTTCTACGGCTATGGCCTCGCCATTCAAGTTTGGATCAAAAGTTTCACTTCTGATGGTGGGAAGGCCAACTTCCAGAGGGATTATTGCCTCCATGCCATAAGCTAAGGAAAAAGGTGTTTCGCCAGTCAACCGTCAATGTGTAGTTCAGTAAGCCCATAAGACGTGGAGAAATTCCTTAGCCCATTTGCCTTTTGCTTTTTCCAACCTCTTTTTCAGACCATCTGAGACTATCTTGTTGGAAGCTTTAGCCTGGCCATTGGCTTGGGGGTATGCCGGTGTAGAGTTATAAAATTCTATCTTGGATTCTTCGCAAAAATCCCTAAAGATTTTTCTATCAAACTGAGTGCCGTTGTCAAATATCAAAGCCTTGGGGATTCCAAACCGGGTTATGATGTTATGCCAGACAAACTTCTTGACGTATTTTTCTTTTATGGGTGCAAGCGCTTCTGCCTCCACCCACTTTGTGAAGTAGTCCGTTACTGCGAGAAAGAACTTCTTGTTGCCCGGCACGGTTAGGAGTGGTCCTACTATATCCAAGCCCCACATTACAAAGGCCCAAGGGCTGGTCAAAGGTAGGAGCTCTCTGGCCAGTTGATGTATTTGATGTGCAAACTTCTGACATTTCTCACACTTCTTAACATATTTCTCTGCGTCTGCTTGCATGTATGGCCACCAATACCCTTGTGAAATAGCTCGGTAGGCCAGGATCACCATTCTTGATGACTCCTACACATGCCTTCATGAATTTCAAACAAGAATGCCTCGACTTTGCTAGGATGGACACACATCAAGTATGGTCCTGTGAAGGATTTCTTGCACAACACAAGGGATGGGGAAAGCCAAAACCGCTGTGACTCGGCACGAATTTTGTTGGCTTCCTTCTTTTCTTTAAGTAAAATGCCGTCTTTTAAAATACTATGATAGGATCCATCTAGGAAAGACCTAGATCGGCGTAGAATGCTTCGGCCGCTTCTAGCTCTTCAATACTTGGTCTTGGCGGGAAGTCTATTAACAATGGGTGTGGGATAGATGTATCTGCCATTGATGCAAAACCGACCAGCTCATCTGCCTTATTATTTTCCTCTCGGCCAATTTGCTCTATCTTAACCATTTTAAATTTCATGATCTCCTTTCTGACCAACTCTTGGTACTTGGCCATTCTATCATCCTTTGCTTCATAGTCACCAGAAATTTGGTTGACTACAAGTTGGGAGTCACTGTATACCATCAGCTCGATGGCCTCCATGCGAAATACTGTCTTCAAACTCGCTAATAATGCCTCATACTTCGCCTCGTTGTTGGATGTTGGAAAGCCAAGGTTGATTACCTGTTCAATGGTCAAGCCATCTAGTGAGATTAGAACTATGCTGAGTCCTGAACCGTATCTGTTGGACGCTTCATCTACAAAGAGCTTCCACATCTCTCCTACAAACAACTTCCAGCAAGTGGAGGGATTTGATGACGCCTTAGGATTAGGGTCGTCGGTACCAACGCTGTCTTCTTCTAAGTTGTTGTCCGTCATTATGATCTGGTCCTCACTGTCTGGCTGTCTTAGGACTTCACTTTCAGTCGAGTCCATGCTTGTCGTGTTACGGTTTGCTCCTTCTTCCCTTTCTGTAAAGCTGAATGGTTTGCTGTGCAGTTGAGTGACCTGCTGTGGGGGTTACACTATCCTTACAGCACCTTTCTCCCTTTCCCCGGTTAAGTCGATCGGGTAAACCTGATGACTTCCTAGGGAAAACTCAGCCACAAAGTCTGTTAAAGCTTGCGATTTTATGGCGGTTCTTGGCTAAAACTTAATGTCGAACTGTCCTAACTCCACTGGCCACTTCAAAATTCGCCTAGAAAAATCCGCCCTTTCAAACAAGGCTTTTAAGGGGAAGGCTGTTAAAATAATTACAGTGTGGGCGTGGAAGTAGTGCGACAATTTTCTAGAAGTCATCATCAAAGCTAAGGCCAACTTCTCTAATGGTAGATACCTTGTTTCGGCGCCCAGCAATGTCTTGCTAACATAAGAGATGGGTAGGTGTTGTATTCTCTCAGCTCGTACCAACACTGCGCTAACTGCATGTTGGGAAACTGCTAAGTATAGAAAAAGTTCTTCTCCTGGTATTGGGATTGCCAACAACGGTGGAGAGATCGTGTATTCTTTCAAGCTTCTCAGAGCGCGGTCGCACTCGTCGTCCCATTCGAATTTGGCCTTCAGCACCTGGAAGAACGACCAATATCTATCTGACGACTAACTTATGAATCAGTTTAGCGCTGCGGCCAGGCCTGTGAGATGCTGTACATCTTTGACCGTATTGGGCCTCTCTAGGTCTTGAATGGCTTTGATTTGAGATAGATCGGTTTCTATACCCCGATTGGTTACCAGAAAGCCAAGAAACTTTCCTGACCCCACGCCAAATGCGCACTTAGATGCATTCAGTCGCAGTCCGTGGGTTTTCAAAAGTTGAAACATCTCAGCTAGGTCCTTGAGATAATCCCCTTCATTCTTACTTTTGACCACCATGTCATCTACGCAAGCTTCCATTGTTTTGCCTAATAATGGCTCAAACATTTTGGTGATCATCCGTTGGAACGTTGCCCTTGTATTTTTTTGGCCAAAGGGCATGACCTTGTAGTAATATAATCCCCTGGGTTTTAGACGTCTCTAGCTGGTCTAATGCTGGGGGTTTGAAGTACCGATCGCTCCGGCTCATATGTTTGATCTCATCAGTATACCGGGTGTCATTTGGGGTATTAGCGTTCCAGCCTTCGTCAGTGTACGCATGACTTAGGTCGCTATCTTCCCACCACTCTCCCGCAGTCATGGCTAGGCTGACATTAGGTTCTATCTAGAGTATATTAACATCACGTGCCCCATTGTCATACCATTTTTCCTTCACTATAGCTCGGGTTTCAGCATCCCGGTGCTTTCTGAGTTTTCTCAACATCCTTTTCCAGTTGCTGGGGTCCCACTCGGTTTTCTTGGCATTTTGAACACTGCCAGTTGTAGACTTAGCCTCTTCTTTCTCTTTTTCCTTTTCTGTTCTAGAGCTATCTTCGCCTGGATCTCCTCTATCCTTTCCCTTTGAAATTGTTCTAGTGCTTGTCCTTTCTCAGTCAGAGGTACAATCTTAGCCTTGCCATTAGCAGCGATTTCCTCTTCTATCTCAGTCTCTCTTGTCTGCTCCTTCACATCGGACTTTTCCTACTCAACCATCCATTGCTTATTTTTAGCTGGCTCGGGTCCCACCATCCCATCTACACACAGCTTGTATCTTCTTCCTCGAATAAGTAAATATCCTCCAAATCATCTTCTAATTCTGCCAGATCCTCCTCTAGGTTTGCTAAGTCATTCAGGCTTTGCTCGGGCCACTCATTCAGATTCTACGCCATTTGGTCTTCCCTGATAGCATTGATGCTGAGAAATTCTGACAGTATGACGACTGGCTTCAGCTGATCGATGGCCACAATGTATAAACTGGGATCGTATTCCTCTACGAGCGAAACCTCCTTCTCTATGACACGGGTATCAAGCGACCCTATCTTTAGTGCATTCTTCTCTTTTTCCGTTTCTACTGCCACGGGCCTGGGTTGGGTTTTTGGTGTTAAATCCATCATGCACATGTCTGTGCTTTTTGGAATGACCACCTCCGATTTTGATAAGTGGGATGAGGTAATGTATATGCCAGGGTTAAAGATGGGCGGTAGTGTATGGATGTGGTTAATATTTCTGGGCGGGGGGACTTGATTATGTGCAGGAAGTAGGTTGGTTGTTATGTTTGGTTTAGCAGGTGGGGTGATGACTTTGTTGTCAATGAGATCCTAGATGTCATGATGTAGAAGGTAGCACATGTCTGTAGAATGGCCATGTTGTTGATGGAAGATACAATACTGGGTAGGGTCATGTTTGGGTGGCAATAGGTCTGGAAGTGGACGAGGATCAAGAGGCTTGAGATGTCCCTTTTGCATTAATAGCTTTGGAGAGTGGGTTAGGCTTATATGGAGGGAAGTAAAAACTCTTCCATTCCGGGGCGGACCGGTACTTTGTGAAGGTTGTGAGGTTGTGGCAGTAGCAAAATAATCAGCCATCTTGGTCGTCGAAACAACAGTACTGACATCCGCAGGCTGTGGAATAATGCTACTGCTAGCATTGGTACTCCGAGAGAATGGCCTTCTTGCGGGTTCGATTGTTCTGTGGATGATACCCTTTTTGAATGCACTCTCAATCTGGACCCCCAGCTCATATAAGGAGGCAAATGTGGACAACAGTGCCACTATTATTCTCTGCAACATATCTAGCTCAAGGTTCTGGACCACTCGTCGGACTTACTCTCTTTCGGCAGGCCTATTTGTCATTCTGGTTGCCTTGGCTCTCCACCGGGCGACAAAATCAATGAATGATTCTTTGGGGTTCTGGGTAGTAGCCTCAAGCTCACTGATGGTTACTTCTATCTGGGTGTTATATGAATACTAATTGACAAACGCCTCAGATAGCTCATTTCAATTCCGTTTTGTTGAGTCTTCCAATTTAGCGTACCAGATGGCCGCCACATTAGATAGGGTTCTCCCAAACAAGGAAAGCTTCTGTGCCCGAGACAAAACCATGGGCCTTAATACGTCTGAAAATAACCGGACATGCACAATCAGATCCCTACTCCCATCGAATCTGTTGATGTGAGGCATCTTAAATTTCTTCGGTAATCTAACTGAGGCCTCAGTGTACCCATCTTTGATATTTGAAATGGAGTTGAAACCCTGGGATTTCTTCAATGCTTTGTCTAATATAGAAATCTTGACTAAAGCTGGATCAATTTCATTGATATCAAAAGGAAAAATCCCTGCAGGAGGTTGAACCGAAGGCCGATAAGCCGGAGTTGGGGGAAACATTTCCTGAAAATCTAGGACTGCGAGGTTTTCAACTGGTGGGGGTAGATCGGGTTTGACTGAGCAGCCAGGGTCTGGTGTACGGTTGATACGGATGCCCTAGATGTACATCGTAGATTATCAATAATCTCATCTTGTGCAGCTATCCTCTGGTTTACAGTGTCCATGGTCCTTTGGAAAGCCGTCATCATGGAGGCAAATTCGTCCGCGTTCTGTGCTATATTATATTCTGTGCCATTAGTAAACTAGATACTGGTGAACTGATTGAGTGAGGACGGATAGGTGTTTGCGAAGTGCTTTGTATTGATGCTACTGACTGTTTATTCCTTCTTCATCGAGTGATTGGCAGAAGCGAGACTAATACGGGCTGACCACCAACAAGGTCTTGAGCTTTACAAAGCCTGCCAAAATGAGTCCACACAACTTGGGGAATATTGGGTCTTTCTGAAGCTATGATGGTAAACTACCTAGCAAAAGAAAGAAAGAAAAAGAAAATCAAAATAGGACAGCACTTCGGCCCCAATTCACAACAATCAAAACACGTAGCTGAATTGTAATCCCCACTGAACTTTGTTCTCAAACTTATACTGATATGAACCATCTTGTACAATCTCACTGAAAAAGCACATATTAAGTAAAAAGAACCAAAACACCCCTAGGAGGGGGATAAGGTTACTCTGTTCTAGATTTTGGGATGATCTAGGCTGCACTATTTCAAACAACGAGTTTCACAACATCCTGCAAATGGGTGGCATCTTGTCCTAAGTTGGAATAGTCACTATAGTTTCACGATATGCAACTAGGTCAAATCTTCAAAAGGTGTAGACACCCCATTTTTGACGGCCCTTACGACTTGGACTTCATCGCATGCACACCCGATGATGAGTCTATATGCTTGTCAAGTGCTCGAAATCCTTAGCAGAATGCCACAGCTTTGAGCCTTTCAAACCCTACACTCTTGTTGCCTCATTCTTGGACCAAGCCTTGGTTCTTCAAGCCTGCAACCCTTGGTGGCCTGCCGGCCACCTTTTTGGGCTACCGGCCATCACTTTTTGGTTGCCGGCCACCAGTTTCTTTTGCAGATATTTTGTGACAACTGTGCCAGCTGTTTGCACAGATGCATGCATCTGCCCCCACGAGTAGAGCTAGATATTCTTGAGGGGAATTCATGTTTTCTATATAGGAGGCCTCCCTCTTATGTTTTAAGGTTAGAAAAATTTTAGAGCAAAATTTTTCCGCTCTCTCTACAATTCTCTCAATCTCTAGCAAATTCCTACACTTTTGCTTACAAATCTTTAACCTTTGCCTATACACTCTAACCAAACCTCGTCATCTTTGAGCTGAGGTATTCTTGAGCCTTGTTGGAGCTCTAGAGGGCTTGTTTGCTTGGTTTTGTTGCTTGGAATTGGTTTTCTCCTTTTCAAAGGTATAAGGCTTTGTCTATTTGCTTGCTTCGTCTACTCTTTTTCTTGTTGTTTTCCAACTATTTTTGGGTTATAAAAACTCTGTATTTTTGGGCTGAAACTTGGGTTCTAAGGCCATTAAAGATTGAGGGGCAATTCACCCTTCTTTGTACCTTGTTTTGAAGGCCTTTTCCCTTGTGTTTCCCACTCTTTTATTATCTGTTTTTGAGCTTTTAAACACTAATTTTTAGAGCTTTTTCAGTGGCTAAAATCATGTTTTGAAGTCCAAAATTGAAAGGGTTAGCCTCCCCTCCTTGTGTCTTGCTTACTAGCCTAGTTTGTGCTATGTTTTAGCTTATTAATCTAGCCTGTTTAGCTTAATTCCAATATATTTTAGGACTGTTTTAGACCTGTTTTAGCACTATTTTTGGTTGATAGTTTCATTTGAGCTTTGTTTTGCATGCTTGTAGTATAATTGTCCTCATGAGTTTGGTGTTCTAGGTCTTAGACACCATCTTGTTTGAGTTGATTGCATTTATTTATGGCTTTCCATACTTGTAATCACACTTAATCATCTATGTAACCTCCTTCCTTTCTTGGCTTTGTTTTGCTTTGAAAGTGGTTCAAACAACTTGTTTGTTTAAGCATGAGATTGAGATGTCATGCTTAATGGTTTAATCCCTTAGGGGGTTCATTACTGACAGTATGATGTCTCTTTCATGTCTAAGACAACACTTGGTTTGAGCCTTCTTTCCATTTAGAGGACTTAAACTCACCATTGGACTCAATGAATTAAAGAATGGATGGTAATCTAAAATGATGTAATTAAAATGGGACTAAAAGTGAGCAAGATAATAATTTGGTTGTGTTGAATCGGACGTTAATTGAACACATGGAAGCTTGAGGCATTTCATACTCATTAGTGATGAAATGGTTCAAATTTCCAAAGCCACTACTTCCCTTGATCTTCTATGATAGGGAGGTGGTTTTGAGAGTCTCATTTTTGTTGCATTCATTGAACTTGCACACTTTGGTTCACGAGCTATCATGCAATGAAATTTCTTAAGTTGGTGGTTTGTGGCTTAAGTTCACTACTTCTTTAATTTGTTCATGAAAATGAGAGGTGAGTTGTGCAAACAACGCTTGAGAATACCCTATGCATGCTTTGTTTGTCCTCTATTGCAGCAAGGTGAACTGTGTAACAGTGGCTGGCAGACCATTTTCCATGGCTGGTAGGCCACTTTTGATGGTCGGCCGGCTATCACTGGTGGCTGGTAGGCCCTTATCACTAGCCAGCCGGCTACTGATGCAAAATTCAACAGTGTGTTTTTTAGGTAAAGCAGAGTTATTCTGGAAGTGGGCAATAGTGTATGTGTTCTCTGTGCAACGGAGGCTCTTCGGAAGCAAAACAGTGGCCTTTTCGGGTGGAAACCGAGCATGCGCATGAACATCCCTTACTTCCCGAGGCGGAGTAGTTAGCTTAGTACTTAATTGTTTAGCTTACTTACTTCTTTTAATAGCACTTGTGTTGTAATTATTTAATTAGTTAAATTAAATTAGTTAGCTAGAATAGTTAATTAATTTGTTGTAATAATTAGTTAAGTAGTTTAGATATTTATTCATTTCGTTTTATAATAGTTAACTTAATTAGTTAGCTAATTAGTTAGTTAGTTTATTCGGACTCTCCTTCGAGAGAGCGCAGTGTAATAATGTATATGTCTTCTAACCCCACGTCTTTTTCCCTTTTATATACTAGCTTATGATGGTTAGTTTAGGGACATCACGTTTTGTTTAGCATAATTCATGTTTGCATCCATTTGCCTTGCATGCACCGAGGCTCGGTTCATCATTCTAACTTGCATTGTTAGTTTAAATACTTCTTTGAATATGTGTGTAGATCGCATGTTATCAAATTACTTCATAGTAGTTGAGTCTATTAGTTGCATTTTTGTATGTGTTGCATTAGTCATATTGCATAAGTTAGAATCATGCATTTTTCTAACTCATTTCTCTTTTGGCTTGGAGTACTAGGTGAGCCTTTCCTCGCTTTAGCATGATTGCATGAGTGTGATTATTACCATATTTAACATACTTGCCATGAGGCTAAGTGCTTAATTACTATAACTGCTTGAATACTTGTGGATGAAGGCTTGTTGCTTGAATTGGAATAATTTGAGTAGTGTTCATATGCGATCACTTTTTCAAGTGATACATATTTGAAGCCATTTTCAAAACAAACATGAATCAAGTGTTCTAAATCTTGCGAGTTAGTCTATACTTGTGTGTGTGTGCATCACATAGTAATGCCAACCTAATAAACCGGAACAAGAGCATATAGTGCTTGTAAAAATCATATCATGTTTAGTAGAGGCCGATCATTGATTGGGCGAGCAGGGGTGCTCAATTCATTCATGACCTTCCCCTCTCGTACCTAAGTTCCCGAGCCGAGACAATCTTAGTGATGACGGACACGTAGCCTTCGGCACAAGTCATGGGTTTCCTAGATTTCTCAAAAATATTTAGGTGACGACTCTGTATCTGGCAAAGCAGTCCATTTTTTATTTAAAATTGATTTTCCAAAAAGATTTGTCGGATTGAGACTCTTTTGTGTTTACCTATTTCACATTGCACTTGTGGAATCAGATTCAGAACTACGGGAGTCCGATGTTGTAGGGCTTATTTCGATTTCCGAAAGGGGGTATGAAAAAGTCGGGCTACAGTTTCTGGCGACTCTGCTGGGGATTTAGAGAACTTGACTTGAAAATCATGGTATGACTTTTTATCTATACTTATATGTTTCTTTGCATTACATTTGTATTGGTGCATTTAAGTCATTGTATTTGCTATTTGCTATTCCTGGATAGTTTGCCGGAGGCTCGCCCAAAAGGTTCGCCAAAAGGCTGACCGGTCACTGTAGACGCGCCCTTAGGCTTCACTCTACAGTTCGGACTCAATTTGTGTCACGGTTCTTAATCTTGAACCAAAGAGTCCAAATCCGGCAAATCGTTTTGAGAAAAAAAACAGATTTTTAAAGAAGTGCCAAACATGGACTGCTTCGCGAGATATAGAGTCGCCACCTAAATATTTTTTAATAGGGGAATTTAGGAAACACTGACTCGGTGCCAAAGGCCACGTGTCCGTCATCACCAAAGTTGCCTCGGCTCGGGAACTTGGGTACGATTGGGGAAGGTCAGCTACGAGCACCCCTCTTGCCCGATCCGAAGATCGGCCTCTACTAACCGTGATATCTTGTTTTGAAAACATTATGCGTTCTTATTCCGGTTATTAGCCTAGAATTACTATGTTATGCGCGCAGCAAACAAGTATAGACTAGATCGCCTAATTTGGAACAAAGCATTGCATATCCATTTGTTTGGAAACGTTTTGAAATTTGCTACTCACAAGTAGGCTAAAACACGGATTTCAACGAGTTGTTCCAACTCAAACAATCCAACCTTCACCCACAGACATTCAGGCAGTTATATCACATAAGCATCTAGCCACATGGTAAGCATGCCATCATGTTAACATCCACACTCGTGCGAGATGCTAAAGCATAAAATACTTACAAAATACTCCGTGCCAAAACAAGAACATATTAGTAATCATGCGCGTGATCCTAGTTCATGTTAAGTGGCTAATGCATCGCATACAAAATGTCACTAGAATAGGCTCGGCTAATCTAAGGATGACATGTGAAAATGCACAGGTAGCACATATTCAATTTGGAATTGAAATACTTATGCAGTTAGCATGATGTGCCGAGCCCGGTGCATGCAATACTGATGAATGATGCATGCATGCATAGCATAAGGATGCTAAAGTAAATATGCCCTAATACTAACCATCAAAGCAGGTAAGTAGAAGGGAAGAAAGAAGTGGGGGGGGAGGGTTGGAAGGCATTCACACACTCACCCGCACTTATTACAAACTTGCCCTCGCTCGGAGGGACCGAAAGAATAATACAGACTGAATAAATAATCAACTATCCTAGCTAATTACTTATTACAGACCAACTAAATTAATTAAGCAAATTAATTAATCTAATTTAAACGATAAACAGTCCTGGGATGAAGGCCCAATGCAGTGCGCGCTCGGTTTTGCTCGGAAATCCGCCACCATGCACAAGATGCCTCTGTTTTCCCTGCTATGCTCCTCTGATGACTGCCAAAGTCTCAGGGTTTACTCTCTGAATGCTGGGAAACACCACTGGCTGAAGGAGAACACCACCGGCCATGTAGAATGGTCACCGGCCATGAATTTAATCTACCGGCCAAAAAATGATAGCCGGTCGGCACTGTATTTAGCCGACCGGACAAAAATTCCTGCAAAATCTGGTTTGACAGCAGCAGAGGGCAATACTTGGCATGGCAATGCATTTCAAGCAATGTATGCACCAATCACACCCCATATCATGTTTATGACTCAAAGGGACATGAACCTTGGTTCTCGGACCACCAATCGCGCATTTCCATGCGTGATGGCCCAAGAAGCCAAGCGTGCACATTTAATATGGAATGCAATGCACATAATCAAACCAAGGGGAACTCAACCTCTATCATAAGCAATTCAAGAGGCCAAGTATGTATGCTAATGCAATGCAACCTAAGCATGTTAGCTAGCATGCAACATGGAGATGCAAAGAAGCATACAGAACATGCAAGGCATGAGACAATGCAACCAATAAGCATGTAAGGTACAATGTGGGTGTTTAAGCATGCAAGCAAGCATGTGACTTCATTCAATCATGTAAGTTCAAACATGCAACACCTCATCAATATGCTACAACATACAAGGAGTACATGCAACAAACAAAGAGGTGGACTTAAACATGGTTTAGGCAGCCCTTACTAGGCCTAAAACAGTGGCCAAAGTGCTCAAAAATGAAGGACCAATAGGCACACAAACATGCATGCAAACATGGACCAACATTCAAGCATAAAGAGCAACTTCTAAGCACACTTAAGAAGATGCAAACATGGACAATTAGCATGCAATGGAAAGCTCTGAAATCATGCTAAAATGGTGCCAAACCAAATGAACAAGATAAGCATGGCATGCAATTAAGGTCCCAATACTTGAGGCAAACCAAAGGGGGTTAAACCAAGGCTAAGTCAACCAAGCCTCACAAGGCCAAGGGGACTTAAAATAGGTCTAATGCAGACCTAGACAAAGCCAAGAATGTACTTAGATGGCATCTAAGTGGTCTAAAAAATGCAAGCATACTCCAAGGCCTAAACAAAGGGCATAAGGCAACAACCTTAAACACATTGAAGGAGGATTAAATGCAAGCATATAAGCATGTTATAAGGACTGAAATAACATGTTAAGTGGTTCCGAACCACTGAAATGATACAAGCAAGGCATGCTACACACTCACACACTTAAGGCCAACAAGCCAAAATGCAAAGGGGGCATGCAATGCAAGCTAAGTATGACTCAAGCAATTTAAAACAGAGCTAAAGCATACAAAAACATGCACTAAAACTTCACAAAGCTAGGCCTAGAACATGCTAGAACAAGGGCTAAAACCTAGATGCATGTTAAGGCAACAAAATGGCATTACAAGGCATGTATGCTAAGCAAGCATGGTGTACCAAAACCAACTAAAAACAGAGGCATATTATGACATAATAAGCACAAAAATCAGCTAAGGCATGGCCAACACATACTTAAACATGGTGCTCCCTCAAGAGGCAAAAATGGTCCTTTTCAAGGACAACAAGGAGAGGGGGTGGCCCTCTCCTTCCTAGGACCTCAAGGCACCATCTTCACCTCTGAAATCCCTTAAGATTTCAGTGGTGAGGAGGCCCAAACACTATGGTCCCGGAGCTCACACAAAATAGCACAAAACAAGGGCCAAACAAGGCTTAAGAAGGGTCAAACAACTCCAAAGCTTAAAACACTCTTAACAAACTATTTAGAGGCCTTAAAAACAGAACTTTTGTGTGTTATACACTAAGCCCAAAAATAGATGCAAGATAGGAAAATAAGCTATGCAAAAATGGGGAATAAAGGGACAAGTTTCTTACCCTTGTGGACCCTCTTCAACAATGGAGCTCCAGCAGCTTCCTTAGGTTGAAACCAACTCCAAAACTCTAAAAATAACCCTCAAGGGCCTCAGCTCCAAGAGATGGTGTGATGGTGGGTGTTTGTGAGCAAAAATGAGACAAAACACACACAAGAGAGAGAGATAGAGATAGGATATGAACCAAACCCTAACCCTAGAACTCAAACCCTAAAAATGGCTGTCTAAAAATGTCTAACCTTTTTTTGTCCAATCCCTTACAAGAGAGAAGACCTCTCTTTTATAGAGCTTTTTGTCTTGTAAAGCTTACAAGACAAGCTTCTAAAGAGAGAGATCCCTCTATACACGTGTATGGAGGGAAGCCAAATGCATGCCAGCTGTGAGAAAATATCTGCAAAAGCAGATGCACAGTAGTCGGCCGGCCAAAGATGCAATTGACCAAAAAAAGATAGCCGGCCGGCCATCTATAGTGCCGGCCGGCCAAACATTTGGCCGGTGGCCACAAAAAACAGCCGGTGGCCTTAAGCCCTGGCCGGTGATAGGTGGGGATGGTCTACAAGCCCTACCTGCCTTTCAAAGGCAAAACACAACTGTTTGGTGCAAAACCAGACACAAAACAGTCGAGTCGAGAGATCCTGAGGCAAGGCGCGTAGCCAAGCCCTCCGGGAACTCAAGACAAACACAAACATGGATGATCACCGAGTGTTCAAGCGGTGACGTCCAAGTCTTGAGGACGGTAAAAAATAGGGTGTCTACAGTCACTATAGCGTCACTATATGCAACTAGGTCGAATGGTCAAAAGGGTACCTCGGCAAGATTACCTAATATACCTATCACACCTAACACCGAGAAGTGAAAGGTGGATTAAGCAGTACAACGGTAACCCAAATCCAAGGGTTGTGTTTCCAACATGGCCGAGCCCATGACCGGTCAGCCTTTTGGTAGCCTTTTGGGCACACCTCCGGCAAACCGTCCAGGAATAACAGTCGGCAAACACAATGACTTAAACACACCAATGCAAATGCAAATGCAAAGATCATACAAGTATAGATAAAATTCACATCATGAATTTCGAGTCAAGTTCTCTAAATCCCCAGCAGAGTCGCCAAAAACTATAGCTTGACTTTTCGCGCTTCTTTCAGAAGACGACAAGCCCTATAGTTCGGACTCCTGCGATTCTGAATCTGATCTCACAAGTGCAATGTGAAATAGATAAACACCAAAGAGTCCAAATCCGGCAAATCTTTTGGAAAATTGATTTTGAATCAAATGCCAAAAATGGATTGCTTTGCCAGATTTTAGAGTTGCCACCTAAATATTTTTGGAAAATTTAGGAAACCCAAAACTCTTGCCAAAGGCCATTAGTCCGTCATCACCAAAGTGTGTCGGCTCGGGAACTTAGGTATGAGAGGGGAAGGTCATGAATTGAGCACCCCACTCTCCTATCAAAGATCGGCCTTTACTAATCACGATGTGATTTTTATTTACATTATATGCTCTTGTTCCGATTTATTAGCTATATTACTACGTGATGCGCACACAAGGTATAGACTAATATTTGCAAGAATTGGAACATTTGATTTCATGTTTTGTTTCGAAATTTTTTTATGAATTTGCCACTTGAAAAAGCGGGCTAAAATGGACATTTAATCAAACCATCCCAATTCAAGCAACTAGTCTTCATCCACAGGCATTCAAACAGGTATATCATTTAAGCAATTAGCCTCATGGAAGTATGCCTTGACATAGTAACACAAACATTCGATGCAATATGCTAAAACATTAAATTCCTCACCTAATACTCCAAGCCAAAACAAAGCAAAATAATTAGAAAATATGCATGCTCCTAATTAATACAATATGACTAATGCAATGTACACATTATGTAATTCATAGGCTTGGCTATGAGCATGGCATATGATTTCATTCAAGACATGCAATAAAGCACATATTCAAGTAATGAATTTAAACATTTGATTAGTATGATGACCCGAACCTTAGACGCGTGCAAGACAATGGATGCAAGGCATAAGAATGCTAATTTGAAAAAATGATGTCCTATACTAACTATCATAAGCAAGTAAGTAAAAGGGAGAAAGACGTGCGGTTGGAAGACATACAACTTATTACATAATTGTCCTCGTGCAAGAGAGTGCGAATCAAAGTCCGAATTAAACTAATTATTACAAAACTAAATGAATAAATTAAAGAATTAACTAGCTAACTAGGCTATTACAACAAGGATAACCATGACAAGTAAACTAACTATTTAAGTTAATTAACTATAACAATTACAAATAAACAATAATAAATTAATTAATTACAACACTACTAATTAACAATACTAAAATAAGAATAAATGGATTAATTAGTTACAACAATGATAATGATGCAAGCAAGGACGTGCAAGGGTTGCATGCACATGCACAATGTCCAAGAATGGCTTTGTCTGCCCAGGCTTGCTCTGTTTCACCTTCAGCCATTGCCCTCTGTTTTCTGTAAAAATACACTGCTGACCAAACATTGATGACCGGCCGGGCCTAAAGAAGGCTGGTCGTGCCTCAATTTCATGTAAAATTCTATTTGTGCTCTAAAGTGAAAACAGTGCAGACATAGTGTTCTAGACTCTATTTGTCCCTTTTACACTTCTCTGTCATGGGAAAGCCACGAGAGAAGGTTGGAGTTGTTTTCAAAACCATCAAGGAACAAGTTGATTGCTTGATGATTTCGAGTACAATTTCGACAAAAATCAATAAATGAAATGAAAAATAACTACCCCTCCCTCCTATCATAGAGTGAACTCAAATAGGGAGGTAGAGACGCTTCAAGGTTTATCCAAACATCATAAATTGATGTAAGACAACCCTTGACACAATGGATTCAACACAACATCCGGCCAAACCCAAGCAATATAACTCATTTTCTTTATGTGGGTTGGTTCATTTTAAGCCAAATTCATTAGTCTTTACCATCCATTAATCCATTAAGTTCAAGATGATTGTTACGTCCACTAGAGATTACGTCCACTAAGTGAGAAATATGTCAAACGGGAGGTGATTCTTAACATGAAAAAGAGACTACACCGTTGGCAATAGACCTCCGTAAAGATTAAGTCATTAAGCGTAAATCGCTAGTTCACGTTTTGAATAACCGTCAACCGATTGAAATAACTCTCAAATGAAAGAGATAAATGGCAAGTTGATTATTAAAATAAGGTCCTTAAACATGAAAATGAGTTGAAGAAGAGCCAAGAACAATATACAACAACCTATGGAGGCAAACTTATGAAACAACAACTAAGCTAATCAAAGTATGAACTATTTAAATAACTTAGAACAGTCTTAAAACAGCCCTCAAAAGATAAAAAACAGCGGCTAAAAATGCATGAAAAGTGCCTAAAAAGCTAATCAACAAAGAGAGAAAACAAGACTAATAAGCAAGAATAAGGAGGGGTGGCTAACCCCTCTACTTTTGAAACCTCAAAGCATGATTTTTAGCCCTTTTTTAACTCTAAAAATTAGTTTAGGGAACAAAGAAAAAGGGTGTAAACATAAGGGTTTGAGCCATAGATAAAGGTGTAGAAAGAGTGTAAACTCTCTCTATCCTTTTGGTAGCTTTCCAAACCCAAACTCAAGCACTTGGAATAGAATCAAAACAACATAAAACTACAAGAATTATATAGAAAATGAACGAACAAGAACTAAAAGATAGGATAATAAGCTTATACCTCTCAAAGAAGTAAGCTTTTACTCGTGATTCAAACTAAGTCTCACCACACTCTCAAGCTTGAATTATGGTGTTCAAGGCTCAACCAAGGTTCCTAAGCTAAGGTGTGAAGGTGTATATGATGTATGGATATAGGTTCAAGGTGGTAGGTTAACTCAAAGTGTTGCTTGCACAAGAAGAATTAGAAGAGGAGCTCTCAAGGTGGTGTAAAGGCTTTGTAGAAATTCTTCAACCCTCAAAACAGAGATATATGATCGTTTTATAGAATTTGAGCAAGAGGGTCATAAATATCTTCAAAAGTGGACAGCTGGCGGCCTCCCGTCCAAAATAGTGTTTCTCGCTACCAAGGCACGACCGACTTTCAATAGCCACGGCCGGCCCTTAATGAGGCACGGCCGGCCCTCAATGCATTCCCCTGTTTTTCTGTTTCAACCTCAGCATAGGGTGGTACAATGTGTAAAAACGGATTTCTTGGGTATAATCAGTGGAAACATGGAAGGTTTGGGATTGTTTTAGAGCTTAAACATAGCCCCTTCATTGAGACCTCAAACCACACACAATATCACTTTCATCATCGAGTGTACCAGACAAAGCGCTCGAGCCTTGTGGGCGGTCAAAAATAGGATGCCCACACCCGCATAGAGTGCAACCATGCTTTTCCCAAGATTATGTTATAAGTGGAAGGGACTTTCAATCCTAGAATTCCACTTGTTTTGTCATCGTTCCAGCTTTGACCGGCAAAATTATCTTGCCTACTGGCCATTCTGGCATTGAGTTGAAGCCGACCAAAAGGGATGTCACGGGTGCCAAATCTTTGTCCTCCAATTTGAGTTGCTTGAAGGTCTCATTGTACATTATCTCGCATGATCTCCCTTGGTCAATCAGGATCCGCTTGATGTCAAAATTCTTGACACGCAGAGTAACCACTAGTGCGTCGTTATGAGGGCTTTGTAGCCTTGCTAAGTCTTTATCAGAGAAAGTGATGACATTTGTTGCCTCCGTTCTTCCTTTTCACAGGAGGTTGTCTACTCAATACCTCTCTCATGTGCTCAGCCTTCTTGATCATCCCTTTGAGTTCATATACTCGTTCAGGCTCAAGTAGAGGAAATGGTGGTGTGAACACCGGCACACCCGATGTTTTTAACCGAAGGTACAATCATAACGCGTCACATGTGAGAAGAGGAAAGATTGGATGGATAAAAGAACAAACAAATCACCTAAGCGTGAATTAGAAACATGGATTCTACACAAAGATACGTAAAATCAAAACAATCAAAGCGATGTAGTAAAGTGAAAGCCAATTTTTCAATGTATTGAAACAACGAACATGACACACCGCGTTCCAATTCGATGGTGAAAAAGATGATGATTTTACTGTGGCACAAATGATTTTATCTGGAACTCCTTTGAATGAATCGTACATACAATATCGTTTATTTACGGAATAAAGGAATGAACCACGATTCAGACAAAACAAATTATAAACTAACAGAACAATTTTAAACAAACTAAAAGTTTTGAAACAAAACAACTCAACTCATGAGTTTAAACTTTAAGTTTAACAAATGAGAGTTAAACAAATGAGACCAAGAAGTCAAACAAAGTAAACCAAATTATGCATCTACACAATAGAACGAAATTGACTAAAATGAACTTTTTTCTCTCATTTTCCTTTGTTTTTTCCTTTTCTTTTGTTTTTTTTTTCTTTTTTTTTTCTTCACTATTTTTTTTCTTTTTTTAACTCTTCTTCTTCACTGTTTTTTTTTTCTTTTTGTCCTTTTCTTTTCTTTTCTTTTTTTAACTCCATAATACAAGAAATAAAATAAAGTAAAAAAAAAAAAAAACTGAACTTGATTTACACTGAGAGCCGGCCGGGCCTTAGTGAAACACGGCCGGGCATCGCGATAGCTGGTCGGGCTTTGATAGTGACAGGGGCAGTTTCGGCCATTCCGCATGATATGTTTGTTTAAAACAAACTTAAACCCTCATTTCTCACACCTTCTCATCCGAAACTCCCTCCCCTCTCTTTCTAGATTTCCCTTTTTCCTTGTAATACCCAACAACCCTCGCCATTTTTTCTTCGAAACCCTTCCGCTCTTCTATATTTTGAACCGGTTGGATTTTGATTTAGTCAAGTTTTTGGATTTCTCATTGTTTTTACTTGTTTCTCATGGGTTTTCTTGGTTTTTGTGTACTCACTTTCGTGTTTTCACTTTTTCCTCTCATTTTCTCTCTTTTAGGGTTTAGCCCCATACATTTTTCTTGTTTTTTCTTCATTTCCTCCACTTTTCTTCATGGCTAGTGACAAAGTTCCCATCTCGAACCCCGCCACTGGTATTAGGGCTCCCCTAGGCACAAATATGGAGGCCGAGGATGCTCCCGCATTGCCTCCCCTCGTTGATAGGCCATTTGATGCGACCACCTACCGACCACGCACACATGCTCCACCCCTAGGTGGTATTTTGAGATTCAAGGGCCTCATCCCTGGGATAGATGAGGACATCTTGCTGCAAGAGCCCATAAAGCACTTATCCACCGATACCTCCACGATGAGCAACTTTCCCTTGTTTGGATACATCATTGAATCTCACAAGTACATCAATAGTTAATGCCATATACATTCCCCATTTGTAGGTGATAGCCAGGAGGATTGGCGGCTTTGAATCCATATTCGGCCCCCGACGCTAGTATGAGAGACTGCTCGTAGAGGCCAGTGCACAAGTTAATGCAGCCGGCTTTAGGCCTTTCTGCTCAGGGCTCATACAGATGAGGGCCAAATCACCGCTGTACAGGGCCCTAGTAGAGAGATAGTGGGACACCACGGACTCATTTCATTCTCATCAATCGGGGAGCTGACTCTGACCCCGTACGATTTTTTGATGCTCACCGGTCTGCGGGTTGGAGTTGGTGGCTCGATCCCATTTGATCCCGACATGATGCAGTGGAGAGCCACACAGTGTCAGCTTCTTGGAGTGATCTCGAACATCACAAGTCACGGGATGGTGAGGTATAGTTGGTTTTATGATTATTTCTTTGAGTCCCAGCCCGCTACTCTGGATGAGGTCGCATAGTACACCCGCGACTTCCTTATGTATCTCATCGGTACTACCTTGTTTGCGAACAGGGAAAATACTGTAGGGTTATATCTTCTGGGGGCACTGGTGCACCTACCCCAGGTGACAAAGTATGATTGGGGTGGCGCTAGCTTGGCCACTTTATACCACTACATGAGCTTTGTCTCCCGCCGCAAGGTGGATTCACTCTGCGGCTATTGAAGGGTTTGGGAGGTATGCCTCACACTTACCTTTTTTGTGCATTCTGTTCATGTTGCCTTTCTTGCTCATCTTGACTTTGCATTTTGTTTTCTCCTCATTTGCTTATCTGCTTTGTTCATAACTGCTCGTCTACTTATTCATGTCTTTCTGCTTGTAGCTCTGGGTTTATACATACTTCACCTCTCTAGCTCCGGTCCCAGTGAGACCGATCGAGTTGTCAATACCCCGTTCCCAGTACTATAATTCTTGATTTAAACACCGCCGCTGCGTAGACCAAGATTTCCCCTACTTCCTCCGCTTCTTTGACATGATCACCACGGATCAGGTAACAAAATATCAACCCTTAACTATTATATATTGTAAGCATACTGCACTGTTTCCCATGCTACACAGTCATTTTCATACTATTGTTTCTATACTACACTGACCATTTTCATACTACACTAATTTCTAACATCTGACGTCTACTTCTACAGGTTGACTGGCATCCTTGGGCGGGCATTCCCCAGGCATCGATGAGGACCTATGTCGTTGCATGGCATGCCTCCACCATGAGGATTCTATTTGAGGGCCCCTTTGGCCGGGCTTACTACTTGTGGGAGAGGTTCATCCGCCAGACATGAGGCGTTACTCACCCCGACATTCCACATCCTCCTCCTCCAGTCATGAGGGTAGTTGATGAGTTTCAAGACGGTCCTCAGGTCAACCTCCTGATGTTAGGAGAGGATGGTGATCATCATCATGAGCCCGGTGACTTCACCACCTTCTTACATACTTGGGTGATGGCGCCTCTTACCCTAGGCATGGTTCACGTTGTGCCAGAGGTTGCTGCTGCTGCTGCAGCTAGTGATGCCCCTACTAGAAATGCCCCTGTCGTTGCTCCCATTCCTAGGTTTCTCGTGATTCCCACTAAGATCATGTACATATGTCCAGATGGAGTGATCAAGCAGATCCTGCTTGAGCATATCAAGGAGAAGGACCGTAGGCTAGCGTTTGCTCCTGGTATCGAAAAGGTACACATTTCTTTATGCTTCTGCTCACTGCACTTTATCTTGTTTTGTTTTCTACCATTTCTGTTCATTGTTCTCTGTTACTTCTGTCCACCTTTCTCAAATTCTGTTCCTTTTACAGATACCCCAGGCGTATGCTGATGACCTCCTTCGAACAATCGACCGACTGCTCTTTATGGTACGGAGGAGACAAACTGCCTTAGTCATTCATGGGATCGAGGTACATTCTATCTGTAGTTCACTGTTGTTATCATACTATTTATACTCCTATTAGTCCATACTGATACCCGTACTCTTTTCAGCTTGAGTTGGCACCAACAGTACCCACAGGATCTCCCCCAACTAGTAGACAGAGACGGGGTCTAGTGAGGGGCCGAGGGGGAGCCAATCGAGAGAGAGGCCGAGCGAGGCAACGCTCACCTTCTGAAGAGTCTTTTGACGGGTCTACGGCCCCTAAGGATGAGGAAGAAGAGGTGGACTTGCAGTCTAATAGCCCTAGCGATGATAGTGATACACCTCCTTTCGCAGCTGAGGAGGAAGAGGGCAAGGATGGGTTACTAATAAGGACGACGATTTGGTTTTAGCTTTTGTTTTTGTTTTTGCTTTGTAGTTAAAGACTTGCTTCAAATAGACCCTTTTGTTTTGTTTTGAAGGATTTTCTTTTGTTTTGTTGCCTTGTAAAACAATGATCGGGGTTGGACCCGCCAATTATAAAAGACAAGTTTTTTGAATGATCTCCTTGCACAATATGATGAATGGTATTTGCATGTGATGAATGGCGTAACCCTAACACGGTAACTTCACATAAGACTTAAAACAACGAATATTTGCTCTTGCATTCATTCTTGAATCTGATAACAACCCACGACTGGACGAAATGTAAAATACAACTCAATAACAGAAAAATAAAACGGAAACAACTCAAAAATACTAAAAAACACTTGGTACAAACAAAACAAGACTTAAAACAAACTTGTGGTACGCCAGGACGAAGTCCAACTTTTCTTGCAACTGCACTGATCTGAGCCATCATTTAGACCCGACCGGGCCTGAATAGGCACGGCCAGGCCTAAGTGTGAGGTCGGTCAGTGCTGCCCAGCTGTCATGCACTGCTCCTTCTCATCCTCTATAAATGACGCTTCCATGTTATTTTTCTGGTAGAATAGCAAGTCTTTTATATTTTGCTCTCAAAATGGAGACATTATGCAACAATAGGCTCCGAGACTAGATAACCACTTTGGAAGGCTCGAAAAAGGTGAATTTTCGCGGTTTTGGCCTAAATGCCCTTTTCCCTTTGAGTTGCACTTCTCTTTGTTTTCTATTCCTTCATGCCGCTATTCGATGTTGGAACCCGATCACACATGTGTTTCAATTCGGATCCCAAGAGGTGTGTCCGACACTCGAGGAATTCCGAGCTTTGATAAAGTCCCGGCGCGACAAAGAAATCATGCTGCGGCCCCGTTTTGGCCATGCCCAAGCTTTGGGATGGATATGTGGGTTAACATTATATGAGGTTTGGTTTTTGGCACACAATGGAGAGCTAGACATCCCCAGTTTAGTTCATCAATTTTCCGCCATTGGAGATAGGAGTGACCCTCTTTGGCGAAGCCGCCGGCAATATGCTCTCTGCTTATGCCTTCTCGCACAATTCCACCTTGCCCCTAGTTTCGACAGAGCTAGCATCCGGTTGATCGAAGTGGCCCAATGTTTGAAAGAGGGCAAGTGTTGCATGGGTTTGGCACTGGCCGAAACCTTGATGGGTTTAGATGCTTTCCGTCAATGAGAGACCACCCGATTAGCAGGGAGTCCGCTACTACTCCAGGTATTAGTTTCCATCCTTCTAATTTATGATTCTCACATCACTCAACACTCATTCTCAGTTTTTCTCTCATAACCTTTTCCTTACTTTTCTCTCATCGTACACCTCTCTATTCTTTAATCTCTCTTATTTTTCATCCCTCCCCAAGTATGGCTTATGCATAAACAGCAAGTAGTGGACCCTTGTCCCGAGTACTCAGCCTGAGCTTACTATTTTTGCCAACGGCTGGTGGATCTCCCCTTAGAGGGTTTATGGTGTGATTGGATGTGCAGTCGGTCCGCAGCTGACATAACTTGGCGTTGTCCCTGGCTTAATTTGGCTAAGATGAGCTACAGCATGTCTCGACAGTCGGGTGTAGAATTGATTGGCCTCACACATTGCGTATTCTATTTTCCTCTCCGGTTTAGACGTCAGTTCGGGCATGATCAGATATGTCTAGATGAGGGAGTGGAATACACAGCTTCATTTCCGGTTCATGCCTCGCACCTGTCCCGGTATCTTGCAGCTTGGAGGATGTACGGGGAGCAAATATTCAGGCGAGCCCGTACTCCTTTCTTCCAAGCTCCTGCTTGTCCAATCGACCTGCGAGCACAACGGCGGTGAGCTACCCGGCGGTGTGTGGC